>NJDD01001215.1:511550-591392 GCA_002245505.1 Calephelis nemesis | reverse complement strand
TAATTTAATGTCATCCATGTAAATGAGGTGAGATATGTTTGTTTCAGAATTATTACATTTAAGTATATATCCGGCTCGAGCGCTATGCAATCGGTAGGAAAGGGGATTCAGTGCAAGGTAGAACCACAAAGGACTCAAGGAATCTCCCTGATATATTCCTTTTTTAATAGCTATTTCTCTAGTGGTTATGCTTCTGTCTCTGTTATATAAATGTAATTTAGTTTTCCACATTTTCATAATATTACACAGAAACATTACAATGGCGTGGTTAACTTTGTAAGTTTCTAGAATTTTAATCAGCCAGGAGTGTGGAATGCTGTCAAAAGCTTTTTTATAATCTATATAATTATGTACAGTGGAGATTTCTGTGGTTTGAAGTGGCATGCTTAACTATGGTTGAATCTATAACTAGTTGTTCCTTGCAGCCCATGTGACCCCGCCTACATCCTTTTTGTTCTTCAGCTAGTATATTGTTGTGCTCTATGTGTATATTGATTCTTTTGGCTATTGCTGATGTAAGTATTTTGTAAGTGGTTGGTAAGCATGTTATAGGTCTGTATTGACATGGTTGTGTCGAGGAGTTTGTTTTAGGTAGCATGTATGTTATCCCTTTGGCGATAAACTCGGGTATATCTTGTTTACCTAAAATAATGTCGGAGATGATTTTGGCTATTGTGTTGTGTACTATTGTTAATTTTTTATACCAGAAATTATGAATTTTATCTAAACCTGGAGATTTCCAGTTATGTAGTTTTGCTGTAATGTTCCTAATCTCGTCTACTGATATGTGTTCAAATTCCATTTCTTCTATTGTATTCCATCTTTGTTCTTCTTCTGCTATCCATTCAGCGTTCTCTTTGTGTGGTGTTTGTTCCTCCCATATGCCGGCCCAATATTGTTCTATTTGTTCTTTTGTTGGTGTTTCTGTATTAATAATATGTGTATCTGATTTTTGATTCCCTAGCTGTCTGTAAAATAGTTTTTCATTAGTTGCAAGTCGGCTATTTTCCTTCTTTCGCTGTTCAGATTTCTTGTACCTTTTAAGCCTATTTGCTTTAAGAGCTAGCTTTTGTTTAAGTGTATCTAAATATTCTTCTGGTTTTCTGTTATTGTTTTCATGTCTCGTGTGTGTTGCTGTGTTCCTAAAAATTGTTTCCACTCTTTTGACTACTTTCCTAGATCTATTATTATTTATGTATTGTGTGAGTTGCCCTATATCTACTCTTAGTTTTTCAATATCTTTTTCTAGCCGATGTTGCCACGCAGGTTTATAATCTCGTTTATGTTGTCTTGCTTCTGTATCATTTGTTATTTTGTAGTTTAATTCTTCTGATATGACTAACGCTGTGCCATATATTAACGTGTGAATGTCTTTGAGTTGTGAGTCTGGTGAAATAAATTCGTACAGTATTTTCGTATTAAACAAATCAACCAGTTTAATTAATTTTTGACTATATTTTAATTTCGGTAGTTTTGGTCTAACCATAGGATCCATTCCTGAATATAGAGTTAGTGTACTTCGTAATTTATCTGTCATGTCTTTTATGTATACGTCGTTTATGGGATTAATGTTTATTAGTGTATCTATATCATTCTCTATTAGTAATGTAATTGAATCTGTTTGTTTGGAAGTATGTGAGGTTTGTGTATTGTTGATGGACGTGTAAGGAGATGGTGTAATGTGATGTGAGTGTGGTATTGATCTATTTGGTGTATAGTAATGTGTTAAATGTTCTGGCGTTTGTACTTCTACTTCTCCGCTATCATTATTTCTAGTTTCGTCTTCCTGTAGTTGTAATCTTACTTCTTCTTTTAGTTTTTCTAATATATCTGTGGATAACAATTTGTTTCTTTCTATTGTTCTTTTTTGGTCTAATACTCTTTGCTCTGATACGTTGATATCAGGTACTGTAGTGAGAAACGTTCATGCAGTTTTTTCCTGTAGATGGTCAAGTCAGTCTCTAATTTGGTTATATAGTAGTAGGTGCGCATGATGAATAGGTTGACATCTTGACTCCATTTCATACGCAACCTAGGTTTTCCTGCCTTGGTGGACGTGGGCAAAAAGGCATTAGCCACCCGCGCAACAGCCAAGGTAGGACTAGGGCTAGGCATCTCTCTCGAGTTTTCGTCGTCGACAGACACCGGTGTGGGTACATATGATGCTGTGGAAGGGCTAAATGGTTCTGCAAGTGGTGATAATGAATGGGAAATATCGTTGTCTACGTCAGTCTGTCGGTCTTCAGTTAGGGAGGCAGTAGCATCTTCGGGTGACCCGGAGCGAGCCTGCCCACACTCCACCCCGCTGACGGTCCGTATGCTGTCACATCCAGCGTCAGCTCCAGATGTGCCCCGGCGATCGCCCCCGGGCAGCGGCCCTTTACGTTTCTTCTTTGAACGAGTCTCCATTTTGAATGGGTGTCCAGAGCCACGTTAGCCACGCCAGTAATTTCATAAATCGTGTGTCCGCCCCCCACGTGATCAGGTGGGCGATCAGGACGTGTGGTTGTTTAGGGGGCTTATTATTATTATTATTATTATTAAGAGTTTGTGTAAGACCTACCCCGAGGGTCACTGCGACTTAATTAGATCTATTGTGATCACCACTCTTACCCTTTAAGCTTAGATCAATACCGCAAGGCCGACAGTTTCTAAGAACTATATAATGCTCTTGGGTTTGATCAGCTTAAGATCTTGGGGATTTATTAAGAGCCCCGCCCCAGATGCCTATCTAGCCTGCATGAAGGCGGGACAGTCGCAGAGGACGTGCATTGCCGCCTCTTCTACTTCAAGGCAAGATCTGCAATCACAAGTCTCTGCAAGGCTCATCCTGCTGTGTTTGTTAAGCCCGCAGTAACCTGTTATAGCTCGAACCAAGATCCTGAGCTCTTTCTGATGCAAACTGATAGCAATCGAAGAAAATTTGGCGTTAAACCCTGCCACGAGTGCCTTTGCATGCTCTTGGACCGTAGTTTTTTGCCAATTTGATAGACTTTCTTGTTGAGTCCATTTATTGAGCAAGCTCCTAGAAGTGCTTCTAGCAACTCCGCATTTTGGCTCGCGCCCTACAGAAAGTTCCTCTGACCCCTTCCTAACTAGAGCGTCTGTAACCTCATTTCTTTTTATCCCAGTATGCCCGGGAACCCATGCAAGCGTTACTGTGTTGTTTTCGCCCAGCTTATTAAGGACTTGGTCGCACTCCTCAGTAAGCTTAGATTTAAATTCTATAGATTGCAGTGCCTTTACAGCAGCCTGACTATCTGATAGAATCACAATATGCTTGTGAACATAGCAGCGGTTGAGGTTTTCTTGTGCGCATGTCAGTATTGCGAAAATACAACTTGAGTAAGTAAGTAACGTAGCCTAAATTTACCGACTTATCCGAGACACGATTAACGAAACAGTTAAAACTTATTGATTACAAAAATAAATAATCGGCAGTAGTCCATTATTTATTTTTGTAATGCTCATTTTTTTGTTCTATTTTCAAGAGAAGTATCCTATAAAAAAAGACGGGTTGCACTCCGAAAATGCTGGCAGAAGTAAAAACTTGAATATTAACGTTATGCATTTTTGATATTTTAGAATAGTTAGGGAATAATTTTGCACGAATTTCTTTAATTATCAATATGAAAGTACTATCATTTATGCACTAATATTATTTTCATATCAATAACCTACGTTTGGCTTGACGAAAACTCGCTAAAGAAGTGACGGTTAGGAGCGTCGTCATATTATCTGTGTAACTAACATTGCTCGTCAACACTTAAAGCTTATTTTCAAGATGGAACAAATAGAGCAATGTCTGTTGATATTGTACGTGTCTACTATAATGTTGTCTTGTAAGAATGTAATGGTAGGTACATTGCGGCGTATTATCCATTGCGAATCCTATACTCTTCGGAAACATCTAAGCAATAAAAAAACAGCAATGAATCTACGTTTTTTTTAGATCTTGCTCCGTTTTATTCGCGGATGCGCCCTGCGCTGTCTTACGATCTGACAATCTGACGCCAGTTTAGAAGGTTTGCCCATTCCAAAAAAGTGCTAAAGAAGTTTTTACTTAAAAAAACCGGGAAAATTGCAGGGGCAGTGTGAAAAATCTAACTTCGCTTTTGACCATACAAACTGTTACAAGCGATACAAAAGTTCATGCGATAAAAAAAAATAACATTTGAAAACGTACCAATAATACATTTCATATTTTATTTATTTTAAATACTGAATACAAATTTGGAGAAATAACATTGTGGTGTAATTAATAAGTTTTATCGTCGTACTTACTCCGGTTATAACTAGTATAACTATAGCCTTCATGATTTTAATAAAAGTAAAGTAAAGTATCTTCACGCCCATATCCCCGAATAGGGAGGCAGAGGCACAACCAGGGCACCCACGACTAGCCGAAGAAACTAAGTCCCACATTATTATAGTTGGCAAGCCTATCGTCAACCGGGCACACATCCAAGTCCGGGCAACGCTATTTTTGTTAGAAAATTGAAAATACGCGTTTTTTAATTGTTTTTTTGCCCGACCCGGGAATCGAATCCGGGATCTCTAGAAGTCAAGTCCGACACCAGACGACCACAGAGGCGATCAATTCTACCACTGGATAGCTGAAACGTTTCTAACTCATTCATTCTCAAAATCAAATATTAAGAGTGAAGGGCTCTCCTGATGGTAAGAGACAGTCTACAGACACCACAGACGTTGCAGGTGCGTCGCTGTGCTGAAACCAAGATTTTTTTATTTAATTTAATTATTGATTATATCATATATACAAACAAGCAGATGGATTTCCTGATGATAAGAAACTTACGTCGCCTAGAGACACCAAAGATGGTAATTGTACGTTGCCAACCTTAGGCCGGGATGTTAGGGTTCAAGCAAAGGTAAACTTACCAGCTACATTATTCTCCACAGTGAAACACGTCAACGGCAAGCACTGACGTTATAGCGGCAGGAATAGGTAGGGCGATAGTATCAATCTAGTGCGTATCATTGCGAAACTCTACCACTTGGTAAATTATTAAATTACTAAAATAATTAGTTAATTTAGTTAATTATAATATTTGACTATAACACATATTAAAAAAGTATCTTCACGCCCATATCCCCGAAGAGGTAGGCAGAGGCACAACCAGGACATCCACGACTAGCCGAAGATACTAAGTCCCATAATGTGATAGGTGGCAAGCCTATCGCCAACCGGGCACGTTTCCAATCCCGACCAACATTTTTTTTTATTAGGAAATTGGAAAAATCCAATTTTTTTTCGTTGGCCGACCTGGGATTCGAACCCGGGACCTCATGCAGTCAAGTCCAACAACTGAACCGCTAGACCACAGAGGTAAATTATTAAAATACTAAATAATTACTCAATTTAGTTAATTATAATATTTGGACTATAACACACATTAAAAAAATATCAAAATACATTTATGACTAGTGGGGTTATTACGACGCAAACCCAAAAAAGACTAGTAAATTGAGAATCTTTTAGTTTTTCAAATGCGCTAACATTTTTTAAACTTTTTGAAAATTAATAGTCGAAGTCTATTACATTCAAGCATTTAATTAATATGACGTTTATGTTTTTGTGTGTGTTTCTTCACAAAGCAAATGATTAGAAATAATAATCTAGAATTTCTATAGCTCACACAGACTAAATCGCATTGGGAAATCTGGTTTAAATGTAATAATAAAAATAAATATCCCTGGACAAGTTACACAAATTGAATCTAACCGCAAAGTAAGCAAATTATATGCTTGTGTTACGGTTAGTAGTCAACGATACTAATACTTAGAAATACTTAAATATATACCAGAGTAAATTTAATAAACACTCAGACCAGGAAATGCAGGCATCTAAACGTTCATTACAAATACTTGCCCCCATCGGAAATCGAATCCTCTAGGTTAGTCAGTTTAGTTAGGCGTGTACGCAAGCCACTCGACCAACGAAGCGGTTTAATATAATATCGCTCTAAATATTACTATTAACAGATAAAGCATTGTAATACGAATAAAATTGGCTCTCAAAACGGACTCTACCACAACATTTTAATTCCTTAATTACAACCATACACAAAACACTCACTATATTGAAATAACATTTATATACTCGTAATAGACTAAACAAACTAGCAAACTATATTTCTATTAACGTTTGTGCTTTTATAGAGTTTTAAATTTCGAAAGGTAAAGGTAATTCAATTAGGGATATGCACCCAAAGGAGGCTCCAGTTAGCTTCCACAAAAACAGCTTTTGACAGCTCGGCTTTGGGGCTTATGCGAAATTTATAGAAAATTGCATAGAACACTCGTTGCGCTCTAGGGTGCGCGCAGAACCAAAGGGGGGTGTATATTTAGAAAAGCTGAAGCCGTATATTGCCAGTCTGTATTTGTCTCGCGGGCAGAGCGCATGTCCCTCCTCTCTCTGTAACATCGACGTTACTCATAATAAAGATAAATGAAAAATAATTAATGAAGTTATAATTTTGTGTTCTGTGCATTTCACTGGATTTGGACGTGTGTGTGATACTTTGTTGTTTATTTTAGTGACTGTTTAATATTTTTATCAACTTCGCCTTTTCTGAATGGACTTTTACTGAAAATTAATTGTTTATACGATTCAAAAGGTACGTTGCATGCGTTAATACATTTAATGAATTTGTATAGGGTGTTCATATTTTTAATCCTCAATGAACGGTCACACTACATTTTTATTCAAATCAGTGAAATAAGAATAACTGATCCTTTGTTTTATAATTGAATATCATCATGAATTATATATGAATGATATTCTGTTACTAGGTGTATTGTATTAATAGGCAACATTTTAGTAAAACGAACTAATGGCTTCTATAGGTTTAAGAAATTATAGTCATAGAAACCGTCTAAGAAAATCAAAGATATTTACGGTATGTTGAGGCCCTTCAAGTAAAGATGTTGATATACATAGTATAAATTATTTGTACAGATACAGATCATGCTTATAAACGTAGTAGAAAATAGGTACCTACCTATATTGTTTAAAAAAACTTCCATTACTTATCAGATTAGTAGTAAAATACCTACCTAGGTACAAGATAGAGAAATGGACATGGCGATGATGTAGGTTTTTAGCTGTAAAGGTATGTTATACATGGCAATATTTTAGCTCAATTGTTTGGAGATAAGTACTAGCTGTAGTCCTCGGCTTTACCCGCATGTATAGTCTATTTAGCTTAAGTCTTTGGGATATCAAGATAAGAATTAGCAGGTCCTATAAATGGGTTCAGTTGTTTCTAAGAGAAAGAATGAACAAACTAACTAACTTTTGCTTTTATATTGGTATGGATTTAGAAATAAAAGATACCTAGTTATTATAATAACTTACGGGGCAAGCGTAACATAGTGGTACGAAACTTGTGGTGGAAAAGAACTTTATCAATATTATTACCGACGTGACTAATCCTACTTATACCTATCCTATTAATATTATAAATGCGAAAGTTTGTAGGTATGTATGGATGTATGGATGTTTGTTACTCTTTCACGCAAATACTACAAAGCAGATTACGATGAAATTTGGTATGTAGGTAGCTGAAGACCCAGAATAACATATAGGCTACTTTTTATCCCGGAGTTCCCGCGGGATTGGGACTTACGCGGGTGAAACCGCGGGGCGCAGTTAGTTACCTATAAATGCAAAAGTTTGTAAGGATGTGTGTATGTTTGTTACTCTTTCACTCTCGAATAGCTAAATGGATTTGTCTGAAATTTGGAACACAGGTAGATTGTGACCTAAATTAACATACAGGTTACTTTTGATCCAGATCGCACAACGAGTTCCTGCGAAAACGCAGGCGAAGCCGAAGGTAACAGCTAGTGACTACCTAATAACTTGAATTAGTGTAGGTACATTTTTTCTATACATATATCAAAAAAGCGTGAAAAGTTGTTAAAATCTCTATAAAACACATTCGTGACGTTTATTTATATGAATAAAGAGATTGCTAACATAATGCTAAGATGTTAAGCTTATTGCTTAAGTTCGGTTAACGGTTTCCGGAGGGCGCCTTAGCTCTTAAAGCCGTGTATCGAGGAAATATCACTCACGTTATGGTGGTTAGAATAGATAAGGTCGTGGTAGCATTCTGCCATCGATTCTGACTGACTGCATTAGTGAAATAAATTCTCGATCCAAAATACCATGTTATTCCACTGCTGCGTAATGGGGATGTCACATCCCATGTCAAATGAATGGTCCTAAAGTGAAATGGGTCACTAATTAGCAATTTTCCACTTATGTTCTATTAATAACAGTACTCACGCGAGTTTGTTGATGCTTCCATTTTCTATCGTGTCCGTAGGAAGATGGTTTACATTTTTACATATTTTTTTTATAAAACAACAACCCATAATTTTGTAACATACTGTAGTTTTGTGTTAAAAAAGTGTTGAATTATAGGAATTGGTAACCTTAGACAAAGTAAATTTTATCCAGGGACCTATTGTGGTTGCTAGTCAGCGATACTGCCTGATACTGACTAGACCATCTGCCTTTCTACCTGGCAGCTCTTAAGAGGCGAGTTATTCTCGCCACCATAATGTCATGTTCAATAGGTAACAAGACAGCGACGCACAAATAAATATAAGCCACGGTTTTTACTTACCATCAGGAGAGCTGTGTGCTTGTTCGTTGATCTCTCATGTCATATACCTAATATTCGTACCAAATTATATACAATGGACACCCAAAAATTAACATTATTTAATTTTTATGAAACAAAAAAACTTCATCTCAAGTCTATGCTGTGAAAGATAAATTTACGAGTTTGATTCTTAAAGGACGCGATTTTTTTGCCTAAAATATTAATAAAATGAATTTGAAGAATGTGAAAGGTGCTACAATTAAATTAAATACATTTACATTCATATTTCATATTTTAAAAATTTCTGCCTCTGTCGAGAATTGTACTCGTGTATAATATACACGAAATTAGGTTTATAACTGCAAAATAACTACAACAATCATGTTTCATGAAGGTGCCAAAACTGCCATAATACGTAAAAAATATGCATTGTTATATACAATTCACAAACCGCTTAACAGATCTTAAAATAACAGATAAAATTTAAAAGGAAACATCTCAGACTTCTAACATATTTAGAATATATATTTGAAAAAAAAAAAACATCAAAATTTGATCAGTATTGGCGGAGTAATCTTGTAACAAACATACAGTCGAACTGAGAACCTTCTCCGATTCTAAAAATTCACGGAAGTCCAACAAGATAATAAATAAATCACCAAGTCTGACCTACTTATAATCCTATTAGTGTAATGCGAAAGTTTGTATGTTCGTTATTCGTTTAAGCAAAAAGTGCTAAACCGATTTTCATGAAATTTGGCACACACATAAAGGGTTACTGGGATTAACACATAGGTTACTTTTTATCCCGAAACAATGTTGGATGCTGTGGGAAGCAGTGTACCGTGTACCGTGTAAACCGTGTGAGCACGCGGGTAATGCCGCGGTCAATTACAGCTTGTAATTAATATATAAATCAAATTCGATTCGTCAGAAAACACCATGAGTTTATCCGACTTCTGATGGCCTATGAATAAATTAGTACGAAATTTGACACAAAAAATACAAACAAAATATTCATAGCGCATCCACAAAGCGCTCCATGATTTATATGACACTGTTATACAGGGTGTATCGCAAATGTGACGGATAAAATATTTATTGGTGTATCTTTTTCATGTTGAAACATTCCCGGTCAGTGAAGATCCCGTGCAGCGAGGCGTGTGGAGAATTTCCACTTTACTGACATGGCCGACAGGTAGCATGTCAGTAACTCGTTCAAGCAAAAACTGCTGAACCGACTTTCATGAAATTTGGCATACAAATAAAGAGTTACTAGGATTAACACATGGGATACTTTTTATCCCAAAACAACGTTCCGGTGTGTGTAAAAGCTAGTAATGAATAAATAAACCTTTACCATTGGATTTGTCACAAAACACCATGAGTTTATCCGACTTCTGATGGCCTATGAATAAATTAGTACGAAATTTTACACGAAAAATACAAAGTATTCATAGCGCATCCACAAAGCGATGATTTATATGACACTGTTATACAGGGTGTATCGCAAATGTGACGGATAAAATATTTATTGGCGTATCTTTTTTATTTTGAAACATTCCCGGTCAGTGAAGATCCCGTGAAGTGAAGCGTGTGGAGAATTTCCACTTTACTGACATGGCCGACAGGAAAACTCGCCTTGAGATATATTTACGAAAACGGCAACCTTTTTAGAACAAGGCCCTTAAGTGGTTCGAAATGCGAAATTAATTAATTCCCACGTGCTGGCCAAAACCGAGCGGTATTAATATTAAACGGTGATTAGCATCGTTCCTCTTCCTCTAACAGATTTAATGCAACAGTAGTATAGTATATTGTATAGTGCCAAGTAAGACTCATTACTTTGAAAGATTTTTGTGGTATTAATCTTAGTGTAAAACTGAGATGAATCTCATTATCAGTACATATAACAGTGGTTAACGTTGTTTTAACCTGAGTTTACTGTGTGTTTATTTTTTTTGGTTGGGCTGGTTTCAATATGCAAAAAAACGTGTGCTGTTATTGATATTTAGCTATTTAATCGCGTCTTTGTCAGCGTAGAATAGATTTTTATAGAAAACTAGCTGACCCAGCAAACTTCGTATCGCTTGACATTAATGCTTCGACAGCAGCGCAGTCTGTCGGATCCGATGTGAAACATTCCAAAATCAACAACGACTTATTATTAAAAAAATAATTAAAACAACATTTTCCAGGAGACCAAATTGTGAATCTAAACCATTCTCGAATTCCCTTGAACACGCACAAAACTCATCAACATCGGTCCAGCCGTCTAGAAGGAGTTCAATGACATACACACTCACAGAAGAATTATATATATAAAGATTTAATGTAGTATAATTGGGAGTCGATTTTTTTAAATTTTAAGTGGATTACGTTTTATCGGTTCTTAAGTTATATATGCAAATCAAATTTCATAAAAAACGATTCGACGGTTTAGTCGTGAAAATGTAACAAGTATCTTCACGGCTTTATCATCGAAGAGTTGTGTAGAAGCAAAACCAGGCACCCACGATTAGCCGAAGACAGTTTGTCTCACAAAAAAATATTTTTGTTGCCCGACCCGGGAATCGAACCTAGGACCTCGTGCAGTCAAGTCTCGTCGTCGTCGTACACAAAAGATTCTTAACTGGAAGGCTAGACCACAGAGGCGATAAATTGTGAATCTAAACCATTCTCGAATTCCCTTGAACACGCACAAAACTTTCATCAACATCGGTCCAGCCGTCTAGAAGGAGTTCAGTGACATACACACTCACAGAAGAATTATATATATAAAGATTTAATGTAGTATAATTGGGAGTCGATTTTTTTAAATTTTAAGTGGATTACGTTTTATCGGTTCTTAAGTTATATATGCAAATCAAATTTCATAAAAAACGATTCGACGGTTTAGTCGTGAAAATGTAACAAGTATCTTCACGGCTTTATCATCGAAGAGTTGGGTAGAAGCAAAACCAGGCACCCACGATTAGCCGAAGACAGTTTGTCTCACAAAAAAATATTTTTGTTGCCCGACCCGGGAATCGAACCTAGGACCTCGTGCAGTCAAGTCTCGTCGTCGTCGTACACAAAAGATTCTTAACTGGACGGCTAGACCACAGAGGCGATAACAAAAAAAACAGATTTTCACATTTTTAATGTTAGCACGGATTAACATGAATTATGATCTAAGGTTTAGATCGACGTAGGTGCCCTGAACCTCTACCTCGAGGATACAGGTGTCAATATACTTCTTTACATATTAATGTTAAGGTATTTTTTATAAACTATAACATGTATAAAATGGAGCTCTTCCAAGTGCCGACGATAAAAAGTAAAAATCTGGCAAAGGATAGAAAATTTCCCGTTTCCTCTACAAAACGGTAGATATTTGGAGCAAGACCCCGTCCATTGAACCGTTCTGATCAATTTGTCCGTACTCCAGGCTATGTCTTGTTTTATAAATTATTCCATCCAACTCCTTTCACGAGATTTTTTCAAGCAAAAAATCGTTAGAAGTATTCTAGTCTAGTCAAAATAAAATAATTTGTATGGAGTAGGTTGCATTCATTGCACTGTGGGTTAAAACTTACCATATGGTGGACATATCATTAGTGAAGTTAAAAACAAAAAGTCACCAATTTTTAACAAGTATTTTTTTTTGTACTTTAAGAAAAAAAAAAAGCTCATAAAAATTAATTATTATTTTGGTGATTTTGGAAACAGTACTGTATTTTAGAATTATTTACCCGCAATGATATCAATATCCTGCAAAAAGTTGTAATTTGAGTGGATATTTACTTTTTTATATAATTTTTTTTCTAAGGAAACGCTCAGTTCCAAAAGCGGGGATTATATATATAGTAGCGGGGAGTATATTTACAGTAAATAATATTTGAAATATTAAGTATATGTAACAATCCCTCAAGTGTCTTTAGCACAAGTCAAAAAAATAATAATAAAAAGATCGTTTTTCAATTAGTAATAATAAAGTCACCAAGGTGAAAACTTAGTGTAAGTTATAAATTAAGAGTATAAAACCATCAAAATTCCCAAAAGTACTATTTTGCAATTCATATTTTTTACATTTAACAAAAATCATCACACAACTTTTAATATAATTTTCACAGTATTGGAACATTTGTTCCAATTTTCACTTGAAAATTATTTTTGGTTCTGCGTAGAAAAAAAAACGCATTTTTACCTATATCTCGAAGCACAGACCACTTATTGCTAGCATGAAATTACTTTGAATGTGTTAGAGTAGATCTTTTTTTATGGTATTGTAAGGCAAACAAGAAGACGGATTTGCTGATGGTAAGAAATTCACGCTGCCTAGAGACACCAAAGGTGGTAATGGTGCGTTGCCAACCTGAGGCCGAGATGTTAGACCTCGAGCAAAAGTAAGTTTACCGGCTACCTTACTCTCCAAACCGAAACACGTCATGACGTCATGGCGGCAGGAGTAGGTAAGGTACCAATCCAGTTGAGTTAGTCAGGTCTGTACCACCTCGTCAGATGTCTCGGTGTTAGTGACGGTAAGCCTATGCTCGCCTTTTACGAGCTGCCTGGCGGGGAGGCAGATGGTCTATTCTGCAAAGGAACCCGGAACAACACGGATCAACTTACTATTTTTCAAAAGATAAATTCACAAAGTGTCTTTTATGCCTTATATCTTAAATTGACTGGACTATTCCACAATAAAGCTTCGAAGCGTCGTATGTAACGTCTATCATAACATTTCTCCTTTTTAATTTCGAATACGTTTTTATAAGCTTGGTACCTTAATTATGTTTATTCATATGGAGAATTACGTATTACGAACCTTTTGTGTATTTAATGTGTATCAAAATATACGTTTTGTAGATATGATATCAAAGGGAAATCTTTCTTTATTTACTGGACGAGTTTTTTTTTAATTTTATTTGGTATTAGGATTTAAAATCTTTAGTAAATGTGTTATGTATGTTTACTATGCAGTCACAAATATGAAAACACATTGCAGTTTAAATGACAGAAAAAAAATATTAATCTAGTTTTTAGCTTATAATCCGGGTCAGCATTAAGGACACCTTTTAAAACAAAAAAATCTTTTATTCTTATTATGTACTGTAGATTAGAATAGAATACAAAATGTTTTTATTCACATTCACCGTACAAGTAGCACTTGTGACGAGTTTATATAATGCTAAAAACTACCACCGGATCGGAACGCGACCACACACTGAGAAGATCCGGCATGAAACTCACCGGTCTTGACTTTTTTCCTTATTCTATTCAAATTTATTAGAATTACATCACACATTATTACTAGTAACTTAAGTAAGTAAGTAACCGGTTAACTTACTTTTGCTCGAGATATCGCGGCCTCTGGTTGGCAACGCACCATTACCACCTTTGGTGTCTCTAGGCAGCGAGAATTTCTTCGAATCAGGAAATCCGTCTGCTTGTTTGCCTTCCAATGTTATAAAAAAAATTAGTAAGAGATTGGTGTAAGGAGAAATTAATCCCAATTCCCAAGCCCTCTTATCCGATAAATATTCAGCAACATATTAATTTGTAATATATATGTTAGTATATCTAACCACGAAACATCATTCCGTGTATACGAAGTCGCGGGCAACACCTAGTATAAAATATACTGGTAGCATTTAGTTTCCGTTAGTACCTACTGTCCCTCAATTAGTTTTTATTACATAACGCAAACATTCCAACCTAACAAATTGATTGATTTGGTAGACGTTTATGTTTTTCCACTCTTAAACATAAATCTTTAAGCTCAAGCGAGTTGTTTACTGTCTGTAGTAAAGCCATAAAATTCAGATGATTTCGTCAGGAGTTTTAATAGACAACCGGAGGTCTACATGCTATTACCACCAATTAGTCAGTGCGAGGCGGGTTTCTTTGATAGCTAGTGGCTATAAACAGAAAATTGATCCAAGTCGGCCGCCCTGTAAGTTGCAAGTTCACCGACTTGTATTTGATTACTATAAGTTACATTGGCTTCGGGTTTTATATGTGTTCCATAGTTGCTTTGTTATACAGGGTTACTTTGAAATCGGCCAAATTTTTATGTAAGGGGTAAATGCTTAAGTGGTAATGCATCTTAAATATTATTATCAAATTGTAATATTTACTTTTATAAACATTCGTTTAAGACAGTCCGCAAAAATGCTATACTTGTTGTCCCTACATAGCGTGACAACAAGTAAATCATTTTTGCGGACTTCGGGAACTAGTTTTTTGCTTTGTTTACACCATACATATGGTATAATTTTTAATCACTTCCCCTCGTACCTGCGCAACCCTATCATGACAGGGCGGCAAGGTGAAATGTCCACGCCCCTCCTCCGCAAGGCCATTGAAGCCGCCATTCCACGCCAGCCAAGCGGCCTACCAATCTTTATCTGCTTCTCGTGTAACCTCTTGGGCAGAAAAGGCACTGAAAAGCATCCTTCCTGGTCCAATTGATTTGCCGGGGCCCCAGTCTGACCCGGTTACTTAGCCCCCCCCACGTCAAGGCTGGGACCCTTGGGGGGAGGTACTTACTTCAATCGAAATTCCCATTGTATATCTGTTTTGTCAAAATTTTATCTGTCATTATTTGCACATGACCTAACCAGCGGATAAAATACGTTGTATCTCAAAGATAATCTTTCATCAAGACGCAAAACGAGAGATCTGACCTAACGCATTTTCCATGTAATCCTTATCCAACAAAAAGGCGTTAAAAGTTGCTAAACAAACTCGAAACTTTCTTCTTACATTCATAAACATTTTACTTTCCAAAGTTCCAATCTCGAGCTTAATATTTTCCAGTAAAAACGTTTAAGTATCTATGAATAATTTATTGACCTAACAGCTTATGGGTTTCCGAAAATGTTTCAACATTTAATCAAGTTTTAATGTAATTGCAACATTTGCAAGTGTATTCATAACAAATACCTGCATAAATGCGCTCAAAATGAAATATTAATATGTGTCTAACATATTATAAAACATCTTCACGTCCATATACCCGAAGAGGTAGGCAGAGGCATAACCAGGGCACCTACGACTAGCCGAACACACTAAGTCCTACAATGTGATTGGTGGCAAGCGAGTGAGTGGTGACCGATAACACGCGATGTGTGAAATTGATAAATTGGTGGTTATATTAAGTATCTTTACGCCCATATCCCCGAAGAGGTAGGCAGAGGCACAACCAGGGCATCCACGACTAGCCGAAGATACTAAGTCCCATAATGTGATAGGTGGCAAGCCTATCGCCAACCGGGCACGTTTCCAATCCCGACCAACATTTTTTTTTATTTCCAATTTTATTTTTGTTGGCCGACCCGGGATTTTAACCCGAAACCTCATGCAGTCCAACACCCGGACCGCTTGACCACAGAGGTGTCTTTTTTTATATTAAGTAAGAGTATCAATTAATGGGTGTAAGGTCACTTGTTGTGATAGATAAGGCTACCATCAAAATTAATTGAAATATGGTTAGTATCATAATTTAGGAACGGATGGATTACGATGCAGATTTTTTGTTTAAAAAGCAGACGTAAGCAGACTGAGGGTTTTATCGCCTCTGTGGTCTAGCGGTTCAGTCGTTGGACTTGATTGCATTAGGTCCCGGAATAGAATCTCGGTTCGGGAACAAAAAGAAAATTGGGTTTTTCCAATTTTTTAATTAAAAAAAACGTAGCTCGGGATATGATATGTGCCCGGCTGGGTTGATAGGCTTGCCACCTATCACATTGTGGGACTTATCTTCGGCTAGTTGTGGGTGACCTGGTTGTATCTCTGCCTACCTCTTCGGGGATATGGGCGTGAAGATACTGAGAGTTTTTGGATAAAAATAACTTTAGGATTATCAAAACCCTATATTCAATAGATTCTTACGGATTTCAATGTTTGAAAGACTAGCGTTCAATTTAAAATACAAAACCACCAAAACCAGAACAACATCAACATCTTCACATCAGGAATACTGGCTAGTGCGATCAGTGACTTCCATTTAATACTTCCCAAAATCAAATAATAATGCATTTTCATTGAAACATCAAGGTAATTAAAACACTAGCTAATTAAAACACCAGTAAAATAACTCAACATTACCTCAATATCATAATTTTTGTAATTTAACAAATTAAAGCCAATTACTGGCATGAATAATGACAGCTTGATAAAATATGCTCTACTTAAGTAAATAACTTAATGGAGAAAAATTAGCACGCGTCGCTGCTAACCGCAGTGTATGAACGAACCTGAATGAGTGCCATGCTGCGATCAAAAATTGCAAACTGTAGATTAAATTTTAAAGATAAACGCCCGTTTCCACATTTTTTTTCCCTTGTACTTTACACCAGGAAATACTAATACACGTTAATCATGTGTTTAGTTAATGTTAAAATGAAAAAATATATTTTAACAACAGTTTACGTCCATTTTTTTTAAAGATTTTGTATCAAGTAGATACAAATTAAAAAAAAATCTTATTTTAAATTAGAAATGGGAACCAAATCAAATTAAATACACATTCATATCTAATACAAGTTATACTCGTAAACTATACTTATAATCATAAGGAATATAAATAAACTAGCCAACTAGTTCCGGCCTGTAGCCGGTCATCTTACTGCTTGATATTAAGAGCTTTTTTTCCCCATTTTCCTGGTTTTTCTATTCAAAAGAACCATGACCTGACAATAAGTAACACAAAAAATTATACGGATTAGTACCACCGCCTAACCTGTTCTTGCCGCCATAACGTCATGACGTGTACCGGTTCGGAGGGTGAGGTAGCCGGTAAACTTACTTTTGATCGAGGCCTGGCATCCTGACCTCAGGTTGACGACGCGCCATTGCCATCTTTGTTGTCTCTAGGCGGCGTGGGTTTCTTACTATCAGGAAATCCGTCCGCTCGGTTGCCTTCTTATAACATAAAAAAAAATAAAAAAAAACAGGCATGTTGAGATGACTATGTGTATATAAATATAGTTATATATGTAGGTTAACGGACGATTTTTTAACTGCTAACGCTTATTCTACTCACATCTTTGGTTCAGAGAGCTCGCTTAAATTATTTACAGCGCCAACGTTATATTACTATACACCTCGTTTTAAATGACTAGTATTCATGCAGTTTGCAGAGTTTATGTTATATGCTAAGGCTTTCTGCCGTGTGCGATGAAAAATTTATGCTTTTTCTAGCAACGAGGGTTTGATGATACGCATTTTATTCCAACATTTTTTATATCACTGAACTAAATTATTAATATATTTGTAACCAACGACGCGAAAGGGTGTTTTATGTTTCTCGTCCAATAATTTTAATTTGCGGTCTCTAGAAATACGATGGGAATATTTTAATTACCAGGACTTTTTAATAGGTTCCAGTTAATTATTAAAGATAGGTTTAATATAGTAATACTTGTAATAGGGTAATAAATAGATAATAATTATCGCCTGACCTCTAGGTCGCCTGCTTGGTCTAGCGGTCCTAAGTCGGACTTTACTTCTTGGTGTCCCGGGTTCGATCACCGGATCGGACAACAAAAGAAATTAAAAAATGTACTTATAATTTACATTTTCTAATAAAAATAATATTGCTCGGGATTGGATATATGCCCGATTGGCGATAGGCTTGCACCTATCACATTTTGGGACTTAGTGTCTTCGGCTAGTCGTGGGTGCCCTGGTTGTGCATCTGCCTACCCTTTTCATGGATATAGGCGTAAAGATGCTATATACAAAAAAAAAATCTGATCGAAATTGGTTCATTCCTTTAAGAGTTAGGATGCCTCGGACAGACATTCACACAGTGACGTCAAACTTATAACATCTTTTTTTTCTAATTCATATTAAAAATATCACACATACTAAATAACTTCAAAACCCTTGTAGGCGTAGGCTTTATTGGTAAATAATATTTCATATTCCACGATAGATCTAATAACTTAAAGCCTCTTACTGACCAAATGCTATTAAATGGTGAAATATGAATCCGGTTATACAAGTAGTTGGTATATCCGGGAATCGGAAGAGGCGAATTCTCCGGATATTGAATATTGATCGTATACCCTTAACCCTGGTGTACCGGGGCTTAAAGACAATAATAGGATATATGCTTCAAATGTACACAATCTAAGGCATCATTTAACAAGGTAATGAAAATGTTCCTTTTGTACTTTTTTTCTGCTTTTTGATTTAAAAAGAAGTATTTTATCTGTGGATATAAACGTCTATATTTAAAAAAGTGTAGTTGCTATGGCATTTAAAATTTTTAACAAACTTCCAACTTTAGGGAATGATGTACATTTAAACTATTATCAGATAAATGTTATTATATTGTTGTCATTTTGTTATTATAATGTGAATGAGTTTTTTATTAATAATTTTGTTTAAAACACTATATTTTAACTATCCATATTAATACTTATATTTTTAGTATTTTTTTAAATTGTTATTGTTATTTTGTAAGTATTAAGATATGCTTTTTTATTTTATAAATGGTAAGGACTGAAATTGATTGTCAACTAGCTGTAACCCGCGGCTTCGCCCGCGATATATTGAGTTGTAATCCTATCTTCCAAGTTTGATCAAACTACACATGGTGTGTATATATGATTATATATTTTATTTTGTGTACATATGATCATATATTACTTATTCTCAGTCAATCGTTTGACAAACTCTTCAACAAAGTAGTAGAATGCATCCTCCCTCTCTTACTTTTATATCCTATTATATCTTATTATAATAAGATAATATATGATTTCGATAATATGTGATTTCGATGAAAGCTTTCAACGAAAATAAGGTTAAGGAACACGTCGCTGAAGTTAGCCAACAAAAAGGATAATCAGAGTAACCCTTTCGCTGCTACTGCAATTAATTAATTATAGTTAAAAACATAAATTTTACTTTAATGGTTTAAAAAGCTTCAAATACCTAATAAAATAAACATTATAGTTATATTGACAGGCTTTTTATTGATAGGGCTTGTTTTCTTTAACATTCTACTTTAGCCATAATCGCCTAATATGATGTACTAACTATTTAATTTTCTGAATGACTAGAGTACAATAATTTTCTGCCTTGAGCTAGAAACGCGGAATTTGGTGAGTTAACAGCTAATGACACCATAAAAAATAACCAGTATCGAAAATCGGTAATAGGTGGCAAGCATATCGCCAAAATTTAGCAATCCCGAGCAACATTTTGTCATTAGAAAATTGGTAAACCCCGATTTTCTTTTTGTTGTCCGTCCCGAAATTCGAACCCGGGACCTCATGCCGTCAAGTTCAGCAACTGAACCACTAGACCACAGAGGCGATTTCAGAAAATTTTGTAGTAATATTAAACTGAAATTGAATGAATAAAACTCAGAAATGTAAACATATGTGTTAATCACAACATGGTCCTGACAAAAATCGAATCTAGCTAACTCAATTTTTGTATTGTTAATAATTTAAAAGAAAATGTTTTTTTATTTAAATACCAACGTATATCATAAATAAAACATCTATCCATGTTATGAAATAACTATATCCACCGCGGTATTCAAAAAGGATTCTTTAATGGCTGGAACTGCTTAAGACCGGCTTCAGTACCCGATCCAAGCAAAGTAGCTCTTGTTTCAATAAATATTAAAGAAAAAATAAAAGTACCGATGAGCAGATGTCGCAAAACAGGTTCTTTTATCGGTTCCATTTTTTGCATGCCGGTGTTGGAACTATAAATAGATTTATGCAGGAATCAGTTTATTGCATTCTGTTTTTAAAATCAATCCATTAAGGGTCGCTCACACGTTACTAAGTTAATTTTACCCAGGAACGTGTAAGCAGCCCTAAGTGTCTAAGATATATTTTAACTCTCAAACGTTTCTTCCATTACTTTCTTGTTTTTATTTTTACTTTTTCCTTTTTTTTATTGCGATCATTCAGCTTACAGTTACTGATGGTAAGAGATAACATATTTTATACAATATCTATTTAAATCCAAGGTAGATAAGATCACGATAGTCCTAAAAACTGTAAGTACTTATACAGAGAACTTCACTGCACATAACGCTCCCAGCGGTCTTGTTGGCAATGCATTAAATAAAATCCTTACTTTGAGAGATTGCAGTTTAAGTACCTGTTTTATTTCAAACACTTACTAGGAATTACTTTATTATACAAAACTATTACTAAGTTAAAATTCAACCAAATACGGTTGGGTATTAATTATTCGTAGAGTAAAGAGTCTTCAAAATGACTTATTTTGTATGAAAACAGTAACACATGTGGAGGAAGCTAGACATATAAAGTAAAGTATCTTCACGCCCATATCCACGAAGATTGAGGCAGAGGCACAACCAGGGCACCCACGACTAGCCGAAGACACTTAGTCCCACAATGTGATAGGTGGCAAGCCTATCGCCAAGCGGGCACACAAAATTGAAAAAACCTAATTTTCTTATTGTTGCTCGACCCGGGAATCGAATTTGGGACCTCATGATGTCAAGTCCAACAGCTGAACCGCTAGACCACAGCGGCGAACTAGAGAAATATCTGGGGGGAATGTCTGCAAACTCTTATTTACGCAAATATAGGCATAGCCTAATTTACCCGAAGCCTGCACTCTATGTTTACATAACAAATTAATTATTCAAAGTTAGTTAAATCGCTCATACATATATCTGTATAATTTAGCATAATTGAAAGTAAACATACGCGAATATTACCCAAAGATAACATTTTATGATTATATTAACAAATATTTTTAATTGTTAATATAAATAAATATTTCTGGATAATTTAACAATTTGATTAAATTTTAAAGCAAGCAAATTATATGTTCATGTTATTAGCAACAAACTACATACAAAAAACCGACCAAGTGTGAGTCGGACTCGTCGATTCCGTACTATCATCAAGTAGTAAGTAAATTGCAAACTTATTGGTAGGTTTTCTAAATACATTTGGACGGAATGACGAAGCTCGCGGAAATAAGCGCGGCTATGGCTTGCTCCGTGATGTTACCTCACCCGCTACCCTCGCGGCCGTTTAGACGCACGGATTATATTCATTTTGTTAGTTTTTATGTACTACATTAGGAGTTTATTTTTTTAGTTAATATAGTTCCAATTATTTACTTACAAATATTCAAGTTTCTACCTGTTCATTCAGATCAAGTAAAAATTGATTAAACATTACGTTTATTGTATGGGAGCCCCCTTTAATATTTACTTTATTGTTATTGAATTATTTACTTTGAAAGGTAATACACAAATAAATATTCCGTGAAAATTGGGAACGTCTACTTGTTACTGTTTTTAATATTGAGCAAAAAAATAAGAAAAAAAGAAGTTTATTATATGGTGTTCTCCTTAACATTTGCCTTTTTGCGAATCTTAGTATTTATTGTTACGAGTATAGCGGCTGCAGAAATACATTATTTGTGAAAATTTCAGCTTTCTAACTATCAATGTTTATGAGATACGGCTTGGGAGAGACAAAACTTCTAAAATGGTAAAACATGTTTCCTTTTATTACAAGAGATAGAGGGAGGGGAGTTCTCTTACCTTTAAAATAAAGGAATAAACAGACTTAAATCTTTATAGATAACCACGGTCTTAAAATAACATCCAAACTCTTGAAATCGTTTTTGCTTCAAGTCAATAGTTTGAAAGCTAGCAAGCATTTCCAAAAATGGTAAATATCTCATTTATAACTTTCAATAAATATTAGATAAGTGAATTGTATACGTAGAACATGCAGTAGTGTTAGTAGTTTTTTGTACAGCAGATTGTTAAAAACCACAAATACACCTAACTTTAAGAATCTCTTAAAAAAATGTCATTGGTATTTGGCACATTTAGTCAAGTATTGCCTACGTGATACACTCAATATATAAGTAAATACAAATAAGCTTGACATTACTTAACACTACATAGATGAGTCCGGCTAGTACTTAGCAAAAAGTTTAAAAGTACATTCGAAATATGTATGTCGATTCGAAAGCTTATTAGTAATTTATCTCAATTGTTATTCAGGAATACTTTTGTCACAAATAGTTTTTTTTAGTTATTTGAAATAAACAAAGCATATTCTTTCAAAACCTCAGTACTTGCCAATGTTACAAGTTAGTCTAGAGTTTAAGGTAGCCATAAAACTTACATGGAAATCTTAACACAATGTCCGTAAGTAATAATCCTTAATGTTATTGCCTTGCAAGTTCTTTGAAAGCGTTCCTACAAATATCAAATGGCGTTCATATTTCTGGTATGTCTTTAGTAAAGTTTTAAACACACAAAAAATAAACTTAACGTTACCAAACTATTAATTACTAATTAATGTTAGACATTACTTTACATCGATACTCACTATCTTGTAATCGAAGCTCAGGAAATATACTTTGTCTGTATACAGCCTCAATCTCCATGTTTCCAACCCAATCATTAGCTAATTTATGTTTCGTTTGCTCCCAAGCTGCATGTCCGTCTTATCTGTCGTAAGATAGTACTAGTCGTTAAGACGACTGGTAGTTAAGTTGTAGAGGAACTAAACAGTTGGAATTTTTCCTTAACTAACACTTAAATAACTTTAAACGTAATTTGATATTGTTGGATACTTCAAGTTTAACCAGCTGCATAACTGTTTTATTTATTTCCTTTTTAATAAGAAACTACCTGCCGAAATGAAATATTTTCTATCTATAAAAATAATGAACCAAAGACGAAACCTATATTTAATGTAGCTAAGCTAAGAACCATTTCGATTACGTCAGCTCCAAATAAACGTATCGTAATCTGCCCGTCCGTTCTGAAGTTGTGCTGCAACAGACAGACAGACATACACTCGTTTTCTGGCGGGGGTTAATACTAACTAGTGTTACCAGAATTGTGTGTGGTTAGTATTAGCAACATTTGAAATTTTGTACCATCAATTTACCAAATCATATTACTATAATGTCACTGCTCCACTGTTGTTCCATCATGAAATCAAAATTTTAAGATGCCTTTCCCTACGCACAGATATATTCTTTTCTAGCCACTCGACCGCCTCGTTGGTCGAGTGGCTAGCGTACACGCCTAACTACACCGACCAACCGCGAGGCTCGGGTTGGACTTCCGACGGGGGCAGGCATTTCTGTGATGAACATTTAGATGTCTGTATTTCCGGGTCTGGGTGTTTATTAAATTTATTCTTGTATCTATTTAAGTATTTCTGTGTTTTAGAATCTTTGACTAACACCCATAACACAAGCATATAATTTGCTTACTTAGGGCTTATACTCAATTTGTGTAACTTGCCCAGTGATATTTGTTTTTATTATTTATCATTCTTTTTTAAGAAACAAAAAAACCGCAGTGGGGTGTTATAGACAATATATGTATAATCATCAATAAAAAAAATATTTTGTGAAAAGCCTGTTATTTGCCATGTTGGCTATTCAAAGTAGAAAACTTGACAAGGGCTATTACAAGATATCAAATAAGGCTAAACCAGACGACATAATGTTGGGAATTTTGGTAGATCCTATTGCAAGGGCAAGTCACTTCAAAACTCTACCACCTAGTCAGATTTCACGGTGTTAGTGACGGTAAGTCTATGCTAACCTTTTAGAGCTGCCTGGCTCAGAAAGGCAGATGCTCTAATCTGCAAAGGAGCCCGGACAAACAAGGGGAAAAAATGAAAGTAAAAAATGAGGAAAAATACTATGTACATTACAATATTTAAATGAATACAGCTAATCTTAATATTTTCACTTTTTGTTATTTATTTTGTAAATAGTTTTTCAATAACATATATTTTCGTAAAAAAGCGCTTTATGTGCCATTTAAAATAGTGTTTTAAACTGAAATAAATTTGACGAAAGTCCATCTAAAACTAAAAGAACTTCTTATTCCAATTATAAATATTAAAATCTGATCCGAGCTTCGTCTCGAGTTAAGAAGAAGTTCGTTGTCCCTCGCATCGCGCAGCTCGTCTGACCGCGTCGCAGGTGCAACCCGTACACCTGCCGACCCGCCAACTTACCATAAAATGCGATTCCAACTTATCCTCCTCAAACTATGTTCCATCCCACTCACACTCACAGCGAGAGATAGGGACACAAAACAATCTGAACCGACATTAACTCGATATACGATAGACGGAACTCGGCCGATGAAATATCAGTTTTTACTGAGCAAAAACTATTGGAATTTGGGCTTGGCCACAATCTCACGGGAGGGTTTTAAATACGATCTTGTTTGCACCTTGCGTCCATGTGAAATTTATTTTATATCTTTGTTTGGGTTTATTTTAAGCAACGTAATGATTTATTTGTTGGGTATCTTTAGGCTTTTAGGCTCAGGAAAATTTGAATGAAATTAAATTTATTCATTTTGGTGAATTTTTATTTTAAAAAAATGTCACAAGAATATATATTATTTATGATAGATACATGTATCTCTATTCTTAACCCCCGACGCAAAAAGAGGGGTGTTATAAGTTTGACGTGTCTGGCTGTCTGTGTGTCTGTCTGTGGCATCATAACTCCCGAACGGATGCAGTAACTTCAATTTAGTTTCTTTTGTATTAAAGGTAACTTATGTGCTAGTGTTCTTAGACATGTTTGATGAAAATCGATTAAGCCGTTTAAAATTTGTGGGGGGTTAAAATAATTAGATTAACCGAATGTCTTCAAATATACTCGAATATTTTTTATTTTTGAAAAGGAAATTAAGTTCTTGTGTCGGGGGTTTTTGGTGTCTCTGTTTCTCGTATATAAATGCACTTATATTTTAAAGAATATAAATTATTTATGACGTTTGAAGATAGTGATTTTCACTTGCTTGCCGCTAGCTTTAACGGCGTTCTCGTTGTTTTATTTTTCCACTGTCTGGAGTTCGTCTTCGGCTTTCTGTTTATTTAGGAGTTTTGATTGCTTTTCTTTTCACTCCAGTTGCTCATACCCAAGTATAAACGGAAGGCCAGCCTTTGTTTTAACTTACTTCGTTTGTGTTTGGTACGTTTAAAAATCTATTGTTAGACTTTATATAAGATAAACATACCTTTTAAATAACATGCCTCCAAATGTTTGTTTGAATTAATATGAAGTATGATGGAGAAAGTTCGTATGAAATGAAAGTTTTAGTACGAGTAAATGTGCTTTAGTTCTTTAATTCATAGCGATAATTATGTGCTTTGTAACTCATTTAAACTACTGCAATTAGCGAAACACTAACAATAATTAAAATTTTAACACTATCAAGAAAATAAATTTAATGCGTTATATTGTACTTATACCATAGAAGTTGTGACCCGACTAATAAGATTTTTTTTTTGAGACTATATTAATAAAAATTAATAATAGTTCAATGTCTGAATAGAGGAATTTTTTGAATGTGTGCTAGTGTGTGTGACAAATCTAAAAAGTAACTATTTTGAGTTTGAAGTGTCAATTTAGTCTACTTCAGAATGCCTTATTTTGTTAATTAAGTACTGCTTATATTGGAACTTACTGAAATTCGTTGATCGTTCTCATGAAACCGTTATCTTGAATTTTGATTTTCTCAGAATATGACTGATCTGAGATTGTATATACATGTATGTGTATGTGAAACAAAATGTTTTCTTTTCTATTGCCTTATCTCTCTAGTTTATTAAAAGTATTAAAATAATATACTTCTACCATGTAGTTATATTAATCAAAATTAAAAATGTATATCTCATTTCCTTAGCCATCGGCCTCAGGAATGAACGGATGGATCAACTTTGCTTATTACTTTTTTGTAGTGCTGTCAGGAGAAGGTATTTCTTATGAAAAAAAATCAATGGATTGCGATCCTGGAGTGCCGGTAGAAGGGAAAATTTTATTGGTTAACATCGTGAGTTTATGATATTTTTGGATGTTTAAATTAAAAGTATTATTATTTGTGTGGTAAAATACAATATTTATGATAACATTATTCTCAATTAAAAAAAGAAGCGGTTGCATGTGGCCTAGCTGTGAACTAACTTGAAGATTTACCGGCCGGCGTAACTCAAAGTGCAAAAGAAGTTTTCAATTCAAAAATATAAGTTTAGAAAATTAAAAATTAAAGGAAAGTCAGTTTATTGACATTTCAATCCAATTATCATTGGAAGGATAGGACTAATCAACCAGTTATTAACAAACTTTGTTATAATCAATATTTTTACCTACTATTGATTCCTGTGCTATCCCTCGTACTTGCAATACGTACGGTTGACTATTTGTATCGTTCAATTGTTGCTAACATTGAATTATTGTAAGTAGTTTCTTAGTTTTTTTTTATAATATTAGAAGGCAAACAAGCAGACGGATTTCCTGATGGTAAGAAATTCACGCCGCCTAGAAAAACCAAAGGTGGTAATGATGCGTTGTCAACCTGAGACCGAGATGAGCCCTGAGCAAAAGTAAGTTTAAGTTTACCGGCTACCTTACCCTCCAAACCGTAACACGTCATGGCTTCAGGAATAGGTAAGGCGGTGGCACCAATCCGGGTGAGCTAACTTAGTCAGATGTCACGGTGTTAGTAACGGTAGCCTATGCTCGCCTTTTACGAGCTGCCTGGCGGGAAGGTAGATTCTGCAAAGGAGCCCGGACCAACACGGGGATTAAGTGATTGGACATATTAAAGCTATTGTATTTTATTAAACTGTATTTGGCTTTTGTTATTTCACCACTGACTTTGTAATCAGATTGTCAACCATTCTATCAACTAGGTGGTTGTTGTGGTCTGTGTATCCATTTTATCAAATGAAATTCGCTATAATATAGACAATTTGATTTGAACGCTATTCAGAATTTGATTACATAATATGTGCTATTTGAGATATCAATAGTTTATAACCTTAGATTCTTCACATAATTTAACTCTTTAATGTTTGGTTTCTATAGACAAGAAACGAGCCGTTTTGCTTACAAACTTTGTACGAATAGCAAGATTTTTATCTACGGTCGCTCGTCGCCAATTGTCAACTCTAAATATTTTGTTTAACAGTGAGTACCTAACCTTCGTTACTATTACAAACTACGATTTCTAATTAAATTTCTAGTGAATATGTACGAATTATGTTTTGTTAAATATAGGAACTGGATATTAATTAAAGTATATCAAATTTGTACATTCACCTTTTCTATCATTTTAATCTTTTTTAATGGTAAACATTAGATTTTTTTAATTTTTTTGGGTCTCTTTTGTAACTTTACTTTACGATACTGTTCAAAAATACATGTTTCCATAGTTTTATGTCCTAAAATTGGAGCTACAAAGACGTGAAAACAGAGATAGTAAAAAAATACACTTAAAAATCTATAAGTATTGGTAAGGATGTTTGGCAATAATCAAAACTCAAAAAATTGATAATTGTCCGTAGCAAGAGCAATTTGGTAAATATTTCTTTACGTACAAATACAGAGACTTAACCATTTAATTTGTATATTTATGTTCATGTTCGGTTACCATAAAGCATTGACAATTAAGGCTTGATTTTTGTAACTGTACAAAGCTCCAATTGTTTTATTGTTTGTATTTGGTTAAGATGGATAAGGTCATGAGTTCGATGTCTGAGTCATTTATTGTTTGTGGATTTCCGGGGAAATAACCAGAACAGTTTCTAGTTACTGTTCCGTTATAAAGTCTTATTTTAATTCATTAGATATCCTCGATCGAACATTAATTGTAATCAATGTTTTTAATTATGACCGCCTCGTTGGTCAAGCGGATAGCGTACAGCCACCAACAAACCACGAAGCTAGGTACGATTTCCGACAAGTGTAGACATTTGCGTAATAAATATCTAGATGTTTATATTTCTGGATACGAGAGTGTTTAAAATTTAAGCAGAGTTATGTCGTAACATATACATATATGTATATACATTAATTTTAGTACAGTAAAATGCAAAATACCAATTTTAAATAATTTAAATATTATGTCATCTACGCACATACAAAAAAAAGAGTAAAGAGTTTCATTAATTTGCCTGGAATCCATCCGTTACGAGAAATGATATTTTTTATAAAGTCAAATCTGTTTAGATGCATGTTATTACCATATACTCATACAAACAAAAAATATTTTTTAATAAATGGAGAAATCGATAAGCATATTTTTATAGGAGACGAACACATAACTTCCTTTTCCAAGGTTGATTAATTACTACCTAATTGATAATTAGCTAGCTTCTTGTAATCGCTTGAAAACGTAAGCTATGGTTAAGTTATCTCGATAACTTACCCGGGTAGGGATGTACTATCATACCTATTCCCGACGCTAATTTACTGGATGGCTAAAATATAACGACTCCCATGATTCGGCTCAGAGGATAACCCGGCTGGTAGACTGGCCGCAACAGGCTTGACATCCCCGCCATTGGTTACAGACATCTATATTGTCTATAGACTACAATTGTCTCTTACCATCAGGAGGAGCCGTGTACTTGTTCGCTGACCTCTCACAAAAAACAGTCTATAAAAATATTAAGGTAACGGTACACAAAATTCACCTTCAAATGCAATTCAAAAGTACATTGCAGCCATTGTAAAGAATTAATAGGCAAACGGATCGCGATATCAAAACATCAAATGAATAACTGGCAGCGTGAGCTCATTGATAAAATAACGGGTAGCTTTTGTTTGTTTCTTTTGCATTTCATTGTTTGATGTTTGTTCTCGTTTTGGTAAATATTGTTCTATTAATGTGTTAGACCGTATACTTTGGGTTTAACTGTAAAAGTGTGTAGTCATCCAGCTTTTTGTTAATGTAGATTATATTGTTGTGATTAGGCAATACCATGTAAAAGTAAAATGGCGGCTGTGTACAGTCGACAGAAAATGTTTAGTTCAGAAAATGACAAGGCAGCGAATAAGCACACGACTTTCCTGTATGTAAATTTGTTTGTTACACTTTACTACCAAACCAATCATAATTAAACTTAATACACATGTTCTTGAATATATTAAAAGTAACATAGGATACTTTTCAATGACTTAAATCCCAGGCAGCACCGTTTTTATTAGAAAATTGAAAAAGCGCATTTTTCGTTTGGTTGAATAAAGAATCGAGCCCGGGTCCTTATCAAGTAAAGTCTAACAAAAGACCGCTAAAAACGGAAGCGATGACGTTGGAGTATCTACACATTTAGCATTCTGGTACTATTTGTGGTATATTTTGTATATTATACAAAGACTTTCTCAACTCAGAATATGAATGATGAATATTTATATAGTACAAGCTCCTCACGATACAGTTTCAAAGATTTATGGTACCTATAAATATGCGGAAGTCAAGGCATACTTAATGGAAGGATTTGAACAAAGCCAAGAAGTTTTAAAAGTCATGCGTCGGTTGGTTGAACAATAGATCTTAATTAAAACCTTCGCTGGCAGACGTATGGCGGCGCATACACTGTAATTATTTAATAATCAGTTGTGCCAAGGCATTCGATAAATAATGTAGACACCAAAAAACTTTTGAAAGGAAACCGGTCAGGGGACTGATTATGTATCTCAGTGGCCAACTCAAAATGGAAAGGTACGTCAATCAATAAAAAAAATTCACGATAACCATACAAGTGGTCATATTTTTAAATGAAGAAACACTTGCACTGTTTTACGTATCACTTATACTTTATTATTTTATAAATAGCCTACCGGTTTCGCTTTTTACAGCATCATCAGGGCTAGAACTTAAATTACTGAACAATATTTTTGAATATTACCAAGCGCCGACGGTGGAAAATATCAAACATACAAGTGGTATTTGTGCGCGTTGACATTTTTATATACTACCAACGGATCGGAATCGCGACCTTACATTAAAAAGATCCGGCGATATTAATATTTACATTATAAACTAGTTAAAAAATACATAATAACAATTTAATTTTAACTTGCATAAAAGGTAACTCAATATTAAATAGCTGTCAAATAATATGCTATCTCCAGTGACCAACAGAAATAAAATAAAGATAGCAAATAAAAATGACGTCATGTGACAGCTATTTGATGTTTACTTTTACATTTTGAGTTGGCTACTGAGATACATAATCAGGACTGCTTCTATTACGTTTGAGGTTCAATGGCAACTGAATTGGAGGTGGATTGTTATTTGAAGGTTATGAAAATCTTATGTTATGATGCTTCTTTTGTCAAACCTCTAAAATGAAGATTTACGTATAAATGTTTTAATATATTTAATAATAAGATTACATTGTCAAGTATTAAGAAAAATACACTTCATAAAACTATAAGGTTTCATCTAAGATGTTGATTTTTTTATTTATTCATCAGCAAAAATACACAGGATTTTTACAGAAACAGCAAATAGAAAATAAAAATAGAATTGAAAAAATAGAATGTTATTATAACAAAATCTATTTGTGAATACTTTTGAATTAAATGTTGTAAGATACGACTTGAATATTGTTTTAATTATATGTAGTATTTTGGGGGAGGACACTGTATTTTTTTATTTTATCATTATTTTTCTGAGTATTACATTTACGAGGAACCCTAAGAACCGTTGGAAAAAGTATACTTAACGATAAATTAGAAATGAGCCCAAGATACGACTAGATTAAAATTAATGTTGCTATAGGGACCGCGCTTGTCGAGTTAAAGTACCACTGACGATATCTGTCCTAAGAAAATAGTATTTCTTTTTACAAAAAGAATAAAAGGCTTTATTAACCTAGTCCATAAATTCGCCTGTATCTTTTTTTTTTGCAAGCTTTCTCAATTAGTCTGTGTTTATTTCTATATATTTGTAACGCAATTACTCTGATAATAAATGGTTTTTACTTACATTTTTTTTTCGGTTGGTTATACATTACATTTTACTTAATATGATTAAACATAACATTTATATAAATATACTTACCTATACATATACATATAAACGAATCCCCATTTCGCGTGGACCAATGTTGCTAATTATTTTTTGTTGTATTAGTTACTGGCAGAAGAAGTTTCATATGAAAAGAACAACCAGGAAAATAGCAGGAAAATGGGAAATAACACCATTTTGTAGCTAATTACTTCAAGCGATACAAAGTTCATACAAAGTACAAAGAAAATAACTAGTATGTAAGGAAATTCATGGTTTTTGGTATAGAAACGATAATGTAGTCGATTTTTTTCAGTTTTGATGCACTTAAATTATTATATATATATTATGTATCGACATTAGGTCAATCCTAAGAATTTTTCAAGAATAAGTAAAAATAGGTACTAGGTGAGATATACTGAATCAGTCAAAAAAATGATTCGCAATCATATTACATTAACAGAGTAATAAAAAAAACAATAGCCGTATTTATATATTATAGCAAACGTAATTTATTATTATATTAATTTGGGAATTTCATTATCCTTTTCCCGTCACGTTTTATCGGATCCCGGCGATCTGATCAAGGCAGCCCACGCAAGCCTCCCACTCAATCTCAACACGAACTCACAAAAGATTACAATATCTGCTGACGGTCTCGGCGCTGAAGAACTCTTTTCCACCCAGTAACCAGAACGCAACACCAAGTCGAGGAGACAGTCCCGGTTGCTGACGTTGTAAGGAACAGTCCAATCCACTTAATTAGTAATATATTTTGCTGAGCACTCTGCTGGCCCACAAAGTCCGAAAAAGTTGTAAAACACCGCGTTCAACATATTAGTCACTAAAAAATGTCATAACCCTTTCAGACTTTTAACTACAACGTTTTAAATAATATTTGACGTCGTCTTTATGTTGACAACAATACAAATATCCCCATAATTACCACAAGCTTAATTTGACGTATTCTAGAAATACCATAAGAACGTTATTAGTAAAGAAACATTACACATAACCTCCTCTTGAAAAAATGAAGTATATTAAACAAAACTGCGAAAAGAACGAAATATATTTGCACAAAATGAAAATGCTATCTTACGAATTTCTCATACGTGTTATGTTCCCATAATTTTCTCAACTCTTGACAAAATAGGCTTATTGTAGTTATAAACGTATACTCACCATAATTCATGAACATTTCGGTCGTATTACTTGAAAGCTTTCTTAACCTACGGAAATAACATTATAAAACACAAACACCGTTATTATAATACAAAATATGTATGTATTAGATAATTTCTATTTTGATAGCAAATTTGAGAGATTTACCATTCGAGTTAAACGATTTAATATATATTACTCTACATGTTACTAAATTTGAGTTAAGTTTGTAAATTAATTGTACCTAACACATTAGTTTTGTGGAAAAAAAAATTGTACTACGAGTATTATTAATCACATTATCTATTCAAACCTAGTAATACTATTTTGAAAGCAAACACAACCATGGGTCTATATTAACATTTCAAATATGTTAATCATAAACCTCTGTGGTCTAGTGGTCCGGTGTTGACTTTGAAAATAAGAGGTTTTCGGTTCAAGTAAAACCAACCAACATTTGTCAGGACTGGATTTTTAAGGTACTTGGCATTATTAATTTTTTACCACGTGCTGGTCCAGGTGTGCTGCCACATGCCTCTCTGCGAGGCAGCTCCTAAGAGACGAGCTCTGGTTGAAATATAGGTCAGTATCACAAGACTATTCGTGGTAGAGTGCCGTGCAGTAACTTGTCCGTGTAGGCATCCAAGGGTAGGGTAGCTGGGAGATTTACACAATAGGACTAACATCCTGGCCGCATTACAGCGATGCACCTCTAACATTTATGGTGTCTTTTAGCATCAGGAGACCTATGTGCTTGTTCGCTGACCTATCACATAAAACCGAAGAGTATGTCTAAATGAGTTTACCGTTTCAAACTTTTGAAATTAGCTTCCATACTGTTTCATATTTACACTGTGATAATGTTGCAAGTTCAATAAGCTTATAAAATAAATTCAAGTGGACAGAAACTAAACCTAAATCGTCTATTCTAACAAAATTAACAGCTTCGACACAAAGACAAACAATTATATTAGTTCAATAATAACATTTTATGGTCCATTTACGTCAGTTAAAGCCCTGTTTAAGCCCATAAATATACTGGCTTATGCACAATATGTCAAGCTAACAATAGGCTGGAAGCTATCTACGTTGAACTGTGATAATCTTGTACTGTAGTCGTTTTGCTCACACAGCGTTCTTGTCGGTCTAGACGTTGTATTTCCCTGCCTATTATAGGAACAGATCACTTAATTCAAGTTGTAAATTATTGAGCAGGTTACCGTTAATAAGAGAAAATACGGGAAAATAATGTTCCTCTGTTTCGATAAATACATTTTTATTTAAATTAAGTCTAACACAAGTATACATATCTTTATACCAAGTCTCTTACGTGCTAGGCAGAGAGTGCCGAGTGCCAAATATCATGATCCTTGTACTTCTGTCTGGCTTTTCCCATGTTACTACTTTTAAACTAACACGCTGATTTCAATCTTAGCACTGCCACCAGATAATATTTGAGCGATTTGATGTTGGAATGTCAACCTAGGTCTCCCCGGGTACGTAAGTACATCCATCCAAATTCGCATTGTATATCTGCTTTGTCAATCTTTTATGCATACACATACATACATACATATCTTCACGCCAAGTCCCTTATGGGGTAGGCAGAGAGTATCGAGTGCCAGACCTCACGATCCTGACAAACCTGTCTTGCTTCCTTCACATTCATTACCCTTTTCATACAAACACGCCGGTTTCGGAGACTCTTGACTCTTGATCTTTTATGCAATTTCTCATTTTAACACCAACACTTTTTTATGACGTTAGGAGGCAAACAAGCAGATGGATTTGAAGAGGCCGGGATCTTAGGCCTAGAGCAAAAGTAAGTTTACCGGCTATTTTACTGTCCGAACCGGAACACGTCATGACGTTATGGCATCAGGAATAGGTAAGCCGGTGGTATCAATCCGGGTGAGTCGCTGCGAAACTCTACCATCTAGTAAAAACTCTACCACCTAGTTTCACACTTTTTTCGATACCATTCTTTCTCGGCTCTCACTGCCATTAATGTGGTCAGCGAGCGTTTCTCCACATATTTTCCGTAGCGCTCTCCTTTCGACTGCATTTGTCCTAATCTCATGGTTTTTCTGTCTTACCCAGCCCTCGTGTCCATACAATAACGTTGGGATAAGCACAGATTTAAATATTACACTAATTACTTTTTCCGTATCACAAATATTGTGATGTGTTCTTTTTTTAATGAGTGGTCAGCGAACAAGCATATGGGTCTTCTGATGGTACGAGTCGTGGCCTGTAAACACCATAGACGTCATAGGTACGTGAATGTCTTGTGGCCGGGATTGTAGGCCAATTGTACAAGTATAACGGGTACCTTATCTGCCAGACCGGAACATGACAGAGTCATTATGGCGGTAGGAATAGGTAAGGCGGTGGATGTCTACCCAAGCAAGCTCCTGTACAGCACTCTACCACAAGTAAAAACTATCAGTTTGTCTTCTTCTGAAAGAAAATCGTTTCTTTCACATAGGCCATACAAAATAATTGTGTCGCATCTATGTAAAACTAATATGTAACACCGGATCCGTTCCGATCGGGATAGTCGGTAGATTTGACATTAACCTAACATCCTGGCCACAGGACAGCAACGCACCTGTAAAATCTATGGTGTATATGTATGTAAACTTGTTAGCTGACCTTTTAAATAAAAAACTCAACTTATACAATGAGTCATTTTAACATGAACAAAGCAGGAAAGCGACCTATTAATATGTAAATTTAGTCACTTTTTTCGCAATTTTCACACAATACGAGAGTATGTATAAAGATCAAAGAACTTGAAATTCACATGAAATTTATTATTAAATGAACATTGTGGTAATCATCATATCTATCTATCTTAATATATGTAATTCTTGTGTTCGTGTGTTTGTCAATGAACTTCTCCTAGACGACTGGAGCGATTTTGACGAAGGTTTTTGTATGTATTCAAGGGGATTTGAGAATGATTTTGATTCACAATTTGGTCAACTGGAAAGGATTTTTTCATTTAATTTTTTATTTGTAAGTAGTCGTTGATTTTGAAATGTTTTACATTGGTAACGGCAGACTGTGCTACTATCGAGTCATTAATGTCAAGCGATACGAAGTTTGCTGGGTCAGCTAATCTTAATATAGGTATATATAATTCTTCTGTGAGTGTGTATGTCACTGAACTTCTTCTATACGAATGGACCGATGTCGATGAAACTTTTTGTATGTGTTCTAGGGAATTTGAGAATGGTTTAGATTCACAATTTGGTCTGCTGGAAAATGTTTTTTTAATTAGTTTTCAAATAATAAGTAGTTGTTGATTTTGGAATGTTTCACATCGCATCCGACAGACTGCGCTACTGTCGAAGCATTAATGTCAAGCGGTACGAAGTTTGCTGGGTCAGCTAGCAATATATAAAAATCAATGCCACTTTTCGTTGTAATTTTATAACTCAAGAACGGGTTCACCTATCCGAACCAAATGTTTAGGCTTTATCCGGATTATTTTAGTAGATGGTTTATGTGAAGTTTGCATAAAATCAGTCGAGCGGTTCTTTACTTATCAAGTTTTATGTAAGAAATGAATTCAATAAATGGAGGATCATTTTGTAATCGTGCTACCATATTGAAAGTTTTTTCAGTTGTTTTTTTTTTGTTTTGTTGTGTTATATCATTCATGCGGCCAACTAATTATTTAGTGACATTTTTATATAATATGTACATATTTCAGTTTATACGTAGTGAAGCACGTACCGGGCCGCTAGTGACTTATAAATACTTCACACGAGAGAAATCTTCATCAATTAGGTGGGAAGACATAAATCTAGTTAGGTATATAAGAGGTCGTAGTTAGAACCGACAGTCCGTTAGAAAACCACTTATTGTTGCCTAAAAATCTAAGAAAACCTTTAGATTGAAGTGATGCTTGATAGCCTCTGTTGTCAAGAGTATATTATTTCATTTTTCTAAAAACAAAATAGCCTGTAATGGGATGGGATATGAGCTAGGTTGGCGATCGGTTTGCCATCTATCACATTGTAGGACTTATCTTTGACTAGTCGCACCCACGACTGGTTGTGCTTCTGCTTACATTCTGCGATGACACGGGCACGAAGATACTATTTTTTTCTTAGATTGAAGCGGAAATTCCCCCCTGTGTTGGTCCGGGCCCCTTTGCAGAATGGACCAAGAGCCTTTTCCCAAGGCAGGTCGTAAAAACGATTACAGGCTTACCTTCACTAACACTGTGCCATGCGACTAGGTGGTAGAGTTTCGTAGCGACACTTTCAGGCTTATTCCTGCCGTCATAACGTCAGTGCTTGCTTTGAACGTATCATCCGGGCCTCGGGTTGGTTACCATTACTACATTTGAGACACCAAAGGTAGTAGTAATTCAAGGCGGCGTAAATATCTTGCCATCAGTATAATATCTATCTGCTTGTTTACCTTCCAATATAAAAAAATGAAAAAAGTCTCAGACATCAACTTCTTTTTCACAATATAATAGTAAAATGACAATGAAATGGACAGTAAAGTTTATCTAATTCATTTAAAGCTAAGGCCACTTTTGTATCTCCAACAGCCTTTTTGCAAACTTTTATAAACTACTTTCCCTCGTCTATTCCCTAAAGACCAAATGCTTAAATGATGAATAATGTTTTCCTTACATCCCACATATATATTTACTTTGTTCTCCGGAACCTGTAAAAAAGTTAGCATTGTGGGAACCTAATAAGTAGTTGCAGTTGTTAAGAGAAGACTATAAACTAGTTATCTATCCTAGTTTCGCACAGATTATCTATTGGTGAAGTTTTACAGAGTATTTCATGTAATTACTGGTAGTATTACATTGTATCGCATAGTTAAACTAATAAACATTTCGAAGTTGAAAACTTCTCAAAGAAATGCTTTATTGAAATTTGCTAAATTACGCATAGTGATTTACGACTGTAGTGGTTATATTGCGGCCTCCAGCTTCGGCCTTTTTGTAGCCTAAATCGAAACTTAAGCCGAAATAAGATTTTAATGTCCGACTGAAATGGAAAATAAATTAAATGAAAATGTTTATTTGTGGAATATGTAAGTTTAAAATGTGTTACGAAATTATTTAAGCATTCCTATATGTTCAACTAACTAGTGGTGTGCAAATATTTAAAAGGGTATTTATAAAGAATAATTTAATTACACGTACTTCAACATTGTTTAAATATTGAAAACAAGCATAATCATCAATGACAAATAAATGTAAGTAAGGTTAACCTATATCCATGAAACTGACCGAAGCTGAAACCGAAACCGAAACCGAAATTTTCGGTTTTTTTGTAAGGTTTAGTGGAACAGTCAGAGTCACCTAATTAATTATACATACAACATGCTATGAATTGGTGTAATTCATTTAGGTCACTGAGTGAACTTTAAAGAAAAGCTTTTAAATCCCACACAATGTGAAAATAGCCTTAGCACATTTTAACATTCTAGAGATGCGGTAGGTATATTTAATTTGAGTTATCCCGACTGACAGACGGAATATCAAAGCGATGACAAAAAGGACAAAAAAGGAACTCTTTGTTTCGCCAAGAATAATAAATCGTTCATTCGATTATTCGCCGCCACAAGAATTGCTAATACAAAGTCACATTTGATTAAAAGGAATGATTTTTGATAGGATGCTTGTTATTAGGAATATTTAAGTTGTGTAAGCGGATATTAACGTCGTGATGGGAAATGTCTGTCTGTCCGTGCATACAAATTAGCCTACTTAAAAACGAGTAAAGGGTGTATTTAATATTGAGTTTATTGCAGTAATTGCCTACACTATGTCGCTTTGAATTTGTACGATAGTTTATTTTACACAGAGTACTAAGTATTAAGTTATTACAAACTATATTTAATTAGCTGTGCCCGCGACTTAGTCGTCGTCAAAATTGGTGAAAAAATTGAAGTTAATTAAGTTGGTTCTTTTTACAAGCCACGTGCTAGTGACAGTCCTATCAACATCGGTCCTGTCGTTTATTATTAAAAGATTGGCCGAAACGTATAAATAGACAGACCAATGGACCCACAAAAATGGTAACTCGCATCCAATGAGGTGTTTGCTATGTGTATGATTTGAGGGTCTTTAAAGCAAAAGTACATATCTACTTAGCGTTTGTACCTTTGAAGTATTCTAAAACTATTATTTTTAATTGTACAAAAATGTTATCTTAAAAATATTTAACTAAGTTCAGCTTTAGTCCAGTAAAGTCAGTTTAGTTTAGCTCAGTAAAACTGCAAACCTGACTTCAATTTCGTTAAAAAGTCATAAAGATACACAAAAATATGTATTATTAAATGTAGCTCAAAATCTAACCATAATCATGACCAGGTAGGTAGGTCGGTGGTATCATCAAAATAATTACCGTAGTAAGAAACCATCAAAACCCATTCATTATTAGCCGAGTAATCGCGTATTTAACAAACAAAAAGATACCTAATAATATATAACCTCCTATTTCTGAATTCGGTTAAAAATACAACCAAACTCAAATTAAGCGAGTTATTTAACAAGTACCTAATCGCGGACAGATGGCTAATAACAATTGAATATTAATGGTTCTTTTTTTAAAAGGTATGTCATGTTTCAGATCTGGTTCCGTACAAACTATATCGACGAACAAACATACATAAAACCGAACTAATAACCTCCCTATTCTGGACTCGGTTAAAAATAAGATCCAATACTCAGTCCCCTGGGTGGACACAACAACGAGTTCTAGCGTATTTCTAATTTCCAGATACATAATTATCTCAAATTAAGCGAGTCAAATTGTTCAACCAATTACAATAAAAGGACAACCCAATACGGTTTCGTATAAATTACACCGACGAATAAACGTAGAAAAACTCATGACGAAACGATAACCTCCCTTTTCATCAGTCGATTAAAAATACGACCCAACACGTGTCAGTCCCCTGAGTAGACACAACAATAAATAGCGCATTTCTGTTTTCTCAATACTTAATTATCTCAAATTAAACGGGTCATTAAGCAGTAATGAAGAGCCGGACTCGTCTTTAACAGATAAGAGAATGCTACTCCGACTATGTCATCGTCATTAACTAGCCTTCAGCGTTAAGATAACACTGATTCTGTAATGTCAGTGTTATTTCAAAGCCTGTCTTTAAGTGTAGTTTAAGTACACTTTAAATTATCCTTATTTAAAGTTATTTTATATTGAATAAAATGAATATTAATTAAATATCTGATCCTTACAAATGTGTATAATAAATAAATTTCACTGGACAAGTAACACAAAACTGAATCTAACCCCAAAATAAGTAAGTTATATGCTTGTGTTTTCGGTGTTAGTCAACGATGCTAATACATAGAAATACTTAAATAGATACCAGAATAAATTTAATAAACACTTTTTGTGCATTTCTGTTTATTACTGTCCATGTTTTATGTCATAAATTGTGTACAATGAAGAATTAAATAAAAGTAAAATAAACACCCAGACCCGGAAATGCAGACCTTTAAATGTTCATCACACAAATGCCTGCCCCTTCGGGAATCGAACCCGAGCCTCACAGTTGATCGGTGTAGTTAGGCGTGTACGCTAGCATCTCGACCAGCGAGGCGGTCAAATATCATAGTTTTATTTTAGGAAACGAGTGTTAGTCCGGATCCACTGTGCAGAGTTGATCATCTGCCCCTCTGCCTGGCAGATTATAACATGAGCATAGGTTAAACGGGTCATCCGACGTTAATTATACTGACACAGAATAGTTTTTATCACGAAAAAAAAATCCAATATTAACCACGCGGGCATCGCCTCGGACAACAGGTAGTATATAATACTTATAATAATATCAACGTTATGCAATTTACCTACTTCTTTTTCTTTTATAAATATGGCTTTCGATAATTTTTCACGATTTACTTTGCCAATGTCAAGTTAGTTAATTCTTATACAGACATTAGTCACTATGTACAAAGTCATGTCAGGTCAGGGTTTTGAGTAAAGCGGTGGCTTCGTTACTCCAGCTCATCTAGTGAGATTTGAGGGCAGCGAGGAAATAGTTGATACACTAATTTCTTCATGATCATTTCATTTGTGCACTTTCACTGAACAAAATTAGTCTAATTCCCAACTAAATTAATTTCATTTAATTTAAACACGACTAGGTGGTAGAGTTTTGTAGCGACTCGCCCGGATTGGTACCACCGCCTTACCTATTCCTGCCACCATAACGTCTTGACGTGTTCCGGTTCGGAGGGCAAAGTAGCCGGTAAACTTACTTTTGCTCGAGGCCTAACATCCTGACCTCATTACCACCTTTGGTGTCTCTAGGCGGCGTGAATTTCTTACCATCAGGAAATCCGTCTGCTTGTTTGCCTTCCTATAACATAAAAAAAATCAATAATAATGAAAAAATTACGACCACCTTTATACACGGTGGCGCCAAAACTCATTTACCTACTTATCCTGTCAAATTATATCAAAAATAATCAATCAAATTGACTAAACTTTAAGGTTGTAATATTGTGATTGAATCTAAAATTCTGCGCTTGTAGAGTAAAATCCCTTTAACCGCAAAACATGAGCCCTAGTCTAACTATACTACCTAGTCTAACTATATAGTATTTTAATATATTACGATTGTTGCGAGTAACTGTGACTGACACTATGCACCTTGTATCCACTCCAGGCTTGTCATGTACTAAATATCTCAGATAAAGTATCCCTTATCTGAGCTAAATATAAACTACAATCGCGAGATGATTGCACTCCAAACGAGTTTATACTCTGTGGTTAGCTTTTTGTTCTCACCTGCGTTCTGCTCCAATTGTATCTTATCTGTGGTTTCTAAGTTATTTAGATTGATGAGATGTTTGCTCGTGTTATATTTTTTCTTAGTTTATGATGAAGATGTTTTATCTTTGTATATTTTTGATTTTGGTATAATATTTAGCTGTTGTGATATAAAATAATAAAGCTTCAAAAAAGAGGAAATTCTAAATTCATGTTAATTTTTTGTGTTTGTTCATTTAATACTCTGTTAATTAGGAACGGATTATGGTGATTCATTCTAGACAAGTTCAGTTCAGGTTTCTATTATAATTTCATCAAAATCAAGCTAGTAGTTTATAATTCCTTTGTTAACCTTGTAATGAAAGTGGAGTTAGTTATTTTTAGTTAAATTGCTACCCACTGATTACTTTAAAATTAGATCAATTATATTAGATAATTGAAACATAAGCTAACGTCTCCGTAAAACATTTGTATAAAAACTTTTTTAGACGGAACATTTTAAGACGGAAGTTCTATAGATTTCGAAACGTAAATTGCCAAACGCAATCCATAGTAAACATTGACCTCTAAGTATACCTATTTCTATGATAGTAAATCATGGTAAAGGCTTTGAAAGCTTAGTTGACAATGATCTGTCATAGCCTTTATTGGTAATCTGATAATTGTTATGACGTGTCAAATGTAGAGAATCTATAAAGCTCAAGGTATGATTATTATATATTGTTGTATAATATTATCTTTTTATCTGTGTACCTCCTTACATAGTCTGTTAATATTTTGATATTTCACTGGCTGTTTTTGTTTCGATCACCTTTTTTTCAAAAAAAGAGGAAGACAGAAAGAGAAAAGTCAAGGACTAGGAACGCAGAGTCCGAAAAAGAACAAAAGGGAAAAACGAAGAATAGAGTTTCGGTTCATGAAGCAATTGACGGAGGATTGCACAAGAAAACTAAGAAACATAATATACTAAATAAAAGCAACTGAATACTACGACCGTTTACAATTGATATATTATGTGAGATACTTATTTTCTCCTTTTAGCCTAGTCAATGGCTTAACTAAGTAAGCTCTCAAAACCCTAGAGAAACAGGCTTAGCTAATAAGAGCCTTCAAACCCTAGAGAACAGGGGTAATCAATAAAACACTCAAAAGAACGTATCTTGGACCGGAAGATCAAGAGGAAAGGATATTACCCGTTCGGAGTTTTAAGTGTTCAACAGGACTCATAATTGTGTAATATATTTTAATTGTATTATTGTTTATAGTGTTCTCCTTTTTCCTCTGCCTATAGGATCCCAGACCCTCGTCCTTGTACTGGTGAGTTTCCTACTTACTTCACTTACTTTATTTACTAATCTTTACTATTAACGAAGTGGTTTCGGTTATCTCAATTACCTTAACCCACTCCACCACTTCGTTATAATATAGACACATGACTTTATGAGTTTGAACAAAATGTATTTTATTTCTTTTTAACCGTTAGTTACGCGTTTAGTGACACTCTTTTGTAAAAGATTAAGATAAGGATTCTCAGCTTAGGGCCACTTGCACATTCTCGGGTTACGGTTAATATTGAGTTAAACTGTCAAATATAAGGTGATTTAACCCTAGTTAGGGGCTAACTTAGTGTTAAATACTTAAACCAGGATCGTGCAAGTGGCCCTTAGTGTCATAACACAATCAAGTATTACCTGATTTTAGACAAGTTAGTTTGGCATTATTTCAGATGAGCAGTAGCCGTTCGGATGAAAATTGTGGTCTTATCAAAAACCATTTCTTAAAAGCCCAATATTATAAATGCGAAAGTCTGTCTGACCGTTGCTTTTTCGCGGCTAAACAGCTGAACCCATTACAAGCATAAGCTACTTTTTAAATCGTCCTTTTAGAAACAAATAGAACGTTTAGGGGTAGAACGTTTGTACGAAAATCTATACTACGCTGACGCAGTTGCGATTAAACATCTAGCCATATTTAAGGTAGTTTTATGCCAAGCCTTGCTATATTTAAAAGGAAAACTGAAGGCATGTGCGCTAATTACTCAACCAACGGGATGGTCGAAGAAGGCCAATCATAAACGATCAACGAGGTGGTAGAAAAGCTGTTGATTTCGAAATAAGTCAATCACTATAAAATTTGACGCGTGGCTAGACTATAACCGGGAGAAATATAAAAAACTTATACCATTAAGCTAACAAGAAAATAACTTTAACACAGGCACATCCACAAACAGCAACTAGCAGGAGATAAAGGCAAGAAGTGATTTTATTTAATGATCGCTTAATATTTTCAAATAAGAAAATGGACGACCTTTTGTCACTGTAAATCATTATCACCAAACACTCCCCTTGACATTTCGGCCTTTCAACGCCCATTCCAATCTCAGCTCCATTATTTTATTACAATATATAATTCCTTCGCCTACAATTCAGTCACTTTTCTGTAAATATGAAATTGGCAATAAATTTTGATTAGATGCCGTTCCAGCTAACAAAATGTTAACAATAGACAACCGAGATGTCGTTTAATAAAGATGTTCTGGGACGTTTTGTTAGGCTCAACAATAGTTTTATTTGGCTGAGTCCACGCTGCCCACACGCCTCTGCTAATGGCCGGGATTGTATGAAGACGTAAAAATGAATGGCTCACTTTATAAAAGGCCAATAATAAGTTCTCATGCGGCTGCGAAGGGCTATTGTTATTTTTTCAGTATATAAATAGGATAGGTGTCAATCGGCAGGCAGGTGTAGAGTCCAGTCGGGTGAGGGATAAAAATGCTCATAATTTTATTCTGCAGCTGCCCGTCAAGTCGATACGAGTCTTTTTTTTTGTTTTGGATTCCAGAAATGGTGGGCCTACAGTCATTATTTTTAATTTGTATTCGGTTACGCCGCGAGTGGCTCTTACTGCTTTGAATTTGATTACATTTTTGAAATCTGGTTTGTGTTTCACGCAGCTGATTTTTTTATTACTCCTTTTATATACATCACTAGAGGTTGTCTGTACCTTCGTATTTGTAATTTTTACTCTACTTAGATATTATTATCCATCAGTCATCACATATTTTGATTTTGACACACAAGACGGTGTTTGTATACTTAAGATAAAATATAGATAGCAGTTAAAAAAATATCAAGCCAGTATCTAAGAAGAAGTAGGCGAAGGCACAGCCAGAGCATCCACAACTGGTTGAACATACTGAATCTCACAAAGTGATAGGTGGGCAAGCATATCGCCAATCGGGGATATATCAAATCCAAGACAATATTATTTCTATTAGAAAGCCGGGGTCGAACCAGAGACTTTATGAAGTTTAACGCCGGACCGCTAGACCTCAGGGGCTATATGGAATAGGCTATTTAAGTATTTTAATTGTGGTAATTCTACTGAACACACCAACTAAACTTGTTTTAGATCCGATTAAATGTTTTTAATTAACATTTTCCGAGGAATAGATTAAAATCACTAGAAATATCATGTACAAACTAACCTGACAGCACTAAACGCGTTTGATCTCTTTCTACTACTATCGTTGAAAGAAGATAGCGATAACATAACATTCGTTTAGTGAGTATTACAAAATTATCACTAATGTGTTGTTCAAACATGAACATATTATTTAACATTAAAAAACTAAAACCAAAAACCCACCAATTTAAATTAACTTGAGAAACAAAATTATTTATCTTAAATGTAAACTAATCTCAAAAACTCTTACATTATAAAAAAAACTAATGATACATTATCTTTGAATAAACGTTTCTTTGTGAATAATCTAAATATGTATAAATACATCGTAAAACTAGATAAAATCGCTGCTTAGTATTCCGTTATGTTTCTCATACTCATTGTTATATTAAAATAATTATTGTTTCAATATTAATATTAACTAAACTCGTAGTGGCACGCTCTGCGCGCCCATCTTTAATCCCCTTGAATAAAACATAAGATACTCGATAACGTACTATTAAGGCAAAGAGGATAGCACAGCACCGTGATTTTATTTAAATAGATATTTTATAGCAAATATTTGCATTGTAAACCGCATATTCTATACGGAATTTAATTTAAGGATTTACTGAAAGAAATCTCTTTCAAATAAAACCGCTTTCTATGTAAAATTACATCTTCTCATTATTTACAGTATTTGTGTCCAATGAAAATTAAATCAATCAATATATATAGAATTCAAAATGCATTCATTTTCTTTTACAGACAGTCTTCTTGATACTTTAGGTTTAGATTATTAAAGATTTGTCTACATTTATTACTACAATTCTTAAATGAAGATTTTCACAGCTTATATGCTTTTGAGAAAATGTCCTTTCAAAAGCATGTGTTACTAAATTTTTTTTAAATTAAATTTCTTTCAACTCCTACATTTTTGAGAAAATATTTAAAAATATTTTTTTATAGAAAAGATTCATGTCTTGTCGGTAACTGATCACGATCGTCCAACTGTATATGTGGGGCTTGAAGTTGCGTTGTCGACTTTTAGAATGTCTTCTATTTTATCTTGAATCATTTCACAAGCGTTTTGATTATGCTGTATTATTTTTATTACTACTTATCACTTAACCAGTTCAGACTTGATATTAATACCAAACAATAAAGTTTTTTTTAAACAAAGTTTTTTAATCACGCTACACTATCAAATTAAGGTTAAGGCACATTTAATACCGCTTACAATTACCCTACAATACGGGGTCTTGCTTAGCCTTGTCTATAATCTCGAGGCACGCGTGCTTAATATTAAAAGCTTTCGCGGAACATTTAATTTTAATCTTAATAATACCCTTAAGAAGGGGAAATATTTGAACATTATTTAATTTTGTTGCTACTTTTGACAATTTTCAAAGGACTTTTTAACACATGTTTGTAAGAAAATGAAGTTCGTTTTACTTGATTAATGTTGTTTAGGAAAATCCTTTATGTTTATACATGTTACTATATTAAAATTTCATTTCACAGATTTGTTTGGTATTTGAAATATAAACAGATATATTAATTAAAGAAGATTTGACAATTCTGTTTCCTAAGCATTATTTGAAATTATTTCAAACTCGAATACAAAAACATTTTAAATAATAATTACCTAAATAGTAATATTTTTAATATCAATTCATAGTAGTTCTAAATGATTGGCAAACGAGTAAATTGATAAAAATGAGATAGATACCAAATATATAGTTGGTGGGTTTTTATACTTTATTTCAAAGTTTCTTGAAAATCCAAGTAACTAGTTAACTACCAATCAACTGATAGATGTGTGAGAAGTATACTGTCATAAAGTTTCCTCATTATACCAATGTTCGGTTAAGTTTTTTTTTTTAAATGAAAACTTCTTCTGCGACGTTGCGCACGTTTTTTGGAATGGGTAAAAACTTCTAAACTCGCGTCTGGACATGACCTGATCGAAAATTCGTAAGACGGATGGAGAGTAATCAGCCGGCGCGGCATAGGAGAGAAAGTATCCCCCTGTCTTTCTACGGCGCGGCGAAAATGTATGCCTGAGCCTGCTGTTTCGTTTAGAGGGGGCTGGGCGCTTACGCGAATGTTCCTGTTGTCATGTTTGTGTACGATAGCGCAATAACTGAATATTGTATTCTACCACATAAATGACAGTATTTCATACTGACAATTAAAGTAATTCGTGCAAAATTATTCCCTAACTATTCCAAATATCAAAAATACACAACGTTAATATTAAAGTTTTCACTTCTGCCCGTCAACCCGTCGTTTTTTTATTTAAAAGAACTCTTTCTGAAAATAATTAACACAACAAAAAGTGTCATCTAGGTATATCGTATCATCCATATAAACGTAATGCGATGGACAACGAAAACGAAGATTTAGTTTTTTCTACAATTTATGCAAATTAATGATAAGTTACTTTATTTGTTCCAGGTATGTGTCTTCATTCGTCAAAACAACTTTGGTATGTGGAAAACTATGCTTTACTATCAGTTGCTCTATGTGGACTTTCTTCAACTCTACCTACGTAATTGGAAGAGAAGAGAGATTGGAGTGGAGATGGCTTCATCGATAAAAGCATTTGTGCTAAATACAAGAATCAAAATACTAAATAATGTTAAATTTATAACGAGCATGATAGAAAAAAAAAAGGATTTTTGAAATAGAAATACTGTTACATTTTATTGCATTTATGTGTTTTATAAAATTACTAGATACATACATACATACATACATACATACATACATACATACATACATATCTTCACGCCAAGTCCCTTACAGGGTAGGCAGAAAGTATCGAGTGCCAGACCTCACGATCCTGACAAACCTGTCTTGCTTTCTTCACATCCATTACCCTTTTCATACAAACACGCCGGTTTCGGAGACTCTTGACACCAGCCTCGGATAATATCCGATTGATCTGATCGTGAAATGTCAGCCTTGGTCTCCCCGGGTACCTACATCCATCCACATTCGCATTGTATATCTGCTTTGTCAATCTTTCATCTGTCATTCTTTCCACATGCCCGAACCAGCGAAGCATGCCCTTTCGCATTTTTAAAATTACTAGATGACCCGGCGTACCCTGTTCTGCTATATTTTGAATGTGATTTTAGTAAAAAAAAGTTTGGGGTGAGTCATCACTTAGGGGCGTGAAAACTAGATGTTGGCCCATTCACAGACCTACTCAATACGCTCACAAAATTTCATGAGAATCGGTCAAGCCATTTCGAAGGAGTTCAATCATACACACTTTGACACGAGAATTTTATATATTGGATTATGTCTTCATTTTATACCAATCATTTTAAATAAAAGTAGATAAGTGTCATATTCAGCAAGATAACAATATAGAAAAAAAGATAAAATTAAACATTTTTAAATTTCTATAAAAACACATGTCATTGATTAATTTTCAAAACATGTTATTAATTATACTTCGTAAGATTTAATATTTATTTGTTAAGAGCACAACTTAAAAAAGAACATTGAAAGTATTTAAAAAATACGAATTGAATACCACTACGAATAGATAAACAAGAAAACCTATTAACATTTTATTTAATAATCGTGACATTTTTCGACTTATGATAGGTTTATCTTGAATAATGCATTGGTCTTTTTATTATTACCAAATATTAAAATATGTGAAACGTCTATACAATCTCATCTCCCAATTAAAACGCCCACATCACAAACCTTGCTCGTCTCAAGTCTGGGCCTGAATCAATTTATTTTATCTATGGATAGACCTTATCAAAGAATAAAATATTTACAGCATAGTAAAAGTCATCTCAGGGAATAATAAAATTCATAACTAGATAATGAAAGGGACAGCGTGATAGAGCGTTAGATAATTTCGACCCTTAAATTTTATAATTTTATATCAATTCTTGATTTGTTGGCGTCGGGATGATGACCCGCTGGTGGTAACTGGATAATTTCATCGATACATTCATACCTAGATAGTAAAGTGGCGGGCGTAAACTCGCTTGAATTGGTTTAATAATTAAACAAACAGACGTCTTTTTTGACATTTTAAATTTAGCTTTTTTCATGTGCTTTAGACAAGTTTTCATAATTATAAATTTTTTTGAAGAAAGAAATAAAATCTATTAATAAATTGTATAAAAAACTTATTGACAAACTTAAGAAATATTCAAAAACACAAAATAAAAGTGTGTGTGCGATTCACACACGATAGAAGTGAAACTTCAGTAAATCGACAAAAGAATAATATTACACGTTTTTGTATTTTTGTCTCTTACATATCTTTTTTCCGTTGCATCCGGTTTGAAATCATGAAGGTTCTAAAGAAGTTTCACTTCAAAAAATGGCCGGGATTGGATATGTGCCCGGTTGGCGATAGTCTTGCCACCTACCACATTGTTAGTGTCTTCGACTAGTCGTGGTGCCTTGGTTGTGCCTCTGCCTTCTTTTTCAGGGATATGGGCGTGAAGATACTTTTTTTTGTAAGAAATATTCACTAAAATAAACTGTCACATCACTATTATTTAGATTATTAGATATGAATGTAATAGCTGCTGCATTACAAAAACATACTACAATAGTACTTTGAATTTAAATTTGATTGTGTATTAGCTGTATCCTGCATTACATGATTAAATAAACACACTTACACTCGCTTCCGTGTTTAAAATATGCGGTATTGTCGGCGGTGGGCAGGGCGCGTCACGAAGCTGGAGTAGGCGGAGATGCCCCGAGCCTAGCTTGTGTGGCCCAGAATGAGAGCATTTTCTTTGAGTATTAGTAGCGTCAAATACAGATATTAGTTAATAAACACTCATATTAATATTCTGTATTTGTAATCATTAATTATGGACTTTAAGCTCAAATCTTTGTATATATTCTACAGGCTATAATATATAGACCTAGGAGTTCTTAAAGACGTCATTACTAGGTTACCTACTAACCCTTGTCGCTTTTTATGATGCTCTTCTTTGTCGTTTTCCGGGTAGGACAACCACTTAAGTCTTCGTTGTAGATTTTTTGGCTAGAATATTCGGTAAATTTGGACGATAGGCCTAAGATCCTGGCTATAAAAAGAAATCTGTGACATTTATAATGTTTGCGCAGTTTGTCTCTTCTCAACAGGAGAGCCTGATTGTTCTGCTTTTTTTTTGTTAAGAAACTATTAGTTTCTTCACAAAAACTAATAGTTTCTTCATGTAGTTAGAATTTTATAAAATACATCATGTCTTTTGTAAAATTCTTACTTGCAGCACACCAATATTCGTTCAAAACAATTTTCATTATTTCGAAACGCTTCATTAGAACAAAATTCATCACAACTGCGTTACATTCTACAGATATCTAAAATACGTAGAATTCAAACGTTGAATGTGATTTCATGACAGAAATACACATTCCTATTTTGAATGTCGATAATTTTAATGTTCATTTAATTTAGATACGTAGTTACCATTTGTGTCATTTCTTTTTTTTATGATATTGGAAGGCAAACAAGCAGACAGATTTCCTGATGGTAAGAAATTCACGCCGCCTAGAGACACCAAAGGTGGTAATGGTGCGTTGCCAACTTAATGCCGGGATGTTAGGCCTCGAGCAAAAGTAAGTTTACCGGCTACCTCACCCTCCAAACCGGAACACGTCATGACGTCATGGCGGCAGGAATAGGTAAGGCGGTGATACCGATCCGGATGAGTCGCTGCTAATGTCTACCACCTAGTCAGATGTCACGGTGTTAGTGACGGTAAGCTTATGCTCGCCTTTCACGAATGGCCTGGTAGGAAGGCAGATGGTCTATTCTGTAAAGGAGCCCGGACCAACACGGGGAAAAGTTCTTATTCATTATTCAAAATAATAACACTTATTAGTCTATGATTTGAACACAAGTCGACCTGCACCGAACTTACAATAGGATAAAACATATTTTGTAATTTTAGTATATTAGAAGGTATATTAAAAATGGAATGCCCAAAAAAAACTTGCAATGTTTTTTTTTTAATATTTTTTTCTGACCAAAAATGTAAGATGTATAAAATGTGTGGAAGTTTGTTAGCTTGTTAGACCGGGGTTGCCAGATATAAACGGGTATGTCGACGGCAGTACATTGTCTGATTTTGTTGTCTGCAAAAAAATCGGAAAAATGAAAATTAGGTAGTAATATTTAAAAAATAGGTAGTTAATAACATTTTGTTAATGATTTTTAGCAACCAAAAAAACTTTTATTCTCTTATTAGTTCGGTGTAGGTCGATGAAGTAGGTTCGAATCTTCTACTACATTTGGAAGTTTACTTTGATATGCGATGTATAAATCAATATAATATATGTCTCAGTACATTTTAGTAATTTTGAGAATATAAACTCTTTGTTTTCACTTGGTGGAAATCACTTAAAAAAACACTATTTGAGTTGTCCGACCCGGGAATCGCAACCGAGACCTCACGTAGTCAACATCATCCCACAAAACCACAGACAAACATTGTGATAAAATATAACTTTACTAAAACCATATATGAAAAGATTTTGGATGGATCATATCAAAAGAATCTCCAGCCATCGTCACCTAAAAATACTTCCCTATATAGTATAAAACAAAGTCGCGTTCTCTGTCCCTATGTCCCTTTGTATGCTTAGATCTTTAAAACTGAGCAACGGATTTCGATGCGGTTTTTTTAATAGATAAAGTATTTAAAGAGGAAGTTTTATATGTGTATTTAATACCCATGCGAAGCCGGGGCGGGTCGCTAGTAATAATAATATAATTGAAGCCCACTTGGTTTTGGCTTATTATCACATACAAGTACTTCCAAACCATATTCACATAAAATCCTATAAAATAATAAGTCGGTCCTGTTCAAACAAAATATTCCATAGCCCACGCAAACGATCTTTGTTCGCTTAATATTCTACTTCAATCCCAAACGACATAGCAGAGCAAATATGGCCGCCACAGTTGAATCCCATTTATTGTACAATTATATATTGTAAAGGATAATCCCCTGGTGGAAATATTCACTCCTATTTTGTATGAGGCTAATTAAGTATTATGGCACATTTAATATGGCATTGGAAAACAAACAACCAAATAGTAGGTAATATAACATTTATATGTCGATATGTCTCTTACTTTTAGGAAAGTTCGCTTTCCGTTAAACATTGCTTTTTTTTTTATAGAATTTAATGAATTTATATTAAATATTACGTTGGCGGTCAGCGAGCGTTACAAAACATATTTCGACCGCATTTATCCTACTTTCATGCTTTTGCAAACTTATTAATTTTAACAAACAAAAGATACAAAGCCAAAGATAAAAAAAGGGGTCTGGTTAGTCATACATCTCATACAAACGTACAATTCTATAGATATATAGGTATCCCACTGTATATAATAATAATAAATATCTCTGGACAAGTTACACAAATTGAATCTAACCCCAAAGTAAGCAAATTATATGCTTGTTTTATGGGTGTCAGTCAACAGTAGATATTAATACATAGAAATACTTAATCTTAAATAAATACTAGAATAAACGTAATAAACACCCAGACCCGGAAATGCAGACATCTAAATGTTCATCACACAAATGCCTGCCCCCGTCGAGAATCGAACTCGAGCCTTGCGGTTAGTCGGTGTAGTTAGGCGTGTACGCTAGCCACTCGACCAACGAGGCGGTAATTACTTAATATAGACATACCACCATATACATATAGTTTCTTATTAATTATATAGAAACAATGTTTATACGAAATAATTTCCCGTAACATAATGAAGGGTGACATGTCTGATTTGGCCTGATTCCGTAATTCGATTTGCTATCAATTATTTCTGTTGGAATCTTATTAGTTTACCGTGTCTCATTCCACATAGCAAGAGAATATCCAATTAAATTTCTGTATCGATGTAAATTTAATGTTTACTGTGTTTATTTACAAGGTGCAAAAGCTCGCTTTACTGGGATTGCGGTACCACCGCTTAATCTATTCTATTGTCAGTGCTCGCATTTGTCATTTTCCGTGTTGTAAATTAGCGACACAATAACATCTAGGATATTTGAAAGGTGAAGAAGTTAGACGAACTGATGTCACCTTACCTATTCTAGAGTCAGTGCTCGCATTCGTCATTTTCCGTGTTGTAGGTTAGCGACACAATAACAACTATGATAATTGTAATGTAAAAAAGTTAGCCGAATTGGTATCACCGCCTTACCTATTCTAACAACCGTGCTAACAATTGTTTTGTGGCGTGTTGTAGATTAGCGACACAATAACAAATATGATATTTGCAAGGTAGAAGTTAGGCGAATTGGTATCACTGCCGTATATAATCTAGCGTCAGTGCTCGCATTTGTCTTATTCCGTATTGTAAATTAGCGACACAATAACATAGGTATATGATATTTGAAAAGTGTACAAATTAGTCAAATTGGTGTCACCGCCCTACCTATTATAGCGTCAATTCTCGCACTTGTCATGTTCCGTCTTGTAGATTAGCGACACAATAACATCTAGGATATTTGAAAGGTGAAGAATTTAGCCAAATTGGTGTCACCGCCTTATCTATTCTAGCGTCAGTGCTCACATTTGTCATGTTCCGTGTTGTAGATTAGCGACACAATAACATTAACGATTTCTACAGGCAACCGTTGTCTTTTACCATTAGAAGATTCTTTTTCGTTTTAAAGGACATGGTCTGCTTTTTAATTAATAAACTACAAAATTGGCAGAGGGGTGTGACAAACCTATCGCAACTAGTGCAAACTAGTAATTTTAATGGCCGCTGCCTTAATCAATTATTAACATTATTTATTTTTGTATTTCAATTAGTATAGTCAGGAAACCGTTAAAAAGAATCTGAAAATAACCGCTAGCAGTAAGTAATGGCGGTAGAAATAAGACGTACATCTTTGAAACTTTCTGTATTTTACGATAATTATTTTAAGTTTACGGAACATTACACTAATCATTTTAAACTTTCTGGATTATACGAATGACTTTAAACCGATTGTTTTGTTGAAAAGGTAGACACCATTTACTGAGTTTTGTTCGAATTTAGTTTAGTTTTTAAAAGTGAACGAAATAAAAAATGCAGTCCAATAGCCGGATAGTATTTACAGATCCGAACATTCGATGACATTCGGAATATAAAGCCTACATTCCGATTTGTTTTATGGCAGTTATTTAAATTCTCTCAGTCACACAAATTTATTAAACCGAACCTACCGGATCCACTAACGTCGAGTTATTGTATTAGTATTTGAAAACCGTATGTTAATATGCGGACACCTGCCGCATATATTTGATGTGTTAGAAACAAAAACTTATGTACAAGTGAATAGACATGACATACTTAACTCGCAATTTTAATACTGTCTCTTAGCTTTCTAAGGGACATTATTCAAATTGCGAGAATGAACGAATGAGTTGAAATTGATTAGGAATGAATAAGAATCGTAAATGTAGTGTACCGTCATAAAACTGTTTCAAGTTTTTTTTCTCTAAAAAATATTGAGCATAAAGTATTTTGTTCATGTCAAAAATAAACCAGAAAGGTGCCGCTGCTCCATTTAGTCTTAAAATAAACACTAAAATTGAAGAACTTTTACTTTAATTATTGGTCTTAAACATGTAACTAGAAAACATTTAAGCTCATTCAAGGACTGAAGACGAGACTTTTCACCTTGAATCAAAAGTGACACTTGCAAAATGACTTAAAGATTTAAGGTGGACAATATTTCTGTTAAAACAATTTCGAATTTGTACTATTTAACGAATTTTGCTAATTTTGCATCGTCTTACGTTTAACATATCGGTTTAGGATTTGTAATGCGATAAACACACTGGAATTATTATATACAGGCGCAAGTTCTTACATTTATCAATCGTGTTTAATCAGTTTATAACGTGATGTACGATATACTCCTGTATATACGACAAGTATGACACTTAAATCCTCGATGTACTGTCGTATCGTTGTTGTATCAGACGTATTTATGGCACACATAGTACGTTCTGACCATATTCAGTCTGTGAAATGTAATGTATTGGTTGTAATATCGCTATAGCATCACTATGTTATACGTTTTCACGCATAAAAAGGACAATGGAGTTATAATACAAATGCTACGTACATACATGTAAAATAAAAACAAACATAATGTTCTGGAAATTTTGTAAGAGGTGCTAAATGATGTCGCGAAGCTCGGGTTTGATTTCCGCCGAGGGCAGATATTTCAGGTCAGTTGTGATGTGCATTTGGATGACTGTATTTCCGGGTTTGGGTGTTTTTTATTAAACATATTTTGGTACCTGTTGATTTATTTCGATGTGTTACCATCGTTAACTTACACGCATGACACATGTAGGTATTTAATTTGCTCATTTCAACTTTTGTAACTTGTCCATAGACATTAATTTATTTTAATACAAAATATGTACAAATTATATATGAAATACGTACAAATTATTGCTAGCTCTCGTATCCACTTACCTTAAAGTAAATAATAGCGTCTGATTGTTTTTGGAGACGAAACAAACAAAAGAAAGCCCCTCTTGGGTTTCGTTTACTTAGTCTGTACTTGACATTAGATATGACGTGTCTACTTCAGTGTTTAGAAGTCTTCCGTATGAACATTCTTCAACGTTGGATCTCTAAGTTGATTGCACTTGGCTATGTAAACGCATTGACCGTTTCCATGAGTTATGTAAATTTGTCAAAACGATTTGTTTTCGGAAAGTGCGTTATGCATTTTTAATCTGAATGGAACTTAAGAAGGTGTGAATGGGTTTTCGAGTGTACGAGAACGGTACGGTGCAGTACGGGATTCTTGTAAGATATTTTCCGTCCAACGCAATTTATTTTCTAACCTAACTTTTACTCTCTGTCTGTAAAAAAAATGTACAGTATTCGAAATTAAAAAAAATGCTCGAGACGATTAATTATTGTATCTATGTCTGTTTACTTGTTCAAGTAGAGTTCGCATTTTTTCACAACACTGGAAATAGTGGAAAACTACAAGTGTTATTTAAAAAAGTGTACTTGAAATATATAAAATGGCACCAATTACCAATATAAAAACTATAAATTCTATTATGTCTATTCGTTTTTCTGTCCGCCTGTCTCCCTCTACGTCTTTTAATTTCATCATTTATTATACCGCAAATCACGCAAAATCTGATTAACTTTGGCACTCAGTATACAAAGTTTTTTTGCCAACTGCAAAAATGCATTCACAATTTTTTTAATTAATCTTTTTCAGTTTTGTTTTTTAAATCGCGAAAGAAGCCGCTGGAAGCAGATAGTAATACAATGATTATTAAACTCCATGCTGCAATTTTGTCACGTAAAATTCAACTTAATATTAATTATAAAAAAACATCTTCACGCACGCAACCCTGAAGAGTTCGGTAGACCTACAATAAGGGCTTGCACAATAAGCATCACATCCCAGCCGCAGGACAGCCGCGCACCTGTAACAGTCTTTGGTGTGTATAGACCACGTTTGTCTCTTACTAGCAGGAGACCCGTGTGCTTGTTTCCTCACCTATCACATACAAATAGGACACCCGTGACTGAACTAAGTTAATAAGTCCCATAATGTGATAGGTGGAAAATTACAATAACATGGATAATAGTCAGCTATTGTTAACTCTAGTATAATAGCTCTTATCTCAAGAGCTTCGAAAGCAATATACGTAGACTAAACTCAAGCTAAAAGTAAACATCTAAACACACCCTAAATATATTAAATTTCTTAAAACTGAAGACCATATGTAGAAAACATCGTGTTAACATAGTAAACATAATAAAATACATTTAATATTATCGTAGGAAACCTACAATCTTGTTAACTACGAGTACGTCGAGTTGTGTACGACTTTAATGATATTGACAAGTTTTTTATATCATACTCTCTCATCTACGGGGTCTATTAAGGTATCCATTCGTCGGTGCGATTATCGTATACATGAAAAAAGTTTTAAAGTTATCGCTGCTGTCAGTAATACTAATCTGGCATCTCACGGAATGTCCGTAGTGACGTTTCGAAATCGTCACCGGAGTTATTAGCGGTTACGATGTTGTAACATTTAATGGTGTCTAGTGTTTAGGATCAACGAGCAAGTAATTGTGGGTACTGAGAATATTTTTGATGAGAATTTTAGGAATTATTAATATTTAGTACTTTGTTTGTGTTTGTGTAGTAATCTATCTATATAATATAATATATTATGAAAGTAATTCGTGTTAGTTAATATACTTTTAACTCAAGAACCGCGGGTGAACCGATTTGGCTGAAATTTGATAGTGAGGTAGCTTAGAACCAGAAGACGAACATAAGATATTTTTTATCTCGTCCGAATGCATGGAAATTAGAAAAATATCATTTAATTTTTCCCATTAAAAACCGAACGGGTGGAACAAAGTTCGCCTAAGTAGCTAGTAATAATTTGTTTTAGGAAATAAATAGTAATAGCAACGTATTGTAAAAAAGTTTACCTTTCTTAACATCCAAGAGGAAAATCCTTGGAAAACTTTTATATTTTTACCAGCAGCTTTGCACGTGTACGAAATATACATATAAACCTTCCTCTTAAATCACTTTATCTATAAAAAAACCTCATCAAAATCCGTTGAATAGTTTTAAATATTTAAGCATACAAAGGGACACAGGGGCAGGGACAGGGATAGAGGAAGCGACTTTATTTTATACTAAATAGTGATGGAGAAGTAGGCAAATGAGCAAGCGTTTCACTTGTTAATACTGGAACATCAATGCTGAGCAAAAACCAAAGATTGCAAAGCATATTCGCTAACGCAAAATAGATAAAGCGTGATATATTATGAACAATCATAAAATTATTAAGTTTACGTCGTGAGCAAGATATGCACGCCAAGTTCCTTGCTGAGGAGCCAGATAGTATCGCGTGCTGAGTGTATCTATTCCTCATTCCCAAAGACCTGCCCAGCTTCCTACACATTTACATCTCTTCTAATACACACCGGATTTGGAGTCTCTTGACTCTACCTTTTCTGTGGTGAAATATAATACGTCAACCTAGATCTCGGGTAACTACACCCATCCACGTTCACATTATATATGATAGATAATATAATGCAAACGAATATTATGTTGTCAATCTTTCGTTTGCCATTATTTCCACGTGACCAAACCAACGGAGCATGTCATTTATCATATCTCTTATTTTTCATGTTTATTTATGAAAATGAGTGTTAGTATTAAATGTCTTTGAGCATTGAGCTTGTTATTTATTATGAATCTAACACCTAGTTAGTGAAATCGGGTGACCAGGAATACAACAAATAAAAAAAATACAGCTAGTAATAGTATTTACAAAAAAAAGTAACATTTACTAAAACTCTCGCATCATTCAAACATTTATTCGTTATTACAAACTTTGAATAGCTTGTAATAATGAATAAATGTTTGAATTGTTTTAAAATCACCTCCAGTCTTTATATACGACCATTTGGCTTCCAAACCACGTAACAGTTTTACGGAAATAGCAAACTACTTAATTATGGTAAAGTCGGCAAGTCATTATCGGAAAACTATTAAGTTCGACATAAGATAGTTCCAACCATTTCTCCCGCCTTTAATTGTTATCTGAATGCTTCTTTGCACTTGAAGCCGTTATATCCACTGTATTGGAATTTCCATTACTTCTATCAAGTTTGAGTAAAATGAATGAATCGATACTTTAAGCAACTTGTGACAAATTGCACTTGAAAGCTATATGGTCATTTTATAAAATTACGTATTGCGTATTAGCAGCAACATTTTGAAGTAAAACTTCTGTATGAGATAAATTTGCCTTCACATTTCTCTGTTACGTTCATTGACCTTTAGTGACGTTCCAAAAAGAAATAACACTGTATGTTATTACCGAATTTTATATTGCTTTCTTCGTTTTCGTTTCGCCAACTGGTAAATCATGAAGGTAGAAGCACTATATAAGTTATATAAAGTTTATTTTAAAGTTGAAATTTGTTTTCTATAAACGCTTCACAAAAAGTAACGCCCTAAAAAGCTTTACTTCTTACGTGTGTACTCTGACACACATTTTTATAGTAAAAGACAGCGAACAATCACGCTTCCCTGATAGTAAGAGATAGCCATGGTCTGTAGACACTATAGATGTTATAGGTGCGTCGCTACCCTGAAACCAAGGTGTTAAGACTAACTTACAAGTTTAACGACTAGTCTATTCTCTGAACTTCAGTATGACACTTATTGCTTGGATAGGAATAGATAAGGTAGTGATACCCTACCAGGGCAAGTTACTGCATAGCACTTTACCACTTGTGGTCTTATTGTTTGCTAATGCTCGCCTCTTATGAGCTGCCTAGCAGAGAGACAGATGATCTATTCTACTACCGAACAAATACGAGGTTAATAATAAATTAATACGTTGAGTAACAAAAGTAACGAATGTAATGATAAAGCAATTTATAACAAAATTACACATAAAAGCTATATGGTCACTTTATAAAAAACCGTATTCCCCTCATTAGCAGCATCATTACATGATATGTAGGACATTGAACCATGTAATTTAGTTCGGTATCAATAGTAAGAACCGACAATTTATATTACCAACCAGATTCGGTTGACCAGATAGAAATCTATTAATAATTCGAACACTGCCGACGTTGAGATCTATAAATGATGAGTTTCGTTTCAGATAAGATCCTATATCTCGGATGATTGATGGCTTGGCTTGGAATTATTTAGTCTAATACACTTCATTGTTCCTCGCTTCATTAACGTGAAAATATTTCTTTTTTTTTTATTTGAAAGAGATCTGACGGATTTTTATAAACTGCCAGCCGCTTACTATCATAAATGCGAAAGTTTGTAAGTATGTATGTATAGTCGTACTATATAAATTATGAGCTTGCTATATTCGTCAAGCTTCGAAAATCCGAATGTATTAAAATTGTTATTATACCTAGTTGTTATTACATAATTAATAATTTCGCTTAAATTTAGATTACATTTTGCAGATTGCATTACAGATTGCAGGCAACAGCTAGTAATCCATATCATCAGTTTGACGCAAGTTTCATATAAAAAAATAAGTTTTCTATGTTTTTTATTCGCCCAAATCATATGACGCTAGTTGCCTTATATCTGAATGCCTTTAGACTTACTTTCAAATTAGACGGGTCATAGTTTTTCAAGTAAACTTTATACAAATTCGGGTTTGCTATGATCTATGGAAGTCCCGCCTCTTATTACGTAGTATTTATATACCCTTTGCATATTATCATAAATGCGATAGACTGTCTGTTTCGGTTCGATTAAATTTGATATTAGTACAGTCAGAGATTAAATATATTGTCTTTGGTACAGTTAAAGACCCAGAGCTTGCTATACTACGTAAATGTCCTTTCCACCGACAAAAGTTATTGTACATTTTTGATTTTAGGGTGATTTGGGGGTTGGTCGAGGGGCTAGTGTATACGCCTAACTCCACCAACCGCGAGGCTCGGGTTTCTCGACTGGGACAGGCATTTATGTGATAAACATTTAGATGTCTGCATTTCCAGGCCTGGGTGTTTACTGTTTATTAATTTATTCAGTTATCTATTTAAGTAATTCTATGAATTTCATTCGTTAACTTACATCCATAACACAAGAATATAATTTTTTTCTTTGCGGTAAGATTCATTTTATATAACTTACCAGTGACATTTATCTATTTTTCAGTCAGATTTCAAACAGAACCCAATTTTCAAAAGGTGATTGGCGCTTACGCCATAAACCTGTTGGATATATTAACAAAGTGATGTAAGTCTAAAAAGTCAGGATAAATAAGAGACATATTCTGAAACATGTTGTACTGATATACTACGCTGTAACAAAAAAGTTGTACCCGTATTTGTCGCTACAAGCTACAATTCAAAGCGTTAGGAACGCTTAAAGTTTTGCAATTAGTTTTTTTACAAACACGTTTCGTAACAGTTGTAACTTGCAGCTGTATGATAATTAAAGCTAAATAGAAAAACATGAATGACTGGCCGCCATTATACATTACCCAACGAATGTTAATTTATTCATTAATTTGATATATTAAAAGATTAAATTGTTATTCACAATCTGATGTACATAAAGCATGTTAATTAATTAAATGTTATAATATAAATTATGAAAAATTATTTCATTATTTTTTATATTGGATTATGATTTTATTATTAATTATTTTAATTTTGATTATAAAAATTGACTATTAATTATTACTACTTACTGATTAACAAGCAAAACTGTCCGGAAGATTGCTAAATATTTACTCTAAAAAAACTAACGATTTATGATGGTATCGGAACAGAATTATTACTCGTATAAAGTCAATTCGAATTTCGGATAATAAGTTTCCTAGTTATAATGTCTATGTTTATAAGAATATTTATGCCCGTATTCTCGTAACTAAGCACGTATCCCGAGCAACGTCGCTTATATTAGAAAGCTGGAAAAACATATAACTAAAAAGTTGTCTGCTCCAGGTATTAAACCTGAGACCTTGTGTAGTCAACGCCAAACCAGATCACTACATCAGGTGATATTTGTTTTAACTCCTAGTTCATTTTTGTGCTTGCGTTTTATCAGAAGTGGGATACATTCACTCTACCATTCATAGTATCAACTATGAATGTGTTCTAATTACTATTATAATACTCCATACTCTACAAATAGGTATACAATAGCGGTGAGCACTGAAGGTATAGTGACAGGAATTAATAAGGACCCCGTGTTGGTCCGGGCTCCTTTGGAGAATAGACCATTTGCCTTCCTGCTAGGCAGCTCGTAAAAAGCGAGCATAGGCTTACCGTCATTAGCACCGTGACATTTGACTAGGTGGTAGAGTTTCGCAGCGACTCACCCGGATTGGTACCACCGCCTTACCTATTCCTGCCACCATAACGTCGTGACGTGTTCCGGTTTGAAGAGTAAACTTACTTTTGCTCGAGGCCTAACATCCCGGCCTTAGGTTGGCAACGCACCATTACCATCTTTGGTGTCTCTAGGCGACGTGAATGTCTTACTATCAGGAAATCCGTCTGCTTGTTTGCCTTCCGTTATCATAAAAAAAGGTACCAATCTTTAACAACTAGCGGGTGCTAGTTTCTTCATTGGTTAAAAAATCTAATCTATTTTAGATTATAAATATTGCCGTCATGATCGCGGCGGGAAACATTTGTAATTTTAATTACGCTGTGGCCCATAAGCCAGCTCGCTAATGATCGAAATGGCTCACAAATTTCTCAGCTTGTAGCCATTAATTATTTACATATATAAAGCTTCTAATGATCCAAAAAAAATTGATCCAGGCCACGTTATGAAACAGATATGTTTTTATAGATAAATGAAGTTTAATCTAGGAATTCATTAACGAGTTTACGATGTGTACTCTTTTATGTTTATTGAGAAATAAAAACTTTTTAGTATTGAAGTTGTCTTGCTTAATGGGAATAATAATTTGTTTTGACTAACTACGTGATTGGAACTTACATATAGATAAAATGTATGTAATGACATATGTTTTATTACCTTTATTAAAAACTAGTTCCCGCGAACTTCGTTCCGCCCGTTCAGTTTGTATGGGAAAAAACAAAATGTTGTTTTTCCCAGTTTCCTCACAATTGAACAGGATAGAAATCATCCTATGTCCTTCTCCCGGTTCTAAGCTACCTACCCACCAATTTTCAGCCTAATCGGTTCAGCCGTTCTTGAGTTATAAATAGTGTAACTAACATCACTTTCTTTTATATATAGATATGAACACAATGCTGTTACATAATTTCACGTTTTTGGCAATAGTATATTTTTTGAAATGGCAACACTAGCTATTATAATCTGGTAATCTTTAAAAAATTCTACCAAAAAATCAGGTCGTTAGAAGTACAACGCTAATTTCTTACGAGCTGCAATCAAGGGTTTTGTATTTATGTATTCTATATTTTTTTGTCTTACATTTTTTTTTAATTCTACAATAAAATTAGGTTGTTAGAGGTACAACGCTAACCTCTTAGGAGCTGCTATCTGAGAATTACAGGCATATATTTTATAAACAAGAAAATATTGTTGTTTTATTTAAATGATCTTTACTTCTACGTATAACTTCATTATATCTATATCTCCTTGTGAAAGTCTGTCGGCCGAAACCCCTAAACTTTAATTTAATTCTGTACCTATATTGTATGCAGTCAAATATCCGATTCAAATATCAGCAATCTTTTTTCTGAAAAATCAACGCCTATTTACGATGAAAGTTTGTATAAAAACACTGGCTGACCAGGCACAAATTTCATTGCTATTTTTTTGCATTAAAAAAATGGGGTGATTCTCCCTTATCATTTAGGGGTATAAAAATAAAATTCTTTGAAAATCGGTAAAGCCGTTTCGGAGGAGTACGGTAACTAACATTGTGACACGAGAATTTTATAAATAAGATATTCAACCCTAACGAAGTCGTAAACAGCTAGTACTTTTATAGGTTTAATCACCCTGCCATATAAGTAATACTAGTCTGCAAGTAATTTAGAAATTCATATTGAGATATTTTACATAACTTACTAAGTAAGCTCTACAATAGAGCTAGAAAGGTAAAATACCAAAGTAATGAAGAGTATACGCATAAAAATATTTTGTTCTTTCATAAAAACTAACGTTAGTGCACAGTATCAGAATGAAAGAGCTTGTTCTCGTACCATAGGAAAATATATCCCTAACAGGAATCTAGTGAATGAAAACAAAAAGAAATCTACGTTGTATTGGAATGGGACCACACACTCGCTCGCCTGCGCGCTTGTTAGTTTAATGATATGCACATTTATTTGAAACTTTTTATATCTACTTTAGATGTAAATTATAGATCCTTTATACTAAGCACGATTACCTATTTAGTATGCTTTCAATAAACTTTCAGATTACGTAAGTATCTTAGTGTTGTGAAAGTTTATCTGTTTGTTTGTTAGTACTTCGCGCAAAAACTATGGAACTGATTTTTATGAAATTTAGTACACACATAGAAGGTAACTTGGATTAACATATACCTAGAATAGTTTTTATTCCAAAACAATGTCCCTATGGGACCACGCGCAACAGCTAGTGTTCTATAAAACTTGATTTTAAATGTGTTTTTAAAGGCCTAACCCATATTAAAAAGTTTTAGCTTTATCTAGAAAAAAGCTAATCTTTATACCAATATCCCTAAAGTGGTAGGCAGAGGTACGACCAGGGCACTGTGACTAGCCGAAGGCATTAAGTCCCACAATGTGATAGGTGGTCTAACGCCACCGGGCACATACCATGGTACCTATCCGGCCGAGTTTCTGCAAAACTTTACCACCAATTCAGATGTCATGGTGCTAGTGACAGTAAACTTTTACGAGTTGCCTGGCAGGAAGGCAGATGGTCTATTCTACAAAGGAGCCCGAACCAACACGGGGGAAACCGGTATATATAAGTTAAAATTAGTTCAGTAACCTTTACTTTTAAAATAAAATATCACTTATGATGCTATTACGAGTTTATTTGCGTCTAAACTTTTAAGGAATTTTAAAATGAAAACAGTATGCAAATACCAGGACATCAAAACTATTAAGGAGCTTCTATAAACAAAATTATTTTGTATCAACATCTTTCTTTGAATTCCAGCCAAATTATTGTGTAAACTGGCACTATGCCCGCTAAGGAAATCTCGTTTTCCATATTACACGTCTTGTATAATGCTGTTATTTTTCATAAATTCAGAATAAGTATTTTATATTTATTGTTATTTCTATATATATGATGTTGAATGTTAGGTTTTGTATGTTGTATAGAAATTTATGTCATCACTCATGCTAGCGTGGAATTTAGCAAAAAAGTCTAAAACAAAAGTAGCCTAAGTAACTTTTTATTACATCACTTGCCTCTGAAAATTCCGTCAACATCGGTCTAGCCGTTTAAAAGATAGGCCGGAACAAACAGACAGACAGACAAACATAGTTAGTATGTAAATGATATTTTGTTATAAGTATGGTATATATACATATACATTATTATTATGTATAGTAAAAAGCGATAATTTTTATATAACAAACAGACATTCAACTTTTATGTATTTGTACAGACATAGATGAACAGATTTTTCTGTGGTTCTTTCCAATAGTTTGAGCTTAACTTAATTTCAGTCATTTCAGAGATTAGCCGGAACAACCAGACAGACAAAAATACTAATCATTTGTTTATTATTTTCACACTACTACGCCTATAGACGTTACTAGTGCGTTCTTACGGCCAGGATTTTAGAGCAAGCCTACCTTGTCCTTAATTACAGAAAACGACAGTGACGAGCACAAACGCTGAAGTGACAAAGATAGGTTAGATGTTGCCAGTACAGGTGAACCACTGCACAGCACTTTATGCATTAGAAGTTTGTCTGCTTCGTTATCTGGATCTTATTTTGTTACGATTTTAAAAAAATGATCTTCCTATATCCACGAAGAGGTAGGCAGAGGCACAACCATGTCACCTATGTCCAGGTAAAGACACTAAGTCCGACAAAGTGACAAGGTTATCCCGGGCAACTTCAGATTATTAGAAAATTTAAAGTAAACAATTTGATATTTTTTTATTACCCGACCCGGCGATCGAACTAGGGACTTCAAGAAGACAAATCCAACACCGGACTAGAACCCAGAGGCGATTTAATTATAAAAATAACGTAAATGTTTGAACAATCTAAAGGATGTTATTGAATAATTAATATGTAATTATATTGTTTTACATATTCCACCCCACAAGTAGAACAATGATAATTCCTACACAGACCTACGTGAACGTCCTGTGAATTGTATCATAGGGCGGTACGGACATTCATTCTCTAATCTACATATAGATATAACATGGTATACCACTAGGTAATTTGCCACAGGAAAATGTACTTCAAGCTAATAATGATACAGTTTAAGACCCGACATTTTGACCTCTGTAACATTTGTTCATTATTCGGACCCCTATGTTAATATGCATAAATACAATGTCTTTTGTTTCAGATTTTATTAGCAGCCATTTTTAAATGCCTTTGTCCAAATGATTTAATACCTTCATATCTATTCTAATGGAGAATGTACAATGTTTGCGAATAAAGACGTTTGAATAAAAGGTTTCGGAGAAAGGCCTCAATATTTTCTAGTTATGGAACGTAATTTTTTTATGATACAGGAAGGCAAACACACAGACGGATTTCCTGATGTTAAGAAATTCACGCCGCCTAGAGACACCAAAGGAGTTAGTGGTGCGTTGCCAACCTGAGATTGGGATGTTAGGCCTTGAGCAAAAGTAAGTTTACCGGCTAACTTACCCTCCGAATCGGAACTCGTCATGACGTTATGGCGGTAGGAATAGGTAAGGCTGTTGTACCAATCCGGTGAGTCGCTGCGAAACTCTACCACCTAGTCAGATGTCACGGTGCTAGTGACGGTAAGCCTATGCTCGCCTTTTACGAGCTGTCTGGCAGGAAGGCAGATGGTCTATTCTGCAAAAGAGCCCGGACCAACAAGGGGAAAACTTCGTTTTCAATAAGTTTGACTTTATCCTTGAAATTCCATCCTCGTAGATGGTCTATTCTGCAAGGGAGCCCGGACCAACACGGTACTGTGTTTGTTTGCAAATAAAGACGTTTGAATAAAAGGTTTCGGAGGAAGACCTCAATATTTTCTAGTTATGGGTGATTGATGATTCTATTCAGGTATGATCCTTTTCGCTTGAAAAAATTCACCTAAACACAAACACTTCTATTATTCTACAACAAAGGATTTCGGGACGAGCGAGACCGATTGGAATTGGTTACGGCAGTTAAACATTCTTAAGGCCCCATACTTAGTCAGCCAGAAGAGCCAATCGCCGCACTCCCCCGGTCCATGATAATTATGAAATACTGCGCTCTAAAGTAAACGTCTTATGCGACAAATCACTATTTTTTTTTTATTAAATTAATTTGAAAAAAAGTATAAAAACTGAAACACTTATCTTTTATGTATAATACTTATCTATGTTTATGTTAAATCTGGTGTCGATATTTTCATAATTGAAGTAGACAGTTGGGTTTTGCTTTCAAAAAAGGGTTAACTTTTTGATTTTTTTCTATCGAGCAATTTGAAATGAATCGTGTTTTGGAAACACTAGTCTTATAAAGCATATTCATGTTAATATTGTGTATTTTTGTCACTAAGATCCATGAGTGCTTTGTATGAAAAAAAAACATTATACCGCTGACGTATTTTAGCAGACATGGACCCTTAAACACTTTTAATCGGTGTTTTTGTATTCAGTATCAATAGTCGTTAATAACAATTTCATCTCATTAATAATCAGTGAAGTGAAAGAGGATGCTTTTACGCCCTTAAAAGGTACATGCATGCATTATTTTCATGTTTAACGGGCACATTAATAAAATTTAATGTTACCATTCCATTTCAAATAATGTATGTGACATAAAGGGCTTCTAATTGTCATTCCGTGTACGTAATTAATATCCATATCCCTTTACGTCTAGGAGTCACTAAAGTGCGCGTTTTTTTGTTATTGTCTAAACTTAAATTAAGAGTTGAGTTTTTAGAGTTTCGTGGCATATTAATGTAGGTAATATGTAGTTGACGTAACCAAATAATGTATTGCTTTTAATTGTATTTAATTAATAATTCGTATAAAAGTTAATAAAATGCGTTATTTTTTTTGCAAAACCTAAATTATAATAATTGAGTTTATAGAGTTTCGTGGCACATAAGCGAAATTTTCATTGTCAAATCCTTTCATACGTCTAAAAGTCACTAAAGTGCTAGTTATTTATGTGTCTAAATTTAAAATAATAATTGAGTTTTTAGAGTTTCAGGGCATTAATGAAATAGTTAACGTTAGCAAGTAATGTATTATTTTTTATTATCAAGCAGTGTATTAATTAATATGCAAATCCTTTATACGTCTAAAAGTCACTAAAGTGCTTGTTTTTTAAGATTTAAGTTTAGACACATTGTCTAAACTTAAATCTTATTGAGTTCTTAGAGTTTGATGGCATATTAATATAAGAGTATTGTTACTTAATAAGGTGTTGATTAAAATCATAAAACCGCGTATTTAACTAATAAACAAATATTTTCATAACGTCTAAGAGTCACTAAAAAGAAAACTGTTTTCTTATTATTGGCTAAACATAAAATAAATATTGATTATTTACAGTTTTCATTGTAATACTATGTGTGTGTGATTAGTGTATAATGATATTGAAAACAAACATTAATTACATTGTTAATGAAACTAAATAATATACGGTTTCGAATTGTCAAATGTGTTTTTAATTAATATACGTAACTATTAAAGAGTCATTAAAGTGCGCGCATTTTTTTTCAGTAGTGCCGAATCTAATACATCTTGTTACATCATAATAAATCTTGATACATCTAATGTCTGTAATGTGCGTGGAATTACATTTATTTCATTTTATTATTATGATCAAATCTATTACATGAAATATCTAATATCAACAAAGTGCGTGAAATCGTATTTATTTTTATTTTATTGTTGCTATCAAATCATTTTAATTTAAAAATTAAGTTTGGTATTTAGCAGAGTTTACTTATTGACCTCCTTGTCAGTATGAAGGGCGCGTTAAAGCATAATTAAGATCCAAAAATGATAAGTTATGCCGTGTATGTAACTAATATCCATATTTCTTTGTATCTACATCTAAAAGTCACAAAATTGAGTACTTAAGGCCCTTTGCATAAACGACTATAACGTTAACGCTCCGGTTCGAGGGATGAGGTAGCCGGTAAACTTACTTCTGCTCGGGGCCTAACATCTCGGCCTCAAGTTGGCAACGCACCATTACCACCTTTGATCTCTCTAGGCGGCATGAATTTCTTACCATCAGGAAATCCGTCTGCTTGGTGCCTCTGTGGGATTTAAAAGAAATAAGAAATTAATTGAATATTTAATTGCTAAAAAATGTATACATCAAGTATTTTAATTAACGGTTTTAAAACTTTTGTACTTTTTAATACAATTTGTGGTTTAATAACTGATTTGAATATAAAAGCACTTAAAATTAATCCATATGGTAGTAACCCCATGAAAATCATAAAACCGTAAAAGTAATGACTTAATGCAGCGCCCTACCTTTTACAAGGGTATCCAAGCTTGCCAAAACTAACAAGACTTATAAAATCAATATTTTTAAGTTGAACGACTATAACAAATTTAGTTATTAGGAAAAAATATTTTTAAATGGATATCTCATTTCATATAGAAACAATATTTTCCCTTTGAATTAAGGAAATATTTGGTGTATTTATTTTTCACCCTACCTTTTAAAACCCCATAACATTTTTTACGCAGTCTCACAAAGGAGCGCTGTGGGATTAGTTTGACCGTTATACCACAATGCTTCCGATTATAATCAATCTAAAATATAAAAATTTTTTTCAGTCACAGACATTTCCTGGTATTAAAACAAAACCATATTATCTTTTTTCGATTTTACTAATTTTTTGAATAAACAAAGCTTGTCCTTCCTTTTACATCAGGATCGATAGTATAATGTTTGGACATTTTTTTTAACAATAAATACAGCTAACTCGATACACGTTAAATAATTAGCGATAATTCTTGCAAACGTAATAAATTCCTCTCAAGTAAAGCCCGCAAACCATCGATATAAAGTAATCAGAGATCTTTTGCAAAGTATTATATAGATACCATGCTAAAATGCATTTTAATCGGTAAAGATTTTGTTATCAAAATGGAATAGACATACAAACTTACACATTTTCAAATTAAAATATTATTAGGGATTAGATTACTTGCTTTATCATAATTTTTACAGAAGTAAATAAAAAAAACCTTAGAAACTAAAATATACATTACATATCCTAAAATATGGTAACCCTACTTCCAATTACCAATGACTGCACCCACGAAAGAGTTCGTAAAAATTCTTTTCAAAACAATTCTTTTATAAAAATATCATAATTTAATCTATTTTGACATCTGCAGTCTCATAAAGGGTAGAATTAACCAATTCATTCAATATAAAAGGGTGAAGTGTATTTGACATAAAAAGCGGGGTACACAGGCGTCATTCGAAAAAGATGCGCATGGCTGAACGCCAACGGGTGCCTGACTCGTTTAACCGTCCAGAACATTCTTATTCTGATGTTTAGATAACATTATTATATCCGTAATTCCACGTACCTTATGGGTATAACTTTGGACAGTAGGATACTGTTTTGTTTATTTTCTCCCCTGTTGGTTCGTCTCCTTTGCATGATAGACTATTAACCTTCGTGCCAGGCAGCTCGTGATAGGCGAGCATATGTGACTAGGATGACATATGACTGGCAGTTCGGCTTGGTACCACCGTCTGACTCATTCCTGCCGCCATAACGTCAGTGATAGTCTTTAACGTGTTACGGTTTAGAGGATAAGGTAGCCTTAATTTACTTTTGCTTTTGGCCTAAAAACCCGGCCTCAAGTTGGCAACATACAATACAAATATTCTTTATTGTACACCACCAACAAGAAATATATATCAGAATTTAAATTTAAAGTTAGAGTACAACAGGCGGTCTTATCACAAAAATACGATTTCTTACAGACAACTAACAATATAGAACAATATGTATGTTAACATACTAGGTTTTCTTGGAATTAATTTCTTAGCATAAGGAAATCTTTCTGCTTTTGGCTTCTAATATTGTAAAAAAGATAGCGAATAAGCAGGCGCCTTTCTACAAGGTAAGAGACAACTGCTGCTGCTTAAGTCCGTGAAAATTTACCGGTCTTATTAACACCTTGTAATAAAAAAAGTATCTTCACTCCCATATTCCCGAAGAGATAGGCAGAGGCACAACCAGGGCACCCACGAATAGCCGAAGACACTAAGTCCCATAATGTGGTAGGTGGCAAGCCTATCGCCAACCGGGCACATTTCCAATCCCGACCATAATTTTTTTTAATAGAAAATTGGAAAAATCCAATTCTCTTTTTATTGGCCGACCCGAGACCTCATGCAGTCAAGTCCAACACCCGGACCACTAGACCACAGAGGCGACAACTGTGGTGAATACTGATGTTATAGTGGCAAAGATAGTAATTTCCGTGGTACCAACGCGGCCGTACACCACTCGTACTAGAGATACATGATTGCACTGGTGGAATAGTTCAGTAATGGAGTACCTAGTCATATAGTTTCTATACTTATTATCGTCGGTGCTTGGTAAAATTCCATTCTTGTGACAATTTATTCACATCACTTGTACTTTCCACAATATGTATTTTTTATTTTGATAGTTTAGCCAACCGGTTTCGCTATACAAGCATCATCAGGGCTATATCGTCCCTCGCATTACTAACTGTCCTATTCATTAATTCGGCGATTTGAGTTGGGACTTAGGACTATAAATATCTTCTTGAATTAGTAATCTACAATTTCTCTAACTCACGTAATTGTACGATCATTGATTCTCGACTTATTGACATTACTCTAAAGTATAACTAGAAACTCAACTTAAAATAACCAAACTGAAAAAGCTTGGCTTCTGGAAATTGTCTAAACTGAGATAGGACTGTTAGTCATGTGAGGGACGATATAACAACTTTTATATATTATATAACAAATCTTGTTATGGTTTTTTTATGACATATCCCGACGCCAAAAACGTTAAAGTTCAAGCTTAAGACTTGCCTGATTTAGGCCTAGCGTTTAGATAAACGCCTGTTAACATTATCTTTCTATTGTCGTATTGACATAGAGTTTAGAATATTCAAATAACTTATGTAAAATAAGGGAAATACATTTTGTATTTGATATTGAAGCAACGTATACAGGTATTTGAAAGTTGCGCATGGCTGAATCCCAACGGGCAGCTGACTCGTTTAGCCATCTAGAACATTCTTATTTCGATGCATAGATAACCTTATTAGATTGAGCTCCAAGAACTTTATAGCTGTGATGGTCTATGACCAGTAAAATAATTAAAGCGCAGTAAAACTGCAAAAAAAGTGGCTTCACTTTGCATCACGATTTGATAATTCCTTTTAAGATAGGTGGATTGTGCTACCTAGATGATCCCATATAAATTTGAATAAGATTAGAGTAATGGCTATTGTTTTACAGCCGCGACGCGACGTCGGCGGGTACCACAAGTATTTGCATTATTAAATCTAGTTATTAGTGTATACATACGCCTCTGTGGTCTAGCGGTTCAGGTGTTGGACTTGACTGCATGAGGTTCCAGGTTCGATTCCCAGGTCGGGCAACAAAGAGAAAATGTGGTTTATCTAATTTTTATGAAAAAAAAAATGTTGTTCGTAATTGGATATATTACCGGTTAAGGATAGGCTTGACACCTATCACATTGTGGGACTTGGTGTTTTCGGCTAGTCGTAGGTGCCCTGGTTGTGCCTCTGTGTTCCTATTCCAGGATATGGGCGTGAAGATGCTTTGTAACTCTATAATCACTTGTCGAATTTTCGTAAAAGTTATAGGAAATTACTTTGGTTTCATGATCTTTCCTAAACTTTCCTGCTATGGTAGATTATGGTCAGTAGAAAATCTTGACTACCTCGTTGCCATATTCTCATCTCCATCTTTCTATTTATAATTATATCTGTTTAGAATTAAAAAAAAATAAGAATTCCTTTTATATTAACAAAAAGGCTATGTATATAACACCAATTTGCCAAACATTGCAATGTTTGTAATACTCAAACAAACATACCGAATACACAATAGAGCTAATGAGGGTATACAAGTTCACTTGACCATGCAAACAATGTTGCCCGGGTTCAGTTTCTATTTGCACCCACGGGATTAGTAATTTAAAAGTCAATTCGGACACTCAAAAGGGTCAATCGTTCGCCCTTATATTGAAAACAGACCTCTTCTGTATTCCGATGGTGGCCCATGAAAGTTATGAGGGCTGAGTTGTTGAACTATGTAATTGACTTCGTTCTGCGGCTAAAACCTTTGTTCATAGAAGGGCGAATCGAAAACGCGTCTGATGAATCCCTAACAATACGAAGATATGTGGACTCGTCAGTCGTCCCTTGTTTGATTTGCAAAGCTATTTGCTTGAAGTCTTCAAGCAGGAAATTGAATCCCGCTACTGGTTTAGACTACGCTAACACTTGCACAATCCTCTGGACTCCCAAATACGTTGAACCGGCAATTTTATAATAGTTGAAGATCCGGCATTAAAATAAATATACCCATGTGTTAAATGAATGAAATAATGTTTTATAGGCAGATTTTAATGTAGTAAACGTAACACAATCTGGAAGCATGGGTGTGCTACAATTAATAGTAATTAACAAATGAATAGTTGATTTAGTTATAATTGCTTACTTCAAATGTAAATTGCATGAATAAAGCAGAAAAATTTTATATTATAGATCATAAACCTTGTTTTACTTGGCACCCATTTTTATGACTGCTACACTTAACTGCGGCAAGGTAAGAACAGGTACATAAACTTTACTTATTTCCCTCATATATTAATTAAAAGAAAAATTCTATATTAAATTGCGTTGAATTCTAAACACAATAATGTTTGTCAGCAGTGTGCAGTAATAATGTTGCAGCCAGAGATAATTAAAAAAGATGAAAATGTACGCTGGAAATGAGGAATTATAGCACACCCATGCTGGCAGAAGTTGTTAACTTACGTTTACTGCATTGAAATTTATAAAATATTATTTCATTCAATTAACACATGAGGGTTCATTTATGTATGCCGGGTCTTAGACTATAATGGCCTCTTGGAATTCACGACAGAACAATTTCCGTTCGAATACGCAAAAACTAATGTGTTACATGGAACTGAAAAACAAAGTAGAACACAGGGAGACATGACGCCGGTTATAAAATAGACAAAAGCGTTTAGCTTCAAAACGATACAGGGCTATTTAAATCTGAAGCTGTGTGCCATCAATTTTATTTTCTCGTACAAAATGTCGGCTGTCGCAACGCATTATGCCGAGCCACACGCAACATTCGAATACTGTTTTATTTTTGGTAAACGTGGACGTGGATGTTTCCAATGATTGACTTATCCGGGGGTAATTTGAGAGGCACTCGCGACATGCAACGAGAGTGGTCCTGTGCTTGGACAGTCTCGGTTGGGCGCTTCCCTTTTGAGAGTAACATTATACTCTGTATGACCGTCCACGTTGACAGGTTTACAGGGTCTTTTGAACCAGCCGAATGTCATTTAACAAATAATAAAACTCAAACACCTAGCAGCATTTAAAGTTTAAATGTATTCCCACTAAAATGACAGTTGAAATTCTCACTCTCATTTACAGTTTAATATTGTTTTTTTAGTTTAAAAAGTTTTGTTTGCTTAAATTTTAAACTTTATTTTTAGTAGCCCGTAAGCTTAAAGTAATTTTGAATTTACAAAAGAGCTAACCCACGCATCTGTAATTAACATTACATTTGAAAAAAGACATCTCTTTATACTAGAACAAGTTTAAACAAATATGACTGCTGGTTTTAAAATAAAACTTTGATATTACTATTACCTCAGTTTAGGTTTATGGATTTCATATTACCGAAATCTATATCATTTTGTTTTGGTTATCATTTGCATTAAAAACTTAAAGACAATACTTAAAAACAAATACAAAAAAAGGGTAGTCCTACCTTACACATTCTGTAAAAAAACCATACACTAGTGATATTTTAATAATGCGGTTCGGCTATATTCGTCAAGCTTCGGAAATCCGAATGTATTTTAAGGATATCTATATAGAGTTGCTATTACACATAATTAATCAATTCGCTTAAATTTAGATTAGGTCAGTCCCTTTGAAAATAAAAGTATAAAGTGTAAAAAGTGTAAATTCGAAACGCTTAATTTAAATAGTAGTACTGTACATGATAGCTTCGTGTCTAAGCTTCGTTCTAACTAAAACTCCCCAATTCTGAGAAATCAAAAGTGCCTACATGTTTTGAAACTAAATATTACGTAACATGAGACAAATTCCAGTAATAAATATGAAATCAGCAGATACACGTACAAAGAATATTTGAGCACTCTTTACATTCCAATGTTTACCCGAACGGGGAAATATTGACGTCCCAAGCGATTCCAGTCTTCTGTTTTATGAGAAAACTAATACGGATGTGCCATCTGCGTGTTGTCTTTTTCAAATGGCCGGGATTACAACGAAACTTAATACGCCCAATGGGATGAATGTCGCCTGTCTAGAGGTTCAGTCTTGACTGCTTGAGGCCCCGGATGCGAATTCCGGGTAGGGCAAAAAAAAAAGAAAATTAGGTTTTTTCAAATTTCTAATCAAAAATTTTGCTCGGGTTTGGATATGTGCCCAGTTAGCGACAGGCTTGCCACCTATCACATTGTGGGACTTAAGTGTCTTCGGCTAGTCGTGGGTGCCCTGGTACCTCTGCCGACCTCTTCGGGGATATACGCGTCAAGATACTTAGGATGAATATTGCCATTGTGAATTTAAAGAGAAACCCCGAAATCAATGATAGGAATGTACTGAGCTTAGCGAAATGAAAAGAAAATAAAAGGCATGATCCAGCAGCGTGAGCCAGCTTAACGCATCACCATAATTCAATCGTATGGACTGTTTTCTACCAAAAAGAGCATCGAATTTATTACAATGCTCGCTTGGTACGACCCCTAGCTATTATTTATGGCATTCGCTCTCTGTCACAAAAAAATGGACGGGTGCTTAGAATATCTCAGCGGGTAACGTCGCTGTAACAACGCACTTCCTTTAAACTTTAAAATGAGCTTTGTTGGAAGTAAAGTAAGGGCTATTTAAATCTTATATTTTTCCACAGAAGTTAGTATATCAGTAGGTAATCCGGATTTATTGAATACATTGTTGCTTGAGATATGTTTAATGCCGACCATGTGGTAGCAAATGTGGGAACCCCGCCAAGACACTGCTCCGTTTAATGACTTTGTTAGTCTATTGTTACGTTAAAAATAAGAAGATAACACTGGAATGTGTACCTATTTTGTTCTTAATTGTAAATAAATAAAGTTGTAAATACAAATAAATAAATAAATATCTCTGGACAAGTTTCCCCGTGTTGGTCCGGGCTCCTTTGCAGAATAGACCATCTGCCTTTCTTGCTAGGCAGCTCTTAAAAGGCGAGCATAGGCTTATCATCACTAGCACCGTGACATCTGACTAGGTGGTAGGGTTTCGCAGCGACTCACCCGGATTGGTACCACCGCCTAACCTATTCCTGCCGCCATAACGTCATGACGTGTTCTGGTTTGGAGGGTAAGTTAGCCGGTAAACTTACTTTAGCTCGGGGCCTAACATCCCGGCCTCAGTTTGGCAACGCACCATTCCCACCTTTGGTGTTTCTAGGCGGCGAGAATTTCTTACTTCTTATTAGCTTGTCAGGGCTAGATATATATTTCAAATAGTGTATGAGTATCGATCATACAGTGATGGTCGAATAGTCTATCATCCCGTTGTACCCTTCTACCTTAACCCAACTTTAGTTTTCTTTAATATCAACAAAACATTTTTAAATCAGATTTTTTTATGGTAGATTTAAAGTTCTCACTCATTTTTTTTATTTTACAACTAAAATGAAATTAAATTTGTAAAATATACCAATTAATATTGAAATAATAATGATGTAAATTATAATTATAATCTTCAAAGGAAATCGCGAGAAAAACTTATCTACTAAAAGCTCATTTCGACTAGACACCATATTATAATTAATAATTAAGAGCGGAAACAAGATAGCATAAAATTAACATTAAAATAAACAAAATGATACATTGATATCAATGTTTGTACCTAAATAAGTTACTGAAATCCTTAAAGTCAAAGTTTATTTTTGTCTTTCATATTTGTTATCTTTTATGAGTTTTAACAAAGAATTTTAGAAAATTTTATTATATAATTTAATAGGAAACACCATTAGTGATACTATTTATATCACTAATGGTGTTTCCAAATTACAAATCTTTTGTAGCTTTGTTTCTCGTTGCATTTATCCCAAACGTGTTGGTCGCTATTCATAAAATTTTAATACGTGTTTGGTAGTACCTGTAAGAAAAGGTGAAGGAAAAAGTCAATTTTTTAAACGCCAGAAGAAAATTTGCTTGGTCAGTTAGTTTATAATATTTTTAACTGGTAGTCACATTGTAAATAAAAGAAGATGTCTCACTTATACTGTGAAAGAATGGAAAAGGTAAGCTACTACTTCATTTCCAGTCCTCAAAGAACAAGGTCATTATCAAAAACTAAACTACTCAAATATGATATATTTTGACATGAATTAAAATGATCTTAGTTACGTATATTTAAAACCACCTAAATATAACTATATATGTACTCGTATATTAAACCTTGCACTTCAAAGTAGGTAAATAAAAATCTTATTCATATACAAAACGAGGCACATCTTAAGTAATATTAAAAACCCAGGTGCACTCAGTTCAACTATTAGTGAATTCTGAATACAACCGGATATACCAAAAAATACACGCTTTACGTACTTAAGAAGAATTAATGTCTTTTAAATTTTTAAAGCTTATTTCACTATTCATTCAGATCACTTTGTCCCTTTTGTTATTGGAGTGTGCTTAGAAGCTATTTTGGGTAACTATGAAAAGATTTTTTGAAGAAAGTATTCATCGGTATTTACATTAAGGATTCAACAAACAGAAGATGTCGTTCGGGAGCGATCACTTTTAATCCCTAAAACGAGACAAATATCACGAATCGGGTCAACGGCTATATTCTCACGTTTGTTGACGACTTTAAGTGTGATAGTATTTATTAAAAGCTCGTTCGTTGTGGCAGTAATAAATAAGCTCCCAAACGCGTCTAAGATCGAATACACATATGCTATCCAAAAACTTTCTGTATCGTCATTATGCTCGGGATTTCTTGTAGCGATATTATCTACATTATTTTTCTTGTAATTAGTATTTATTACTTGTTCTGTTATATTTATTAACATCTTCCTGGTATTTGGCTTGTCTTTTTGAATATCTTTATTTATTAGATAAACGAGTTATTTTATTGGGAAATTCCGTTTAGATAATGCATTAAAAGCACAGTTATTTAATATACCTATTTAGGTGAGATAAGATAATTTACTATCTTTAGATAGTAAATAGTTCTGATTAGTAGGTATAATAGTTTCAAGTAAACAAGATAGCTCCATTTGCCGTATTACCATGTTGTTTCCGTATTTTAATAGTAAAACTTTTATATAACATTGAAGCATTTTGATATGATATTTAAAAACCACGCTTACATTTTTAAACTGCAAAAAATATTTGTAGAATTAAACTGGTCATAATCTAACATTTTATAATATATTTGTTTGCATAGTGTAGTCATTGAGTATTTTGTTACTATTAAGTTGTGTCTTTTTTTATATAATTTTCCTTCATTTGTGCCTGCAAATTTCGTAACAGTAAAGTTTGCTTCATTTTTTATAACTACTTACGTATTTCTGTTATACGTTAGCAAACAAGCAAGGGTTTCAATGGATAATTATAGTGTTCATGATGTTGATAAAGTTGGTCATTAAGATGTACACGAAAATAGATCAAGAAGAATCTAAAACAATGTTGGTTGGCCCACACAAGTCGGTAGCATGTTTGCCAAAAAAGTAACTACCGATCACTAAAATTTGCTTGCCATATGTCGGGAACGTGATACGTCGAAATAAATGTACTTAAGCTTAGGCTTGGTTTACACGTACCACAACCACATCATAACGACAAAAGTGGTCAACCCGTGATTGCTTAAGAAATAGTTCAACGCAGACGCGTTTACCACAACGAAAAAATATAGAAGACGTTGCATTCTTACCAGTTGTTGCGATTACGCAACTCAGTATCAAACTATGTGCCTGTTACAGTACACGAGTGCAGTATCTCGCGAGCTCACGAATTAAAGCCGACAGATTTAAACCTGATTTCGTAAATGGAATATGCCTTGACTGAACAAACTCACGAAATTCGAAGATGGAGGATCATAATCTAAGAAGAACTGATTAGTGTCACATACGTGGTCGATAATCACGACCGTGTAAATGCTGCTGTTCATTTTCAATACAATTGCGTCCGTCCACGTGGAGTTGTTTGTAGTTTAATTCTGTTAATGTTGTGGTTGTGGTACGTGTGAAATAAGCTTAATACAAACTACTAAGCTTACCCCCACCGAGCCACTGTTCCGTATAAATCATATGATAATTGAATCATATGCTGCGTGTCAAAAGTAATTAACGAATGCTGCGATACGCATCTAGAAACATATGTGTTTATTTGTTAACATCTCAGTTTCCTCTCAAACACGCGACTCACATAAGATAAGATCTAATACAATTCCTTCTTATTTCATAATAAAAGAATGGATGAAGGGTTCAGAACCATAAACTAAATCCACCGAAATGATATGTGATAGCAAAGCGCCTTGAGTAATAAATTTTGTTTGTGAGTTGAGAATATTTAGCTACTTAGGCTTGCTTCAAAATAAGGTTCTAGGTAGTCTTTCGAAAAAATGTGTCTATGTAATTTTAAGTTTCAGAAAGATGAAACGTCCATTAAAATGGATAAGAAATAAATCCTACAAATGTACACGTTTAAAAAAATACCGTATTACCCCGTAATTGACCCAGACCGGGTCTCTTGTGTAGAATGGGCCATCAGAACCCTTACCACGAGTTCACGGATTGTCAAGGTAATATTCTCTGTAAATTATTTGTATGAAAACTTTGAATAGCGCCAATAGTGGTAAGTGGTAACTAAGAGAATCACATTTTTAGACCAAATGTGAACAGTAATCTATGCCAACTCATGGTAAAGGCTCTGTGGAAATAGAACAGTAACTCTTAAGAGGCGAGTACAGGTAAAATATGTCGGAAGGTTTTTTTTTTATGTTATAGGAAGGCAAACAAGCAGACG
>NJDD01001215.1:489065-511458 GCA_002245505.1 Calephelis nemesis | reverse complement strand
CTGCCTGGCAAGAAAGGCAGATGGTCTATTCTGCAAAGGAGCCCGGACCAACACTGGGAAAAGGTAAAGTATTGTATGGCGACTATTTTGCGTCCAACGTCTTAATATATAAGATTCCTGCTGCCATTAAGACTGTCATGTTCTGGTACGGAGAGTAAAGTAGCCTGCAGTAGATGGACCGTAGCCAGGCTACAAGACAGCGCTAAAATATTACTTGGTGGTTTCAATAGTCTCTGAAACCGGCGTGTTTGTATGAAAAGGGGTAATGGATGTACAGGAAGCCAGACGGGTCTGTCAGAGTTATGAGGTTTGGCACTCGACACTCTATGCTTACCCCGCAAGGGACGTGTCGTGAAGATGTGTATGTAAACTATAACTTAAATATTTTTCTAGAAAAAAAAAACAAAGTAAAATTGGTTAGTGATATTTGTAAATTTTCGACGGGTCGTTTACAATTACCCTTAAATCTTAAATTAGAACTCTCCGCTCTTCATAAAGGAAGAGCGTGGATATTTGTATGTAAAATCCTTATTGTAGGGAGTTATAAGGATCTCTCACTCATCTCGGGCTACACGCATAATGAAAATTACTTTCCTCACTGAGCTGTGATGACTTATATTAAATTTATAACAAGAGTAAATTAAAGCATGGTGTGAGCGCAAAATAACGGGGAACGCAGAGGGAGTGACATTTTTCTTTTATTTCTAATGCTTAGATCACAACAGCTGAATAGAAATGTTTATTTTTGATATGATTTATTCATGTTTTATAGCGATGATGGGAAGTGATCAAAGTTTAAATGTGTTATGTAATTTAGGAGATTTATGATGTATTATGAAAATTATTCTTGTATGTCAAAGTTTGCTGATGTTCAGAAAGTTAGCTGTCTTAAATTCGTGAATGACTAAATCAAAAAAGTATCTTCACGCCCATATCTCAGAGGTAGGTAGAGGCACAACCAGGGCACCCACGACTAGCCGAAGATACGAGTACTAAGTCCCACAATGTGATAGGTGGCAAGCCTATCGCCAACCCGGCACGTTTCTAATCCCGACCAACATTTTTTTTTATTAGGAAATTGGAAAAATCCAATTTTCTTTTTGTTGGCCGACCCGGGATTCGAACCCGAGACCTCATGCAGTCAAGTCCAACACCCGGACCGCTCCTAAATGACTAAATCAAATTAAATTTTGTTTAGTTTTTTGTCTTAACATAGGGATGGTTTGTTGTAAGGTATGTACCTAAACATAAATTTTCAAACAAAAAAATATCTAGTAAATAGTGACAAATGAAAATAGACTATTTTGACAATTATCGTGTCTGTGTGTATGTTTGTTTTTGTTTAAAAGCTGACGTAATCAAGATGTTTCTTAACTAAATAAAAATAAAAAACTGTTTTTACTTTGAAACTACTGAAAAACTAGATTCATAGAAAACCAATTGGCAAAGCGTCGTCATCGTGGCAGAGCATCATCAGCAAAAAGTTAAGATTGCGCGTTTAATTACTGTATTAGATGATATTTTATTTGTAAATATTTTAAGCTCAATAAATCAGTAAAATACCGAATTTTACTTCTCTACCTACCTACCTTTAACACTTCAATAAAAAACCAAAGGTATCTTCAAACCCCTATCTCCGAAGAGGTAGGTAGAGGCGCAATCCACGATTAGCCGAAGACACTTACTCCCACAATGTGATAGGTGGCAAGCCTATCGCCAACCGGGCTCATCCAAAACTGGGCAACATTATTTTTGCCCAGTTTTGGATGTGCCCGTGCTGTGTGATTAGAAAATTTAAAACATAGGTTTTGCTCGACCCGGGAAACGAACCTGGGACCTCAAAAAGTCAAGTCCGATGCTGGACCGCTAGACCAAAGAGGCGACGAAAAACATATAATGCAAAAACCACTTGATGGATAAGACCACCTTTCAAAATCCATCTATAAAAAGCGGAATATTCGAAAAACAAAACTAGAAACTAAAAAAATTATACAACGAATGGTTATATCTTCCTTTTCCGACATGGTTAAAAATGTAATAAATGACTAGCAATTACTATATTCACATTGACATACGACATTCTCTATAGGAGAAACATGCGGTTAGAAATCCGGTTACATCAAGTGTTGCCAGTTATTTATTTCTTCATTTAAAATCCCCATCAGAAATATTAAATTTCGTCCCACTTACATTAAAAGCTGATTTTAATTACGCTTTAATTAAAAACTTGTAAGCGTAGATCTATAACTTTTTTTTCAAAAGTCGTACCAATAACTTTAATGTTACCATCAAATCAACCTTAAGAGCGTATCATTTATTCTATTCCCACGATATTTCCTCTTCTTACCGTGATATTAATAAATTCAGTATGTTTCCACTTTACTCTTATTTTCCGTGAACCTTTTTTTCTCTAGCGAAATTTTTTCATCAGGATTCCTTTTAAGGATGAAATATTAGAGGTATCGCGTGCTGCCCTTGGTAATGAGACCCTTAGGAATACGAAGCAATATCTTAATACCCACCCAGCTCGAGGTGACAAATCCTCGACATTCGCGTGAAAATGGTAAATAATTTATAACCATTCCACTTTACATCGTTACTGCGTGCGAACATGACTTGGTCTTGTCATTTAACAGATGGTGACCGGGGAGGTCAAAGACCAGGGGTGGCACTTTTGAAATATTACTGAGTGATTGATAAAATAAAAATCTTTTGCTATGTTTATTTTTGTAATTTTGTTGAGCACCCACTTAACTAATTGTAAGTTATCGCTCATTTCAATAATAGTAATAGAAAGAAACAGAACCCTCTTTTTAATATATCAATGGACAAAACACGTTTAGTTCTGTCAGATTAGTTTGTTTATGATACTACTGAAGACTTATAATCTATTCCTCGGAAAAAGTTTATTAAAAGAAAATACTTATATTTCAATTTTCTAATAAAATTAACCGGGATTGGTTATGTGCTCGGTTGGCGCTAGACTTGCCGCCTATCACATTGTGGGACTTAGTGTCTCTGCCTATCTCTTCGGGGATTTGGACGTGAAAATACAAATTGACATGTGCGAACTAATCCCGCATAAAATTTTATTGAATAAAAACAGAACTTATCCTGCTAATATTTCACACAGAAACTGCGAATGGATTTACCTGAAATTTTCCAGGATAGTTTATACATCAGAAAAAGAGACTACAGTTTAATACAGTAATGACAAAAATAGGAAGTGGAACTAGATTAAAATACATATGTATGTGATGTTTTGACTTTATAGCTTGTCAAAGTATAAAAAAGAGAACAACACTTTAAGACCTAGTTATAATAAGTTATATTGGAAACAATAATATTTGTAGCGTCGCAACTGAATGTGAGAGCTCATAAAACAGCCGTAAAGTGTGCTTGGTTGGAGTGCTCAGCGATCGGCGCTTTGATTTGTGTGGGGCAGCTGTGTAAAGCGTTAATAACTTAATTCGTCAGAGTTGACAGAGGAAGCTTACGAAGCGTCACTTTACTGCTTGCATGTGGAAGGATAAATTCGGCTGTATTTAAGACATGCTCACGATGAGTGAGATGAGAGAGAAAATGAAATTTATTCCTATTCCCAATTGAATGTGAGAGTTGTTAAAGATAATGTAATTTATTCTGTTCTTAAATTAACTTAAAGTTTAGTACAAGTATTATAAGTAACTTAAAAAAAATAGCATGCCTAATGTAAAAAACTAACTGTGAGTTATCTAATCAACAACAAAATTATCACGAGAGGTGTTAAAGAAACCGAAACTTATTCTATCCTTAATTTAACATTAAGTTAGTATAAATAAGACAAGTAACTTAAAAAATATATCATACCTAATTTAAAAACTAACTGTGTTTTAACTAATCAACTAATAAAATTATCGCGAGAGGTGTTAGAGAAAAGGAAACTAATTCTATCCTTAATTTAAATTAAAGTTTAGTATAAATAATATATGTTACTTAAAAATATAGCATGCCTAATGTGAAAGAAACTAACTGTGTGTTAACTAATCTACTAGTAATGTTATTCAATGTTTCAATTTTATCTTAAGTTTCCTTAGTATTTGTACAGTATCATCAGTTTTTCCTCCAGAAATTTACAAAGGTACAACCTATTTATTAGCAAAAACTAAGTATTTGTTGAAGCTACTGAATCGTTTTATCTATAAAAAAGTAGTTTAAATATCTACTATATTGATTCATTGAATTATGATATTTTGTTGATTGTACATGCATTTTAAAATATTATGAATTATTTAATTAAATTTTTATGCCAATAAAAATAGGACATTGCAAAGAAAAAAAAATATATATGTATAAAAAAAAGTGTCTTCACGCCCATATACCCGAAAAGGTAGGCAGAGGCATAACTAGGGCACCCACGACTAGCCGAAGACACTAAGTCCCATAATGTGATAGGTAGCAAGCCTATCGCCAAATATAATATTATTAATAATTTGTTTTATTTATTACAGGTATGTCTTTACTACAATCTTTATGCCGGCGTTTGGTGAGAATTCACTTATGTAATTATTTAGTTTTCGTTTCCTGATTTTATGCAGTTATTGAAGTATGTTCAAAAAATCAATTTATGTACAATATAATATACACATGAAATATTTATCAAATACTTACTACTGTCCTTTTATTTTAAAAACTTTCTTATTATTCTTTTATGTAGTAAACAACATATTAAAATTTATTATGGTCGAATTTTGACCAATGGGTGACCACTGGGTTAATAAATTTATTCCGTTACTACACAACGCTACACACTACACTAAAAAGCTATCTCAATGTTCTATTTTAAAGCTTAAAAGCTGTTGTCATTCTTAAATGCTTTTCATTTAACGGCCGTGAAACAATTTGTGAGTATCGATGCTTCTTTAGACATCTTAATATTTATTGTCGTTAGAACAGCTATTTCGAATGGGGCTTAAGTGTTAAACGCACTGACGGGCTCGGGATAATCGTCTTCTGACTGTTCCCTAGGTAAAAATAGACATGCTTCCGTAACATGTTGTCATAGTCTTTTAACTTGTCAACCGACTTCAAAATGAAGATTACTTTCATTGTTGGCAAGATAGATCATAAGTACAGGCTCTCCTGATGTTGTAGATGTTGTAGGTATAATCGTATCTACTATATCTTCAGGACCTGAATATAATATTATGTCGGCAAGTGTAGGTAACCTGGTGGATAATATTTACACGGAGCAGTCGTAGCACTGTACCTACCACCAGTGGTCTTATTGGTTGTTTAACCTTTTCTGGCCTATTACGTGCTGCCTGTCAAAAAGACAGATGGTCTATTTTACACAGAGGAGCCGGGCCAACACAAGCGAAATATAAATGGGTTTTTATGATGTTTGTTTGTAAGGAGGAGTTTGAGAAGTATTTAGGAGGTTGTCCAAAAAGTTTACGCCCGTATCCCCGAAGAGGTAGGCAGAGGCACAACCAGGGCACCCATGACTAGCCGAAGATACTAAGTCCCATAATGGGATAGGTGGCAAGCCTATCGCCAACCGGGCACGTTTCCAATCCCGACCAATATTTTTTTGTTAGAAAATTGGAAAAATCTTTTTTGTAAAAAAACTTTTTTGTAGTTTTTATTTTAGTATACTAGCCAGTCCTAGCTTTTCTGGGGTGGGAATTTTAGTCAAAACGGGAAACTATTTGAATTATCACTATTCAGAATACCTACATAATTCAAAATTAAACCCTACTTAATAGTATAACCCTACTATTAATTTAGTTTATTTACCTCTCCACTAGGTCTACTTATTTTACTGTTACTAGGTCTATGAAATGCATTTAATACTTTCCTTTTATCTGGAAGAAATCTCTTTTACAAGAGATAAGTTTGCCCTTTGTACTTTTTTTTACTTTTAAGTACATTTTGTAACATCTAGCGCGTACAATAAAGAGTTAATATTGATAATGATTATTATTATAATACTCGGCATCAATTTTAAATCATTACGATGACAAAAAGATTACAAAAACCTTTCCAAAATGTCAAGTAGCTGGTAGTCCCCCTATGAAGTTCCCACTAAAATCAAATTTGTATGAACTTTAAGAATTCTCGAAGCGTATTCCGTATTTACCTTAATGATAAACATAATTTCGTGCATAGATGAAAGACGAAGATGTGCTTGAGACGGAGATGAGAGATGTCCAAATACCTCTAGTGTAGTGATTCTTAAGTATCTCTTGAGCAGAACACATTATTTTTATAAGGCAATAGTTGACCATGACAAAGTTTAAGATTTGAATAAATTGCTGAATAGCTTTCTTGGGAAGTTTCAACTTATATTTTTTTAAATGTATCTTCACGCCCATACCCCCGAAGACGTAGGCAGAGGTGATAATATATAGTCCTTAAATTGAATTGTGTTTTTTTATGATATGGGAATGCAAACAAGCAGACGGTTTTCCTGATGCTAAGAAATTCACGCCGCCTAGAGACACCAAAGATGGTAATGGTGCGTTGCCAACCTGAGGTCAGGATGTTAGGCCTCGAGCAAAAGTAAGTTTACCGGTTACCTTACCGAACCGGAACACGTTATGACGTTATGGCGGCAGGAATAGGTAAAGCAGTGGTACCAATCCGGGGAGTCGCTGCGAAACTCTACCACCTAGTCAGATGTCATGGTGATAGTGACGGTAAGCCTATGCTCGCCTTTTACCAGCTTTCATACATATCTTCTTAAAATGTTGTTTATTTATGCAAGAATATATTAACATTTTATGCTAAGCAAAACATAATAAAAATAAACTCAATCGTAATTAAATACAAAAGACTTACCCGTAATTAAAGAGATACGCTCTAGATCATTTGAACCGAGTAAACTTACATTAGAGGTTAGTATTCTGCCGAAGTAAGTACTAATTGGAGACACGTATCTACAATTTTAGCTCAGGAATCGATAGTTCTTGTTTGATTAAACACCACGGGAATACCCGAGTGGCTGCCATTTGCCGTAGTTTAATGAGTGTTCGGAGCATATCACACCCGTAAATGAATGAAATTGGTACACGATCGTTAGGGAAAACCTCATTAAAAGTGTGGAACTTTTGTATTTCACTTTCATTAATGATTGATTGCTCTTATTTATTAATTACTAGCGGCCCGGCCCGGTTTCGCTCGGTTATAAAGTATTCATATAAACCTTCCTCTTCAATCACTCTATTAATAAACCGCATCAAAATCCGTTGCGTAGTTTTACATTAAGCATACAAAGGGACATAGGGACAGGGAAAGCGACTTTGTTTTATATTATGTAGTGATACGATTAATTGTGATTCAATGTTTGAATTTAGAACTCTTCTGGAATTTTGATTTTTATATTCATTATTTTAAATAACTGTGAAGAATAGGGAAAATTACTGACTTACTGTAAATTACTCTAGATATTTAAAGAAAATTCCTGATTTATTGTAAATGACTGTAAACTAATAGGGAAATTTCCTGATTTACTGTAAATTACTGTACAGAAATGAGGCAATTTCTTGATTGTAAAAATATAATATGTTATCGAAAGATGTTACATAATACAACCGTGAACCGGGATATTTAAAGATAATGCATAGGACTCATGTAATTAATTGTTGGGAGAAGCGATATACTGGTTAGAAACTAGTAATTTGAGGCTTGTTACTGGCTACTGGTGTGTATTTTTTTAAAACAATTTTTAGATCGCTTTTTGTCGATTTATTTAGCCAAGGATGTATTATATTATTTTGATATTGCAGAGTAATGATTTGCCAAACTTTTAGATGTGAGAACCTAGGTTCTGCTGTCCTACTCCTCTCCATTTTTCTGCTCCTCAAAATCCATCTTTAACCATTTTGACTCAAAAACCATTACAATCTTTGGTGTCTCTAGGTGGCGGGAATTTCTTACCATCAGGAAATCCGTCTGCTTGTTTGCCTTCCTATAACATAAAAAAATGCCTTACTGTATCTGTTGTACAGGTGTCTTATTTCATCAAGCTAGCGTTTTTAGTTAAGACTGTCTTAGCGGCTTTAAAACTTTGAAACATTTGTTGCCCATGTGGCCTTCATGACCATACTAACGAAAACGCTTTTTTTGTATTTAATCCGCTATATCCCGGATGCGGAGGCCATGTATTCGTGCGTTCTAGTGCAATCTTTCGCGCGTAAAGTGACACATTGTTGATTTCAGAGTTGTCAGTATAGTCACAAAATATACGTATTATACAGATACAGAAGGCAATCTATATATAAAGTGACATCACGAACTCTGTATTTTTGTTTGATGTACACTACTACAGATACTAGGGTTATTCACATAAGATTTTTCTGTATTTAGACTATACGTCTACCAAAACAGTAGATTTAAATAATGTTCTTTGTAGAATTTAAATATAGTTCTAACATTTAAGAAATACCGATTTTTGATCGAAACTCGCGTCTGTAGTAGTGTAGTTACAGACGCGAGTTTCATTCGTTTGAGATTTTTCTGTACCTATCATATTAATATTATAAATGCGAAAGTTTGTATGTATGGATGTATGGATGTTTGTTACTCTTTCACGCAAAAACTACAAAGCCGATTACGATGAAATTTGGTATGTAGGTAGCTGAAGACCCAAAATAACATATAGGCTACTTTTTATCCCGGAGTTCCCGCGGGATTGGGACTTACGCGGGTGAAACCGCGGGGCGCAGCTAGTCTGTATATATTTAATGGTAGTGATACAACTGACGTTGGATGATTGATTGGCTTTTCTACCTATTCTAAGAAATTTTTATATAACGTGTTTTGTAGAATTTAAGCACTGTTCTATTTTTTTGAAACTACGATTTAAGTTTAAATGATTATAGTCGAGGGGCTAGCGTACACGCCTAACTATATAGATCAACCGCGAGGCTCATATTCTTTTCCCGATAAGATTTTGTATGACGAACATTTAGATGTGTCCATTTCCGGGTCTGGGTGCTTATTGAATTTATTCAGGTATCTATTTCAGCATTTTTACATATAAGAATCATTGACTAACACACATAACACAAGCGTATAATTTGCTACTTTAGGGTTAGATTCAATCTGTGTTACTTGTCCAGGGATATTTATTATTATTTATTTATTATTTCAATTATGGCGGCTGATTTTACAAATGACTTAAGAAAAGTTAGATTCAATTTGTGTTACTTGTCCAGTGATATTTATTAGTATTTACTTATTTAATATTTTAATTACGGCTTCTGATTTTAAAAATGACTTAAGATAAATTCATTATTCATTTTATCTTGGAACTAGTGTTGCTGAACGTCGGAGTTTGTAAAACGCTCTTATCTAAAGTTAAAGAATCGTAACTTCATTAAAAGTTAGCTTGTTGTCTAAATAAACACAAGTCGTCTTGTCAAGGGAAGTCCTTAAAAATTAATGGGATTTTCGTTCACCAGGCCGACGTACTGTCGTGTTTTATTTGTGTTTTACCCCCCAGCGGAAAACGATTTTATAATTTAAACTAGCTTCCTCCCGGACTCCGTCTGCGCGGATGTCGGTCTAAAACCTAAAAATTAAAATTTTTATTTTCTACGTATTTTTTCAGGATAAAAAGTATTCCATTTTATGCCCAGTATTATAAGGTATAAATATACCAAGTTTTATCGGAATCTAACTGTTAGTTTTCACGTGATGCCTGAACATACAGACAGACAGACAAAAAAATTTTTAAATCATATATTTGGGTTTGGTATCGATCAGTAACGCCCACTGCTATTTATTTTTTCAATATTTTCAATATACAGAATTGACCCTTCTACAGATTTTTTATATGTATATATTTATAGTTTCTATACTTCTTATCGTCGGTGCTTGGTGGAATTCCATTCTTAAAACAATTTATTCACCACACTTGTACTTTCCACATTTTTTTTTATTTTTGATAGTCTAGCCAACCGGTTTCGCTATACAAGCATCATCAGGGCTATATAACAACTCTTATATATTATGTAACAAATCTTGTTACTGGGACATGAGCGTGAAGATACTTTTTTTTATTTATGTTAAAATTGCGATACAACTCATTTATCTAATGCATGTTTCGTAAAACTAATTAATTGAAATGTATAATTGTTATCGAACGTAAATATTCTTCACATAAATTTAGACGAAGTTATAGTATGTTTGTCTGTTCACGTTTCATGCAAAAGCTACTGAACGGTTTTAACAGATATTGTGTAGTGAGCAGCTTAAACCCCGGGTAATTGTTTCGGATGCATACAGCATAACCTTCAGTTTACGGTAAAAAAAAATATTTCATGCCCATATCCTCGAAGTGGTAGGAAGACTAGGCGAAGATACTAAGTTCCACAATGTGATAGGTGGAAAGCCAATCGCCAACCGGCTACTTATCCAATCCCGAGCATTTATCAATAAGAAAATTGGAAAAACCACATTTTTTTATTGCCCGACCAGGGACTCGAACCCGGGATCTCATGAAATCAAGTCCAACGCCTGGACCACTAGACTGCAGTGGTGATTAGGTGTCTTTTGCAGTACATTTTAAACAATTTTTAAGCACCTTCGGCATTTCTTCGCATCAATATAATATTAAAGGTTGTTTATCTACTGCTGGCTATAAAACCTTTTTAATGATTCTACAGCTCGTTAGTTTTTATTAGCGAACAATATTAAAAAGGCTATGTTTTTGGCAATCAGTTGCTGCAATGTTGGCACGTTGTTAGGTGGTATGTAAACAAGTCATTACAAATGATCTGCCTTTTAAATTTATGCCTTTTAAATGCTTATTTGTAATCACTCTAATACATTTTTTTATGATATCGGAAGGCAAACAAGCAGACTGATTTCCCGATAATAAGAAATTCCCACCGCCTAGAGACACTAATGGTGGTAATGGTGCGTTGCCAACCTGAGGCCGAGATAATAGGCCTCGAGCATGTGTAAGTTAGTAAACTACCGGCTAGTCAGTAGACTACCTTACCCTCTAAACCGGAACACGTCATGACGTTATGGCGGTAAGGCGGTGGTACCAATCCGGGTGAGTGGCTGCGAAACTCAACCACCTTGTCGGATGTCACGGTGTTAGTGACGTTAAGCCCATGCTCGTCTTTTACAAGCTGCCTGGCAGGAAGGCAGATGGTCTATTCTGCAACATCAGACTGGTTGGCGATAGGCTTGCCACCTATCACATTGTAGGACAGTGTCTTCAGCTTTTCGTGGGTGACCTGGTTGTGCTTCTGCCTACCTCTTCAGGGATATGGGCGTATCAATACTTCAAAACTCCAAACTTACAAAATATCAATTCTACTTACCGTTACAAATTTGATATCTTTATTTCAAATGCATCTAAATAAAGAGAAATTAATAAGCGCCTGATAAACTAATCCTAAGCAGTCATTGGCCAGATCATACCCAAATCTTCAAGAAGGAGTCATGGCAAGTGAAAAACGACGTCCATTAAGGAAGTGAATACATTTAAAATAATCGGCTTAGTTGTCCGACGTTGACGTATATTCGTACTTATCTCACGGAGATACCGACACAGATATCCCGCACTAATCCGGAGTACAAACATCTGAGACTCGACTCTTGTCCGGATAATTGAATAGGTCGCAACGAGCTTCGATTTGAACAAAAGTACCTAATAATTTATGTGTATAATCTGACGCACGTTCACGTTTTATACGTTTTTGGAATTGAGCAAGTTTCTTTGTTGGTCCGATATTAAGTCGACAATGGCGGCAAGAGTCACAATATTACCGGTGCTCGTTCTTCATTCAGTTCTTTATTTGCTGTCACCCTTAAATATTTATGTTTCTGGATTAACTGAACGTTTGTTGAGTTCTGTTATAAATCTGGAATGTTTCGATATTTAAATTTGTTTTCCAATGATTGGACCTCATTTTGACAAATATGTTCCAACTTCCTTAAATCGTGATATTCATATGTTTCTGGATTAACTGTCCATTACGTTTGTTGAGTTCTGTTATAAATCTGGAATGTTGCGATAGTAAAATTGTTTTTTTTGCAGTGTTTGCAATTGATTGCAGTAAATATTGTTGAATAGTTGGTGGTTATTCGCCAACTGGCACCACTACCTAAACTATTTCTGCCATTATAAAGTAATTGATTACCAGTATCGTGTTTTTCGTAAAAAAGCAGGTTGGTAAACTTATGCCAAATGTTACCTATCTGAAACTTTAGTGTTAAACATGAACACTCTCAGGTAGAAATGTATTATTTTAATACATATTACTAGCCGACCCGGCAAACTTCGCATCTCTTGACATTAAAATCTGCTGTAAATAATAAAGTATTGATTTTCCTATTTTCCCAGCATTTTTTACTTTAAAAAAAGTATCTTCACGCACATATTTTCTAAGAAGTAGGTAGAGGCACAAACAATTTACGATTTACCGAAGACACTAAGTCCCAACAATGTGATGGGTGGCAAGCCTATCGCCAACCGGGCACATATCCAATCCCGAGCAACATTTCTTTATTAGAAATTTGGAAAAATCACATTTTTTCGTTGCCCGACCCGGGAATCGAACGCAGGGCCTTAAGAAGTCAAGTCCAACACCTGGACCGCTAGACGACAGAGACTATGAATTTTAGTAATTCGAAATAGTCTCAAACTTTTACTTGGCACTTGGCATGGACTCTGAAAGAACGACGTATCAATGGCAGAACATTTGTAATGAATTGTTTACATACCACCTAACAACGTGCCAACATTGCAGCCACTGATTGCCAAAAACATGGCCTTTTCTAATCTCGTTCTAATGAAAACTATCGAGCTGTTAAATCATTAAGAAAGTTTTAAAGCTAGCAGCATTAACCTTTATAATTTAAACGCAGTAAAACTGAAAAAAATAGACTTCAAATTTGGAACATATTGGTTTTGGAACATATTTGCTAATGTAGACCTGAACCAAATTGTTATGGGACTACCGCGAGAGTATAGGCTTTTAATTAAAAAAACAATTTTGAAAATCCGTCCACAAACACCGGAATAATCGAGTAACATACATAAAAAAACATACTCCACCCGTCGGTTGAAAATATTGATACGAAGAAATGCTGAATGTTTATGTTACTTAAAAATTGTATAAAACGTTGTACTGTAAACGACTAGCCGGACACTAAGTCTAACAACGTGATAGGTGACAAGCTTATCGCCAACCGGGCACATATCCAATCCCGAGCGACATATTTTTTTGTCTTATTTTAAAACTGGAAAAACCGAATTTTCTTTTTGCTGCCCGACCCAGGAATCGAGCCAGGGACCTCATAAAAACCTAAGTTACGCGGGCGAAGCTGAGTGAAATTGCTGGTATTTTATATTGCAAGTTATCTGCGTAAAATTGCTAGTATTTTATATTCTTTTAAGCTATTAAACATAAAGCTTGAGTGTATTCCTTGACAAATTATTATGCGTGAAACCTTCAGGCTCAAATAATATACGCAATATTAACGCGGCTGGAGCCTTCATAAATATTACTTAGAATTCATCCATAATGGCGACGGGAGCAATTTTTCCAGAGAAACACCTGGAATGGGCGAAAATAGAGAATTGCTACGTGAAAGTACAGGCTTTTAAAAATATTATCTTCGTGTCTAATCTACCAGGTGTACTGCAAGATTGATATTACTAACATGAACTCATTTGTGAATTACTTTTTAAATGATATTGAAAGGCAAACAAGCAGACGGATTTCCTGATAGTAAGAAATTAGCTGCCTAGAGACACCAAAGGTGGTGCGTTGCCAACCTGAAGGAGGGGATGTTAGGAGGAAAAGTAAGTAAGTAAGTTAGCTACCTTACCCTCCGAACCGGAACATGTAATGACGTTATAACGGCAGGAATAGGTAAGGCGGTGGTACTAATCCGGGTTAATGGATGCGAAACTCTACCACCTAATCAGATGTCTTGGTGTTTGTGACGATTACGAGGCAGCTCGTAAAAGCGAGGATAGGCTTATCCTCGCTTTTACGAGCTGCCTGGTAGGAAGACAGATGGTCTATTCTGTAAAGAAGCTCGGACTATAACGGAGAATGACTACTACTGAAATTGATATAGACGACTTTGGTAGTTATGTTTCGGAATTACATTGTAGGTTTACAATGAGTTGATTAACGGATCGTAATTAATACGTTTACTTTAGTTAGCCTGCTTAATTTAGACGATTTTTTTATTATTAGTTCGTAGAGACATCATTAGTACATCACTAGCCAAAACTGATATGTTCTGTACATATATGACAAATAGTGTAGTAAGTGTAGTATCACTAACACTGTGACATCTGACTAGGAGGTAGAGTTTCGCAACGAATCGTATTGCAATACCCATAATAAAATATCATGACACAAAATGCTTAATTTTGGCGAATTTTTTTCGAGATCGGGCAGACATCGTGGGTAGTCAGTCGAATCTATTTCGTTGGGTAGTAAGTAGGACCTAGAGTCGACTGAGTCAAAACTGGCATGCTATACATATATGAGAAAAAGTGATAAAGAAAATGTTTTTTTTATGATATTGAAAGGCAGTTTGCCTTCCAATATCAAAAACTCCGGGCGAGTTGCTGCTAAACTCTACCCCTAGTCAAATGTCACGGTGTTAGTGACAGTGAGCCTATGCTCGCCTTTTACGAGCTACCTGGCAAGGAAGGCAGATGGTCTATTCTACAAAGGAGCCCGGACCAACACGGGGGAAATATGTTAGTTACATAATATGTTAACATGAAACTTTGTTCAAACTATAAAACTAAGGAATATTCAAGGAACATGGTCAACACTTCAACTTATCAACTAATGTAGATATTATCTGGATTATACAAATAGTTATATTTTAGTATCATATAGACGCGTCACAATTACTTTTTGTATGGTTAATGTGAAATAAACTATTTTCAAATAATAATTTCTGTAATTATGTTAAAAGCGCATGATTCTTTGCCTGCCATCTATTATCTATACATTTATGATTGTCATTGTTGCAGTTCAATGTCAAAAGTAGGAAAGCCGGTAAACTTTTTTTGAAAGAGATGTTATAGCTTCAGATTGCCAAATCCACAAGTGACCGCCTCGTTGGTCGAGTGGCTAGCGTACACGCCTAACTACATCGACCAACCGCGGGGCTCGGGTTCGATTCCCAACGGGAGCAGGCATTTGTGTGATGAACATTTAGATGTCTGCATTTCCGGGTCTGGGTGTTTATTAAATTTATTATGGTATCTATTTAAGTATTTCTATGTATTAGAATCGTTGACCCCATAACACAAGCATAAAATTTGCTTACTTTGGTGTTAGATTCAATTTGTGTGATTTGTCTAGGGAGATTTATTTATTTATTTAAAAAATATGCAAGTACCTACTTCTAAACAAAACACACGCTGATTTTACCCAAGAAAGACAGAAAATTTAAATAAACTATCAAATCACTACACGTGACAAAAATAACTTATTTACTCCTTATAGACCAACTAAACTCATTAAACTAAATTATAATTATCATAAATGTATTGGATCAAGTCACTACAAATGACAAAAAAATATCTAAAAAATAATTAAACTAAAGTAGCCATTAACTAAAAACTAATTGAATAAAACATTCTACGCGATGTTACCTGTTTTACAAATTTGAACATGAAGGTACAAGCTTGAGGGTCGAGTCGCCCTCCAATTAAAACAGGTTATCTGGACTTACCCGTGAATTTTTAAATCTAATTTTATTTTACCACATTGGTTAAAACCAGTAGAGCGTTACTAGTACAGGCGGTTACAAACGATACAAATTAATTAGTACCAACTCCCTCGCTAGAGGGCGTTATTAAATGTACTTTGCATATTTTTTTATCTTCCGCTTTTAATAATTATTCCTGCCTTGTAATAAAAATAAGTGGTTCATGCAAGTAATTATTATAGAGGGTGTTAGAATTATTTTTTATCTCCATCATTTGCATACATTGTGATTAAATTCAAATAACAGTTTTTTTCTGAGTTGCGAGTGGGGAGTTATTAAAGCTTTCGCTATTTGAATGTTCGTTTTTCGATAAGGAAATGTATTTTAAATAATTTATTGTAAAGTGTAGGTAATGTTATTTATTTTTAATAAAGGAAAAATTAACGTAAACTAGATTTAAAACTTAATTGATTTAATATATTATAGGCACAAAACTGTTAAAAGAAACCGCTTCCATTACTCCATTATTTTTCTCTTTCTGTTCTGTTTTCTGAAAAGCCGTAGGTACCTACATGGTTGCAAAAAAAAACATTTAAAATGGACTAGTTTCATTCCATTTTGGACTTATAAAAATTGGGAAACAAAAACATTTTACAAAGCACAGAAAATATCATTCTCTGATTCCTGGTCATACTTTCATTAATTACCTGATGATATAAATTCTTACCATCGTCCATCAAATATCATCATCCATGTCTGTTTCTTATTCACACATAAACGTCTAGTGGAGTTGAGTTGAATTTGTTGTAAATTAAAAAAAAAGTATCTTCACGCCCATATCCCCAAAGGGGTGGGCAGAGGCACAACCAGGACACCCACGATTAGCCGAAGATACTAAGTCCCACAATGTGATAGGTGGCGAGCCTCTCTCCAACCGGGCACATTGCCAATCCCGAGCAACATTTTTTTTTAATTAGAAAATTGGAAAAACCCAATTTTCTGTTTGTTGCCCGACCCGGGATTTGAACCCAGGACCTCATGCAGTCAAGTCCAACAACTGAACCACTAGAACACAGAGGCGATAAGGAGGAGGAGGTTGTAAATTATGTTCTGAAAAAAGAGATTTGCAATTTTGATTGCAATCGAGTTATACAGAATAGTGAACTTTAAAACGCAGACAAAACCACATTTCACAGCTAGCGTTTGTATGTAATTTATTATGAAAATGATATATAATAGTAACTTTTTTCCCGTGTTGGTACGGGCTCCTTTATAGAAAAGACCATCTGCCTTCCTGCCAGGGCAGCTCGTAAAAGGCGAGCATAGGTTTACCGTCACTAACACAGTGATATCCTACCAGGTTGTAGAGTTTCACAGCGGCTCGCTCGGATTGGTAACACCGCCTTATCCATTCCTGCCGCTATAATGTCATGACGTGTTCCGGTTTGTAGGGTAGGGTAGCCGGTAAACTTACTTTTGCTCGAGGCCTAACATCTCGGCCTCAGGTTGGCAACGCACCAATACAATCTTTATTGTCTCTAGGCGGCGTGAATTTCTTACTATCAGGGAATCCGTCTGCTTGTTTGCCTTCCTATATCATAAAAACCAGGACTCTGAAAAATCACAGCGCCGATAAAACCACATCTAACAGCTAGTGTATACATGTAATCTATATCTAAACTAATATTATAAAGAGGAAAGGTTTAATTTTTTTTTGTTTTGAAATGAATAGGCTCCTAAACCTACTGGATCGATTTCAAAAAAATTTCCACCCTTAGAATGCTACATTATCGTCAAGTGACATAGGTTTTGTTTCATCAAAATTGATGCAGTAGAAATCAAGTTACGCAGGCGAAGCTGCGTGAAACTGCTACTGTATAAATAAAATGAAATATTAAAGTAAAGTCACTGGTCGAGTGGCTAGCGTACTTGCCTGACTGCATCGGCGAATCGCGAGGCTCGGGTTCGATTCCCGACGGGGGCAGGCATTTGTGTGATGAACATTTAGATGTCTGCATTTCCGGGTCTGGGTGTTTATTAAATGTATTCTAGTATCTATTAAGGTATTTCTATGTAATATTGACTAACACCCATAATACAAGCATATAATTTGTTTACTTTGGGGTTAAATTCAATTTGTTTGTCTAGTCCAAAAAAAAAAAACTTACCTTTCCTTGCTCTTGGAACTCTTAAAATATTGTATAAAATCTTTAGTTTTTCAATTAACACTCTAAAACTCAATAATAGTTAGCCGTTTGTTTAGATAAACTTGAGTTTGTATACTGTTTGAGTTTAGTGCGTCTCTAAATGTATGACGCCCACACAAAGAGAACTTATCCAAAGTAATCATGAATGTAAAGCCTTAAGTAAATATTTCTATGAAAGTCGGAGTTTGTTATTATAGAGTGATATTTCGATAGTATACAGAAGCTTGTTTGTACTTCATACGACTTCGGAAAATTTCTTTTGATATTGACTATCTCGAATGGAGGAAATATTTGTTGATAAATAGAAAATAGTAAAGTAGATATAAAAGTGATTGATATTTGATATGTACTTGGTACATACATACGTACATATCTTCACGCCAAGTCTATTACGTGGTACATAGAGTATCGAATGCCAAACTTCTCGATCCTGATAAACCTGCCGGGTACATTTAATTACTATAAAGGTACCTACTTAATTGTTTCGAAACGGAAGCCTGAAAATGTTTGTTTATCTCTTTTTAGGGTTCCGTAGCTGAAGGTCAAAAAACCGAACCCTTATAGAATCGTCATGACTGCTTGTCCGTCTGTCTGTCAATCCGTTTGTATGTCACAACCTCTTTTTCTGAAACTATAAGAACTGGACTATTAAAACTTGGCAAGTAGATGTATTCTGTAAACTGCATTAAGATTTGAAGACAAAAACAGAAAAAAAACAATGAATTTTGGGGGTTTCCTTTACTAAGAACTGAATCTCAAAGTTTTATTTCTTAAGCCCATGGGGTCCCTAGGGGTATTGAGTTTTCTAATATACATTTTTCCTAAACTGAATAGTTTACCCAAGAGACACTACCAAAGTAGTAAAATTTCCCCCTCCCTCCCTGTAACTTGTAAAATAAGAAAACGAATAAAAATATTTGACGTAAGATGTCAACAGATGTCACGTTTTACAAAAAACATTCGATTAGGAGAAAACAGAATTAGTTGCTTTAGTTTTTAGTAACAAAAAAGTATCTTCACGCCCATATCCCCGAAGAGGTAGGCAGAGGCACAACCAGGGCACCCACGACTAGCCGAAGAAACTAAGTCCCACAATGTAATAGGTGGCAAGCCTATCGCCAACCGGCACATTTCCAATTTTTTTACCAACCAAATTTTTTTTTATTAGAAAATTGGAAAAATCCAATTTTCTTTTTGTTGGCCGACCCGGGATTCGAACCCGGGACCTCATGCAGTCAAGTTCAACACCTGGACCGCTAGACCACAGAGGCGATTTAGTTTTTAGTAGTTACTTTAAAGTTGCTTTCGGGTTACCTTACATTATTTTTTTTTACTTAATAAATCGTAAACCGCAATCACTGTATATAAACTCTATGAACTCAAGCTTCATTATCTTTAAATATAAATTAATATTATAAATGCGAAAGTTTGTCTATTTGTTTGTTAAAAAAAACTGTTGAACCGATTTTCATGAAATTTGGTACACATATAAAAGGTAACTTGGATGTTAATCTAATGGGTTGATGGATGTGTGTTTACACAATATAGTTTTTATTCCGAAACAATGTTCCTGTAGGACCACGTGGGCAACGCCGCGGGCAACAGTTATTATTAATATAAATTTGTATACACATTCTCTATAAATGAAAGATCCTTCTGTATTAGTCACAATTATAACACAATTTACAAATTGTTACTTTTCCTGTTAATTTATAAGACTAAAACAAATTACCAAACTTTTGTATATCGTGAGGTTCCCATTGTTAGTTTGTTAGCGATGAATAAATCTGAAAAGTGAATTTTGACTCAGTTGAGTTGGGTTATTAAGTTCAAGTTGAGTTGGAAGTTGATTTGAGCACAGATAGAACAAAAATTTGAAATATAATTTAGCTCCGATGCCCGTGAACTATACAAATGACTGTCAATCCAAAATGGCCGCTACAACAAAATGGCGGATGACATATTTGTGCAACCCACCTAATAAGGAAATTAATTGAAAGTACTTGAAGAGTGAAACATAATAAGTTGTTAATTTATTTAAATCACACCAATACCGCAGAATAAAAACAAACCACCAAATACCAGAGGCAATAAAATAATACTAATATCTGCTAAAATTTAACATTTCTATTTATTTCGTCGCATAACTTTTATACAAAAACGGAATTTTAAAAGAAATTCCTCGCTCGTGAACGCGATAATCAAACAAAATAAAATAACAAAAGTATGTTCTGAATTATGGCATGATTAAGTACTCGGTAAAAAATAATACAAAATATATCATTATTTAGAACCGCAGGAACCACGTCACCCCATCGCGTGAGCTGCACAAGGTAGGGCTGTTTATATCACTTGTCTACATCATATTACACCATTATTATCATTTAGCCTAAGTCAAACATCGTTTTAAAGAAATGTGTAGGCAAGTGTACTTTTTAACAGACTTTTAAAAAAGGAGGAGGTAAGTTTGACGCCTGTATAATAGGGGAAGGTTGCTATGATTGGACCACTTAAATTTAGCAAGTAATTTCTCATGAAATATCATCGAAAAATGAATACCATTTGTAGGGATGTAATGCTGTTTATGTAAATTAATGGTATATAAATTATTGGTCATGAAAGTTGATAGGTTTTAGAAATATACTAACATAACTCTTCAATGAGGAGTTGCTTTCTTTGGACCACCGTTCCCTTAATTGGACCACTAAGTTGCCATCATTGGACTTAGAAATATTTGTATTAACGGTCCAATGAAGGTGACTAAGTGAAACACAATATAAAAAATATTTTTTTATTCAATAAGTAGTTTTTGTAACAGTCATAATATTCTACTTTTTTGTTTTTCCCGTTCAATCTTCTTTCTAATGTAGCTTTTGGTAAACTATGGATTCGACTCGCTTCATTTATTCCAATAGTTTTTTTCTTAACGATTCATACTAGTTTCATTCCAACAATAATATTTCTCTTTTCTTTCTCTGTCGACATTCTGAAATATAAAAATAAAGTCTAATTGTAACAAAAAGTTAGGTAAGTAGCAAATACGTTAAATACTAATATACCTACACAATACGAAAATCTTTAGGTTTTTATTGATTTTGATATTGCATTTCCGATATTGCTGCAGTTTACATAAATACATTAATTTTTTTTTATGAGTATCAAGAAAATGTAAACGAAATCCACAAAGTCAAAAACATTTCTTAGGATTATACTAAGTGAAAATAGGTAATTCATTAAGTTTCTTTGATTGGACGGGTCCAATAGTGGCGTCACCTTAGTGGTCCATTGATGGAAACTAGGTATATAAACAGAACGAAAGCAGGTATTAAAAATCGTGCAAAATTTGTAACAAAACTTCATAGTCTATGTGAGCACAGATAGATTTGCTATATGATATATAAAATCATCAAATATGAAGAAATACAATACTACTTACATAATTTTTTGATGGCACGGTTTTTATATTATGGTCACCGCTAACACATATACTTCCGTCACTACTTGCCACGCGTCGCGAGCGCCCTAAGATTTGGCGGGGGGACAAGGGGATCAGTACTGTTGCCTATAAACACATTCAACTTACTGTGACACGCATAGTTTTTGAAAAAATTAGGTGGTCCAATGAAAGAGCCGGTCCAATGATCGCAACCTTCCCCTATATCTTTTGTGTACATACGTCAATCGATTTTTTCGTCATTTTTGAACAGATTTTAAAAATTATTTTTATTTGAAAGTGTACTTATAAGACATACAAGATGTTCCTATTGCCACCAAGTATGAATCAGAGATTCCTAGAGAAATCGTGGAAAGTATTCAAATGGTATCTATACATAAAATAAATCTGTAGAAGGGTCTCAATTCTGTACATTGAAAATATTGAAAAAATAAATAGCAGGGAGTGATACCGGATCGATACCAAACCCAAATATGTGATTATAAATTTTTTGTCGGTCTGTCTGTCTGTATGTTCAGGCATCACATGAAAACTAACAGTTCGATTTCGATGAATAAATAAATAATAAATAATTAAATATCCCTGGACAAGTTACACAAATTGAATCTAACCCCTTGATGCAATTTATTTAGAAACACTTGTACTTTCCACAATATATTTTATTATTTTTATGATTTAGCCAACCGGTTTCGCTATACAAGCATCATCAGGGCTACATAACAACAGTTGTGTAGCCCTGATTATTAGGCTAGACACTAGTCAATAAAGGTCAGGACACACCAATGGTCTTTCATTAGTATCTTGGGAGTGTTCACATCACGGGCAGGGTTAGGTTCCGAGGTCAACCGTCTTGGTCCTAGTACAGTTCAAACGCAGTTCAACCAAGTTCAAACATATTTTTGGACTTGGTTGGCTACACAACAGTTGTTATTTATATTGTAGACAACATATTTTTTATGAGAAAGTTGGAAAACCCAAATTTTCTTTTTGTTGCCCAACCCGAGATTCAAACCCGGGATCTCATTCAGTCAAGTCCAAC
>NJDD01001215.1:453601-477233 GCA_002245505.1 Calephelis nemesis | reverse complement strand
TTAACCCATTGCATGCTCGTCTCTTACGAGCTGTCAAACAGGAAAATACTTGGCCTGTCCTACGGATAAACACGAATCTAAAGGGTCTATAAATAGGTTAATAAAATACACTTATAACGTTTTGACATATAACTTATTATTGTCTTTGAATAGGTTACACAAATTGAATCTAACCCCAAAGTAAGCGAATTATGTGCTTGTGTTATGGGTGCTAGTCAACGATACCAATACATGAAAATACTTAAATAGATATCAGAAAAATAATAATAAACACCCAGACTCGGAAATGCAGACATCTAAATATTTGTCATACAAATGTCTTCCCCCGTCGGGATTCGAATCCGAGTCTTGCGATTTCAGTGGATGGTAGTCGGAAGGTAAAAAAGGGAGGAAAAGAAAAGAAAGTTGTGATGGAAGATGGTCAGTAAAGTTAACCCTGTATGCTAGTCTCTCAACTACTGAGACGGTCAATGTCAGAAACTTACGAAACATTACAAATATCTATATATATATAAAAATCAATTGCTGTTCGTTAGTCTCGCTAAAACTCGAGAACGGCTGGACCAATTTGGCTCCTTTTGGTTTTGAATTATTTGTAGAAGTCCAGGGAAGGTTTAAAAGGTAATAAATAAGGAAAAACTGCGAGGAAACTAGGAAAACCAACATTTAAAATTTTCCCATACAAACGGAGTGGGTGGAACGAAGTTCGCCGGGACGGCTAGTAAGACATAAATTCATAATAGCTGTAACCCATCAAATTTATTATCTTTTTGTAGCTACGTAACATCCTTTTTAATGACTCGATAAAGGATTTCCACATTTAAGGCCCTATAAAACAGCCCTTCATAAACAAGCAATATTACTTTATGGATGATTTGTTATTTACGGTAACTTTTACATTTTATTATTCAAATATTTTACCACAAGCCCAATTAACAGGAAAACATTTGTTTATGCCAACGCTTAATAAATAACTCTTATAATTTTATTGTTAATCCTAATTCGAAGCTTTCAGGGATTCGACAAAAACTTTGCTGAATTTTATTTTTATTAATATTATTTATTGTACAATATAAACACAAACATAATATACGGAACGAAAAAATTACAAAAAATGTACAAATGGCGGTCTTATTGCTCAAAGCAACAGATTGTACCAGACAACCAGGAACGACAGGAATTAGAATAATTACAAAATAAAATTAATGGTATGAACAAAATAACTTTGTACGTAACAAAACTAAAAAGAAATATAAATTTTAGATGTAATTTAAGTGAAATAAAACATCAATATAAAAAAGAAACACTAACAGAGTACGAATGAAAATACAATTTTTATCAACTAAACATATTTTTACTGAGAATCCCTTTGATTTTTGATTTTGTATCGCAGAGTAGGTACTTAAGATAACAAAACAGGAAATTATATTTTCAAAAGTAGATATTATGTGTGTTAATTATTATTATGAACAGATTTTTAAACATTTATTAAAACCAAACAGTAAGTAGCCGTAAGTAACTACAGTAACAGTACACACAGTACAGTAATAGTAAGTAAAATTAAACGCAATATGGAAACCTGGGAATAATAAATAATGAATTTAAGAAATTATTTTAAATAAATGAATAACTTGTTAATTTCATTTGCATTTAAGTGTTATTTCAATTTTGTAAACGATATGAAAGAAAAAGTATCTTCACGCCCATATCCTCGAACATGAAGGTAGAGGCACAACCAGGGCACTCACGACTAGCCGAAGATATTAAGTTCCACAATGTGAAATGGCAAGTCTATCGCCAACCGGGCACATATCCAATCCCGAGCAACATTTTTTTTATTGGAAGTACCACATTTTCTTTGTGTTACCCGACCTGGGATTCGAACCCGGGACCTCATGCAGTCAAGTCAAACACCTGAACCGCTAGACCACAGAGGCAATATATAAAAGTAATTATAATATTAAGATAAAGTATTACTTTTCTTTCAATTGTTTCAGGTGTCATTTTGAAGACGATTGATTCAAAACAGAAGCCCATGAAGCCCTACAACACAGTGTTATAACAATAAGCCGCTGCCTATACTTAGGTAACTACTTTTTACATTAAAAATAATGAAAAAATTTCATAAACAATTCGGACGTTTGTCAATAGACGACCGTTGTTATATTCATAACCTGTCGCTTTCGAGAAAAACCTTTTTTGTTTTACAGGGAAAATTAAAATATTTCGTTTCTAGCTAACAGTTCAACTGTCTTTATAATAGGGCTTAGTTTTCTTTTTTATGTTTTTTTATTAATTTCAATCACAATTTTTCATAGAAAGAAATAAAATCACCTCAGATAGATCTTCAACCCGTATTCTCCGTCTCTCGTTGACAAAGGCTATGTATTCATATCCTGTTTGAGATTCTCTTATCGTTCTATAAGAATCAGTTAAAATTTGTTTCAAGCGTTCAAAAAAAGTGCTAAAATGAAAATATTTTAGGTATAAAATAATATTCAAATGTATTAAAAATATAAAAAAATAACAAAACGTTGCAAATGGCGGTCTTAATTAATGTACCGACAATATTTGAGGCAATAAATGAATATGAACATTAATATTTAAAATCTGGATCTAATGTACAGCATTTCCTAGAATCAGTTAACAATACTTCAGCTAGCAACTCGGAATACCTACCTGAAAACTTAAAAATAAATATATACATAAACAAAAATAAGTAAATTAAAAACATAGACTTGAAAACTCCGCGCTCTCAGCTGATAGAAATTCATCGCGCAAGGTCAATGAACATTTACGGAATACAAAAATGAAATATATGTCATTTATGTTAAGTCTGATTTTTTTTTAAATTTTTGTAACTGTTTGAGTTAAATATGCAGGCTTAATTTCCAGTACTAATTTGAAAACACTATATATGAATATGAATAACCTTGGACCACATTTGCTAATTCTTTTCGGTTTACTTAGTTATTGTCAGGAGAAAGTTCCTATAAAAAATAAAATTCGTTATAATAGGACAGAACAGCGTCTGTCAGCAAAGCTAGTACCTATATAATAATAATTTTTTGATTTCTTAGTTATTACATCAATTGAACGGATGAAACAATTTTGAGAATTCTTATTTTTGTGTTAAATATAGTCAGGAGAAGTTTCTTATGAAAGAAAAAACAACATAAGTTCCTAAAACAATAAAAATCTTAAGAAATTTATAACACTCAGATGGTTAAAACAGGACAACGTCTATTAGGTAGGCCAGTTTTCAATAAAATTCTATTGTTTAGAGCTAAAGATAAAATATCAGAATTTTGTTTTTATATTCATTTGTCTGATGTGTTGGAACCTTACTCTCAATTTGGTATCCTCTGTTAACGCGGAACGTTCCCGAAAAAAATCACGGACATCAATTTGCGATGAAATCCACAAAGAAAGGGTAACTTGTCTTTTTTTTCAATAAGGCAGCACCTGCTAACCATTTGTACGGTGTTCCCTCTAAGCTGTAAGCTTTGTAAATGTTGCACCATTTGTACCGAGATTGAAAAACTGTTTCGCGTTCCAATTGCAACATTTTGGTTCCACGTCTTTGTTTGTATCGTGCAGTTTTACAGCCCTTTTCAGAAACGCGTTAAAAGGTTGCAAAATTGTCGAAACATTCGCATTTTACTTTAAAGCTTGGTTGTAAAAGAGTACACTTCATTTTAACTTTTAAGTAAAGTGATCTTTACTTGCTCTCTATATATTTTGTCAAGTTTTTAAGTAGTAAACAAAAAGAAATTATTTCAAATTTTCTAAAAAGCAAGCTACTCTTCTATACTTTTATGTTTTTTTATCCTATTAATATTATAAATGCGAAAGTTTGTATGTATGGATGTATGTTTGTTACTTTTTCACGCAAAAACTACAAAGCCGATTACGATGAAATTTGGTATGTAGGTAGCTGAAGACCCAGAATAACAAAAAGGCTACTTTATATCCCGGAGTTCCCGCGGGATTGGGACTTACGCGGGTGAAACCGCGGGGCGCAGCTAGTTGACTATATTAGATAGTGATCAAGTACATGGATCTAAGATGGTAAAGAGAACTATGGCATAAAGACATCACAGATGATGTAGGAGCGTTGCCGTCTTGAGGCAGGGATGTTAGGCCAAATGTGCAACATCAGCAACAACGACACTCTTCAGACCGGAACATGGCACAAATGATTCTTAAGCAAACTGAAATATATGGCTACGTAAGACCATTCATCTCAATCACGTCAGATTTAAAACGCAAAGATAGTGCTTTAAAAATAGTTCTTCCCTTCAAAATTTCACTACCCTTTCAAAAACTATACCACAGAAAGAAACACATACATACATAAAGTCAAACTTTGTTTCTTTTGCTTTCCGTCGGTTTTTAAAACGGAAAAAAATACGCCGGATTGTTGTATTTTAACCTTGTTATTTTAATAATGAAAATAAATTAATGGTACCTTTACACTGACTGTAATATATGGGGATGTATTTAAAAACCGTATAATGATAGTACGTTGTATAACGTCCCATAAAATTAAAATTTATATCAACCCAACCAAGGGTCGTCATATATTCGTCATTCACCCCGCATGGTCATTTGTACGCATCAAAATTGATCCATCTTTTCAAAATTTCCCTTCTTTTCCATACATATAATAAATCTGTAGAAGGGTCAATTCTGTACATTGAAAATATTGAAAAAATAAATACCAGGGGGTGTTACTGGATCGATACCAAACCCAAATATGTGAATAAAATTTTTTTGTCTGTCTGTATGTTCAGGCATCACATGAAAACTAACGGTTCGATTTCAATGAAACTTGGTATTTATAATTATACCTTATTATCCTGGTCATACAATGGGATACTTTTTATCCTGAAAAAATAAGTAGAAAAAAAATCTTAATTTTTCAGTTTTATCACTCGAAGGCTGACATCCGCGTGGACGGAGTCGCGGGCGGAAGCTAGTCTATAATATAACTTTTTGTAAAGTCGGATTGTGGTTTTTAACCTTGTTATTTTAAAAATGAAAATAAATTAATAGTACCTTTACACTGACGGTAATATATGGGGATGCTTTTAAAACCCGTATAATGCTAGTGCGTTGTATAACGTCCCATAAAATTAAAATTTATATCAACCCAACCAAGGGTCGTCATATATTCGTCATTCACCCCGCATGGTCATTTGTACGCAGTGAATCGTGTGATTGACATATTGGAATATAGGCATCGTTCAAACTCCATTATATTTGAACAAAAGGGTGCGTCTAAAATATGGATTCACTTTTTGTATTTTGAACGTTTGACTTTTTTGTAAACAAGATAAATGTATAGCATTTAGTGTAAAATAAATTCTGTGTCCAGATTATGATAGACTAGCGGCCCGCCTTGGCTTTGCACGGGTATAAAATATACATATAAACATTAATATTTAAACACTTTATCAATTGAAAAAACCGTATCAAAATTCGTTATGTAGTTTGAAAGATTTAAGCATGTAAAGGGACATAGGGAAAGAGAACGCGACTTTGTTTTATACTATGTATAGACAATTATTTGAAATGTTTATTTTTTTGTTTATTTAAAATTAAATTCACGTCAAGTCACTTGCGGGATATGCAGAGGGTTTTGAGCGTTATTATTCGTTTTAATTTGTTTTATTTATGATGTTGGAAGGCAAACAAGAAGACGAATTTCCTGATAATAATAAATTCATGGCGCCTGCAGACACCAAAGGTGGTTATGGTGTACTGCCATTTGGAGGCCGGGAAGTTAGGTGTCGAGCGAAAATAAGTCTACCGGCTACTTATCCTAATAACCAGAATACTTCAATGGCAAACACTGACGTTATGGCGAGAGGAATAGCTAATATGATGGTACTAATTGGGACAAGTCGCTGTGAACTCTACTACCTAGTCAGAAGTCACGGTGCTAGTGACGGTAACCCTAGACTCGCCTTTAATAAGCTGCGTGGCAGAAAGGCAGATGGTCTGTTCTGCAAAGAAGCCCGGACCAACATCATTGAAATTTAAAAATGTTGTTTAGAATTCTAAAACCATTTTTTTTTAAGTGAAACTTCTTTAGAATCGTTGTGATTTCAAAACGGGTGCAACGGAAAAACGACAGGTAAGAGACACAAATATATATTCATCTCATTCTTTTGCAGGTAAGAGACACAAATACATGTTCATCTCATTCTTTTGTCGATTTACAGAAGTTTCACTTTTATCGTGTATGAATCGCACACACACCTTTATTTTAAATTTAAAACTTTGAATGTTTAAGGTTTTTTAATATAATTAAAATTCCGCTACTGTACTCACTATTTATTATTATGGTTTCTAGTAAACTTTTCTACCAAATTCGTTGAAATAACAAACATATGTTTTAGTATTCAAGTCATACAATAAACACATAGTTAGTATTCTCTTCATAAAGTTGAATGGAATTTCGCTGAAGAAAATATTTTTCGTTTTCTAGAAATGTTTATTGGATCTTCGAATTATCAAAGAATGTAGAAAAAAATCTTACAGTTTTTTCTATGATATTAAAGACAAACAAGCAGACGGATTTCCTGATGGTAAGAAATTCCCGCCGCCTAGAGATACGAAAGTTAGTAATGGTGCGTTGCCAATTTGAAGCCGGGATGTTAGGCCTCGAGCAAAAGAAAGTTTACCACCTACCTTACTCTCCAAACCGGAACACGCCAACGGCAAGCATTGGACGTTATGGGGGCAGGAATAGATAAGGCGGTGGTACCAATCCGGATGAGTCGCTGCGAAACTCTACCACCTAGTCAGATGTCACGGTGTTAGTGAGAGTAAGTTTTCTGTTTTTTAGGAATTTATAAAAACCTTTTTTTTAAATATATGTTTTATGTTAGGAATTACGATTCTCAATATTTATGATGTGTTTAGGCGAAGGTTGTCTTTTTAACTATCTCTAAGGGAAGAGTATCTTCACGCCCATATCCCCGAAGAGGTAGGCAGAGGCATAACCAGGACACCCACGACTAGCCGAAGATACTAAGTCCCACAATGTGATAGGTGGCATGCCTATCGCCAACTGGGCATATTTCCAATCCCGACCAACATTTTTTATTATTATTAGAAAATTGAAAAAATCCAATTTTCTTTTTGTTGGCCGGCCCGGGATTCGAACCCGGGACCTCATGCAGTCAAGTCCAACACCCGGACCGCTAGACCACAGACGCGACACTCTTTTTTTCTAAGGAAAGAGGTTCTCAATTCGACTATTGTTTATTACGCGATTACTCCGTCAATAGCCAATTGACTATGATAGTTCTTTATTAGAAAGATAGGTCATGATTTCGAGGTAGTCCCAAATTAACTTTATCATGATTCGACGAGTTGTTTTTCAATCTTTTGTTTTTTCATTTGCTATCTTTCGGAAAAGGATTAAGGATCAAATGGCGACGTGGTACCGAATGAACTAGCTGGAGTCGGTTGTTGCAGTTTTACTTAATTATATTAAATGTTAATTTGTCGCCTTTGGGATTAAAGTATTTCTATAAGCACTAGCAGTTTTACCGCGACTTATGTATATAAATTCAGAAATCACCAGATGTGATGGGTCGTCACATCCCAATACCTCAAATGAGAATGATCAAATTCTGAATTACAATTAGGGTGGATGACTAATTTGCAGCGCTCTTTGCCAATGTGATAGCTCTCATTACAAATCGGTAATGATACAAATGGCGGACATGATTCAATCCTTTTTACACAATTAATGTCCAATATAATATTGTTATGTACGTCAGTCAGTTTGTTAACCAAACGGAATATTTAATGGTAAAATGGTGATCACTCTTTCAATTATTTAAATTGATATGATGGAAGGTTTATGCTCCACTAGTTGTTGTCAACGGCTTCGCCCGCATTTTTATTGAAACCAGTTGTGTGATCGAAATTAAATGTAGCCTATGTGTTAATCCAGGTCACAATCTATCTGTGTTCCAAATTTCAGACAAATCCGCTCAGCAATTCGAGCGTAGAAGAGTAACAAACGCATTTCGCATTTCGAATAGCAGCCTGTCCCAGCTTAGTAAGCACGGACAAACTTCTTTGTTATTATACATACTAGTGGTTGCCCGTTCGTCGAGATTCGACCATAATAAATTTTAGTATCTTGTTGATAGGAACGCCATCTTCTTTTTGCAAGACCAACTACTTTGTTTCGAAACTTTTTAGTTCGCTTTCTGTGATCTTTTGTCGTTATCATCAATATATTTGTTTGTGCGTGTCAAATTCATGGTAGTGTGGATATTGGTTTATTTCTTGTACACATAACACATAAACTATAAGTGTGCCAAATTTTATGCTCTTGCGTCTGCGCAAGTTACGTAAAAAGGGGTCCAAAGTTTTGGCATTACGTATGAATATATGGATAAACATTCCTCTTGAATCTTTTAAAAAAACGCATCAAAATCCATTGCGTCGATTGAAAGATCTAAGCGTACATAGTGGCAGACAGTGGAAATCGACTTTGTCTTATTATATGTGGTGATACGTTTAAATAAACACACAAAATTAAACATTCGTTAAACATGCGTTTTAATAAAGACTGTCTAAAAATGATATTCCACTAAAGACCTAACATGTTGCGACGTATTTCAGCTGTATAATATCGGTTGGATTTTAATTGGAGTGTTTAATTGAACATGCGTCTTTTTTGTGGTAGGCGTTATTTGTTTCAAACTAAGTCCAAACCTTGACATGCATAATAAAGTTTAATGTACAACTTGAACTATTGACTTTCAGACTTAATTATCAAAGTCTAGGTTTTGGTATAAGTTCATTGTCAGTAAAATGCTGCTTAACAGAGGGAGAAAAAGAATAGCGGTCATTAAATCCTTGCAAAAGAAAGAAGAAAAAGAAAATTGTGTGTAAAAAGGAATGAACGCTCTTTATTAATTTATATCATTTCTCTTCTTAGGTATATTTTAAATTATTTTTTTTTTTATATTATAGGAAGGCAAACAAGCAGACGGATTTCCTGATGGTAAGAAATTCACGCCGCCTAGAGACACCAAAGGTGGTAATGGTGCGTTGCCAACCTGAGGTCAGGATGTTAGGCCTCGAGCAAAAGTAAGTTAACCGGCTACCTTACCCTCCCAACCGGAACACGTCATAACGTTATGGCGGCAGGAATAGGTAAGGCGGTGGTACCAATCCGGGCGAGTCGCTGCGAAACTCTACCACCTAATCAGATGTCACGGTGTTAGTGATAATAAGCCTATGCTCGCCTTTTACGAGCTGCCTGGCAAGAAAGGCAGATGGTCTATTCTGCAAAGGAGCCCGGACCATCACGGGGAATAAATTGACCATTGCAAGATAGCAGCGTCTATTTTATTCATCTCATAAAATAAAAGGATAACAATAATTAATATTTTCTTTATTGTTATTTTTATTTTTATCACGCGATTACTGGCCAGCAACGAATCAATTTTGACGGTTCTTTTTTTGAAAATGTAGGTCATGATCCTGAGGTAGTCGATATTTTTATTAATTAAATAAAATGACCACTGCAAGATGGTGACGTTGATTTTATTCACTTAAAAAAGTAGGAGCATAAAATTTAAGTTTTTTACTGTCTTTTTATTATTGTTCCGTAAATACTGGCCAGGAACGATTAAGTTTTGACAGTTTTTTTATGAAAATGTAGGTCATGATCCTGAGGTAGTCCTATATTAGTATATATATTATAATCTGTCTGCTGATTTTTGTGTTATATCTACAATAATGCATGAATATTCGTCTATCTTGATGTTATTATAGGAACATTTATATACGAGTATCATTGAGTTTAACTCTTAGTGTTGGTCCAGGTTCATTGAGTAAAATTAAATCATCTACCTCTCTGCAAAGCAGCTCGTAGGAGGAGCACTGTTTTCAATACAATACATAAGACCACCGGTGGTAGAGTGCTGCACAGGAACAAGTCCGCCGCTTTACCTATTCCTACCCTCGCGCCATAATGACTTTGCCTTGTCCGGTTAGGAGGGTAGGGTAGGCGGTAGACCTTATATTGACTTGATCCAAGACTCGGAACAGCTACGTACCAGTAACATCTAAGGTGTATATAGGCCATGGTTTGCTCTTACCATTAGGAGAGCTGTGTTAGTTGAATATCTTCACTACATAGTATAAAACAAAGTCGCTACCTCTGTCCATATGTCCCTTTGTACGCTTAATTTTTTAAAACTACGCAACGGATTTTGATGCAGTTTTTTTATTAGATAAAGTGATTCAAGAGAAAGGTGTATATGTATATTTCATAACTGTGTGAAGCCTAGTATCGGCTAATAGCGGCTAGTATCACATAAAATAAAAAAAAAATATTTTCAAATCACGACCTACTTAAACCGACATCAATTTAGGTGTCTTTTTTGCAGTTTAACTGCCCTTAAATATCTACCATCAGCCGCCTGTTTGTCCTTCTATATATAAAGAACATGCCTAACAAACCACCCTTAACGAAAAACCCTGATTAAATGCGAAAAATAATTCGGCCGTCAAAACAAATGACGGTGAAAATGTTACAATATAAACAGGCTCTCGTTTTGCAGCTTGTAGCGGTAGGGAGGTAAATTTCGGGCAGATAAGTGCTGCTGTAATCTGTGCTTGGGTAAATGCAAATCGTCCCATAAAGCCGTCGCCCCTTCTCTCTTTGCCCCCTTTCCCCCTCTCCTAATGAAGAGCATCTCGGACCTGGCTCGTCTTAGGTACGACGGAATTAGTGTTCCCAAATTACTTCGTCTATCGTTTGGTTCATATGTAATTTAACTTTAATAAGTTTCTGATTGAAGGGTTAATTCATGGGTCGGGATGCTTATAAATATATATTATTTATGTCAAAATCATTCTTGAACTCGAATTTAAATAAGACAGGATGTGTTTAAAAAGATATTATTATTTAAGACAAAATTATCCTTGAACTCAGTCTTAAATAAAACTTTAACTATTTTGGTTACTAATTTAATGGTTACTTTTCTTGAATTAAGTAGTTTTTGTTGTTTATTAGTGTTTTTAAAAAATAGGTTTTTTGTACATTTTTGAAATATTTTATATTTAAATCTTAATATATATAAATCTCGTGTCCACACTAAACCACTTAACCGATTATAATAAAATTCGCACACCATGTGCAGCTCCATCCAACTTGAGAGATAGGATAGCTCATATCTCAATTTATGGTAAAAAAATTACCATCCGAGCGAAGCCGGAACGGGCAGCTAGTAAAATTGTAAATTTGTATATTTAAAACACAATTATCTGGTTTCTTTAAATGTGTAAAAAATATTATTATGATTAAACAAAAGATTGCATCGCAATAGTTAAAGCCTAAGTAAATAGGCGTAGGTCAGCTAGTAAATAATCTTGTAACTAAAAAATGCAAACCACCAAAAAAAATGGCACAGCATCTCCTGAATTTTAAAAAGATACCGCTAAAACGTGAATTTCGTAATTTAATCACGATATTACCGCAAAAGAAGAGACCTAAGATGTGACGTTACGTTTAAAATATTAAACATGTTTATCCTACTAATATTTTAATTGGAAAAGTTCACGCAAAAGTGACTAACCGATTTTCGAATTTGACAAACACATAGAAGGTAACTTGGCTTAACTCATAATATAGATTTTATCTCGAAAAAAAACCTGTGGGACAATTGCTAGTTTATGATAGAGTCCTGGATTATATTTTAGTGCAGTCACTTAAATTAGTAGACTCATAAAATTACTAGCTCCAGTTTTATTCATAGATTCCCATTTTTATTACCACCATAATGTCAATGCTCGCTCTTGTTATGCTCAAGTTAGAGGAGAAAAGTTAAAAGTCAATCCACTTTACCTAACTTAAGATTGACTATGGCAATTCATCAGTAACGTCTTAGATGTCTATAACAATATGTTTTTCAACACTTCAGTCAATCGACCGGGTATTTAATCTTTTGAAATGAAATAAAAGATTATTTGAAGACTTTTTAGCTTTTGTTTAATTTTCTTATATTTCATTTTCCTGCGCCCTTTTTAAATATAAAAGCAGTTAAGTTTAAATAAAGAGGCTGCCAATAAATGTCAACTCTTTATAAATGTCCTGAATGTCATTTTGACATCAATCTCAACCTATTGACCCTTCATATTGACGGAAAACAATGCATATTGTTTGCGTCAAGGGCAAGTGATATATTATTATAGTGCCTTTCATAGCTTATAAAAACCAGGGCCGTATTAGGCTAACCGTTTTAACAGAAATTTAAATTTATGACGTTCATTTACGGTAAGAGATTATTACTAGTTTTGATATTGGAGCTTGCTAGATTTGACGCATGTATTTTTGAACTTTATTCCTAGCTTGAATTTTGTTTTAAAAGTAATCATTTTTTTGCCCTTATCCCGAAAGCCATGGGCAGAGGTACATCAAGGGTACTCGGGATTAGACTACGGTACTATTTAGTACTAGAATATGATAGTGCTGACCCATCGCTAACCGGACACTTATACAATCCCGGACAACACTATTTTTAATAGGAAACAGAAAAACACATTTTAGCTTAATTCCTTAATACACTTTTAAAACTATTTTCGGGTTTAAATTCAATCTTAACATCTTAATTTAGGTCAAGTAAAAGTTTATTTTTTTAAAAGAATCGTTATACTATGAAATCTTTACAATAAACAGAAAGAAACAAATTTTCTGTCACTCAATTTTTTTCGAGTTAAACTTTTGGCTAAATTTCTATTTTGTATAAAATTCAAATAAATTATCAAGCAATAACAAACATTAAGTCGACAGTGTGAGGAAAGCCAGACAGGTTTGTCAGGAGCGTGAAATTTGGCACTCAATACTCTCTGCCTTCGTCGTAAAGGACTTAGCGTGAATATATGTATTATATGTAACAGACATTAAAGCGTAAAAAAGTGGTAAGTCACATCAAACATGAAATTAAAGGCGTAATAAAGTGATAAGTCACATCAATCGCCTTGACCACTAATTAGTTAATTTTGGCTGCAAATCCGGCCCTGGCAAGAATAAAGCGAACGATATTCATTAAACCATTGGCGTCCAATGAATGTTCCTGAACAAAGAACTCCCCCTAGCGGTTGTAGGTGAAACAGTATGTTCGCCGCGCGGGGACTTCGTGTTGAATTACAAATACGGAGACATGAGGTGAATTCCAACGAGGTGGGCTATTTGTACCTTGCACGGAATATCCCTTATTTTACATGTGAAGGAAATGTAAAATAAAATATCGAATTCAAGATATTCATTTTAGAAATAGTGTAGGTATTCCATCAAAATAATTTTAAAATTAGTGATTTTTCACATTTGCAAAAAAAAATTGGTTACTTATCGGTAACAGGTAATTAATATAGTAGTATAGTAATTAATAGAGTAAAGTAAATATACCTGGACAAATCACACAAATTTGTGCAACCCCAAAGTAAGCAAAAATGTCTGCTTGGGGGATGGTTGTTAGACGACGGTAATAATAATCGCCTCTGTGATCTAGCGGTCTAGCGTCGGACTTGAATTCTTGAAGCCCCAGTAAAAAATTCACACAATGTATAAATAAAGAACGGCTAAATCGATTTGGCTGAACACTAATCAGGCACATTAATAGACAGCTTAGAACCAGGAGACGAACATACGACTCTTTTTGTCCGAGGAGACTGAAAAAAAACTATTTTTTAATTTTTCCCGAGCATACCATTCCCGTTCTGGGTGGATTGAAGTTTGCCGAAACAGCTAGTTTTCTATTAAAATTAGGTAGGCTTGTCACCTCCCACTTTGTGGGATCTAGTGTCTTCGGTTAGACGCGGGTGCATGGTTTTGCCCCTACCGCCGGGCGTGAAGGTTCTAATACATAGAAATACTTATAAAGATAGCAGCAGCAGTATAAATAAAACAGCCAAACCCGAAGTACAGATATCTATCATCAAATAAATGGCTGCCTCCCACGGGATTTGAACCCGAACCTCGCTTATGGTGGGTGGAGTTAGGCATTCCTTTACCAGCACAGCAGTATTTTTTAAGAAAAATAACATCAATTGACCTAATCTCAATGACAGCAAATCATTTCCTTGTTCTTCTATACATCTATACTAATATTATAAAGAGGAAAGGTTTGATTTTTTGTTTGTTTGTTTGAAATGAATAGGCTCCGAAACTCAATAGTTTAGTTAAGTCCAATGACCGATTTCAAATATTCTTTCACCTACATTATCCCTGAGTCACATAGGATTTGTTTCATCAAAATCAGTGCAGTAGAAGCCAAGTTACGCCATCGTTTTGCGTGAAACTGCTAGTAGTACATATAATGCACGATACACAAGTTTTATTACGTCACGTAATATATTATTAAAAACTTATTACTACGAACACGCTACAATAAAGTTTAGGTAATACATTAAAAGTTTTTTCCGATGTAACTTAGCAAAAGAAAGTCGTATTTGTTTTTAGACAAAAATAACAATGGTGACACTGTTTTACATAAGCACAATAAATGCTGCTTTTTGCAAGATTTTATTTAACTTGTATATATTTGTGTGGATAAAATCTTGCACTGTGGCTTGAACTGTAATTTTTTGTGCATATAATGTGTGCGAATTACCTGACACTGAAAATTTATTATGACATGGAGCTGATCTAATTATGAAACCAGAAGGTGTCCTAAGGAAATCCTAAAATTCCTAACGATAACCTTTCGTATTTTAAATAACTTGATACCTTTTAAAATATCTTAAGTTTACTATTTCGGATAGCCTTTACAAAAGTATGTCACAGAGATTCATTGTTAAAAAATATATTTTAAGTATAGACGTTCTTTTTTACATTTTTTTCCGTATAGTATTGGAAGGCAATCAGTCAGAAGATTTTCTGATAGTAAGTAATTCACGTCGCGTAGATACACTCAAGGTGGTAATAGTGCGTTGCCAACCTGGAGCGGTATTTTAGCACTCGAGCAAAAGTAAGTTTACCGGCTACCTTATCTTTTGAACCGGCACACGTCAACTACAAGCACTGACGTTAGAGCGGCAAGGATGGGTAAGGCGGTAGTACTAATCCGGACGAGTCGCTGCAGAACTCTACCACCTAATCAGACGTCATGGTGTTAGTGACGGTGAGCCTATACTCGCCATTTACCAGATGCCTGGCAGGAAGGTAGTTGTTTTATTCTGCAAAGGAGCCCGGACCAACACGGGGGAAACTTTGTTAAAATAAAAGAAATAAAATAGTAGAAACACATTTTAAACTTTAAGTATACTAGCTGTATTTCAAAATAACTAAAGTTTTAAAATCACTAACTACATAGTATATTATGAGTATAATAAAGTCACTTCCTCTGTTCCTATGTCCCTTTGTATGCTTAAATCTTTAAAACTGCGCTACGGATTTTGAAGCGGTTTATTTTAATAAATAAAGTGATTGAAGAAGATGGTTTATATGAATATTTCGTAACCGTGCGAAGCCGGGGCGGGCTAGTAATAAATAAGTTATGAAGAAAAACCAACACTTTGTTTAAATATGATTTTTCGTAGGACATCCATAGAAACCTTGTAAGATTGACATAAAAAATATTTTTTCCATCGGAAAACGAAAACATGGCAGATATTTTAAAAATTTAAATGACATGTTTTACTGCGGTAAAGGTACAAGAAATTAAATATTTATAAATCAGGTCCCAAAGGTCATTTACTCGTAAAAGAAATCTACGTTTGCGCGGAATTTTTAAGGAAAGTTGACAGTCAGTATTTTTTCCTTTCTCTTTATAAGTATGTATACGGAACGTCTTTGAAGTTATCTATATGTATAAATTAATAAATTTTCTTTACTACATTTCATTTGAATATTTTTCAACCTACAAAAACTGAAAACTTTTGTTCCTTTCTCAATTCAAAATGTATATTTTTATGTTAGACAACGCATAATTTTATATACAGAAGTCATATTTTATTAAATTAAGTACACAAATTCTCATTTAGTATGATATTCTTAAATAATACATAATGGCGGTTTTATCTCTATCTAGCGATAAACGCGACATAATACATGTTAGTGAAGTTTAAAGAATATATTAGTATCTATTTGGTAGTCACAGCCGACTATTTACATGCAATGAATGCCAATAGCTTACGAATAAAAACTGTTTGCGCTCTAAGATAAACAGGAAAGTCACGTTTTAAATATTAAAATCGAAGCCAAATAAAGTATGCATGATTTTGTACACGGCCAGAGTATAAAAATTCATTCACCTATATCCGCTTGGACAGATGCGCGGACAAATATCAAATATTCATTGGGAATAAATTGGAAAAATGTTCCGTTTTGAAGTTAGATCACTATTCCCTGAGTCTAGACACGTAGCAGAGTGCCAAGACAAGTTCAAAGAAGATAACTGGCCATTAAATTTTTTAAATACTTTTGAATGCTTGAAATACACAAATACAACACGAAAATTATGTGAACTATAGATATAAAATTTTGAAATCATAAAAAATTGGGTAGTTTTAATCAACATTTTACTATTTGTAACGTACATGACTTTGGTACAATCCATATAATAATACGTGATGCCAAAACTTTGGACCCCTTTTTAAGAAAATTGCGCGGACCCAAGAGCACAAAATTTGACACACTTGTAGTTTACGCGTAGGACAAGTGCAGAACGCTAATATTTTTTAATAATAATAGTTATAAAGTACATTAAATCAATTAATAAAACATTACTCACACTACCATGCATTTGACACAGACAAACAAATAAATTATGTTGATGATAACGATAAAAGATCACAGAAATGTTGCACTAAAAAGTTTGGAAACAAAGTAGTTGGTCTTGCGAAATGAAGATGGTGTTCTTATCAACATGATATTAAGATTTATTATAGTAGAATTTCGACCAATGGGCGACCATTAGTATCAATAATATCAATTTGGTACAAATAAACAGAATAAGTGCCGTATTTAACTTGTTAGTAAATACTAACCTTAATATACAAGTCTTAACTTTGAAGTTAAATTTAAGCATTTGCAACACAGAATTTGGTTCCAAAATATATATCTTTTTTTAGCGGTAGATTCGAAACAGACACATTCTGAAATAATTGATTGAACTTGGCCATCATTTTACAATTATGTTTTTGAGTTAGATAGTGCTAGGTGAAATAATTTTATTTTTCACAACGCTCCAAAACATTAGCGTGTAACACAAACATTTTATTTTTTACCGTAAGGTAGTTTCGGAGACGTCGGTCCGAAGCGATATCCGCCTTAATTAGTAAAATATTAACACATAAGTTCAATAGTGTGGTTATTGTAACTCTTAATCTATACGTCATATAATGAATCTGTAGAAGGGTCAATTCTGTATATTGAAAAAATTGAAAAAATAAATAGCAGGGGGTGTTACTGGATCGATACCAAACACAATTATGTGATTAAAATTGTTTTTGTCTGTCTGTATGTTCAGGCATCACGTGAAAACTAACGGTTCGATTTCGATAAAATTGCTATCATTATACCTTATTATCCCGGCCATAAAATGGGACACTTTTTATCCTGGAATAATACGTAGAAAAAATAATCTTAATTTTTCAGTTTTATCACGCGGACGTAGTCGCGGGTGGAAGCTAGTGCATACTAAATCCTGTGTGTTAATTAATGAATTAACTTCAGTTAATGTACTGTATAGGGTCCATATATCCTCGTACGTAGGTGTGTAGTCATATCGCGGGCTTCATTTACAAACCTTGTAACTCCAAAATTTTCGAAAAGTTGATTTTAATTAAGTACCTAAGTAAGTCCATTCATTTAGTCATGTTATCAGATAAAAATCATATTTACAACAAACACAAGCATTTATAATATTTTAATGTAAAATAAGTTGTTTGTCTGTTTTTATGGTTAGTTATTTAATAAAACAGTTTTTCCTCCTCCTGTAAAATTTTACCAAATGGAGATACGGAGTTTGAAAATTAAGCCAGCGATGTGTAGGTAGGTGCTTATGTTATAAAATCTTCATTAATTTGTTTGCATCTCTAGGTGTATGACTCTTATGTAGATTAAACAATTTTTGGTAGATATGGACGCATCGTTAAAGTCAAACTGCCAGTTTAAACTTTTGTCGTCTTTTTAATAAACACGGAGTGAAGTACTCCAAGTTTAAGTCTGCTATTATAGTCTGTATTACAATGTTTTATTTTATAATATCAATTTGTCTTAACTCCTACTTTAGTTTTATTATTAATACGACTAAGATTAAAGTTGAGTTTAGTTAATAACACACCATTACTTTTATGTTTATTTCAATATATAGTTACAATTCCACATTACACTTATACGTTACTTTATTTTATACTTATTACATTACAATGTAACGATATCTATAAAATGATGTAACTTACATTCTAAATTTGTTTCATTTTGAAGTCAAAATTTATAAACCGATTATCATAGAAATATAATAAACCTTTGAAAAGGGCGTAGGCTACTTTTTATTGTAATATTTTTTTTGTTAGATGTCCACATAAAAACACACGGCTTTCTTCATGGTAAGAGAGAGCCGTAGCCTTGGGCACCATAGATGCTATAGGTGTGTCACTATGAAAGCCGGGATGAAAGACCTATGTGCAATTTTATTATATATGTATTGTATGTATAAAACATTCCCATAGGAGAGCTATATTAATAAAGAAAAGGAAACAGACAGTTAACTGATAAATGTTCCAAGCATTTTAGTATGTTGCTATATAAATTATATTATAATAAAGGTCCAGTGTTACCTAATTTAATATTAGCCGCCTGGGAAGCACACTTATAACACTTTTACTCATAACTTGCTATCCCAAAGGGCAAAAATGTTTTCCCTCGCAAGCCAGTTATTTATTAGATAATAACTTCACAGATACGCCTTACTGCTGCAATACTCGAACATTTATTATCTTTAAGGTGGTCCTATCTACTTGATAAATACTCTTTAGAAGCTAGATTTTTTTTTGTCCATTGACAATGACATTTGGCAGTTTTAGATATAATATTTATGTCAGAGCTCTGTTTTTCACCTGAATACCAAACTGTTAACGATTAGTATTTTTAATTTAAAGAGTAAACGAACAAAGTTTACATAATAATTTAAAGAACTAAAAAGGTTTTCTATCTACTTGAAATGAAAAATAGAAAACAATACTATTCCTATTAATTTTGTAAATGTGATAGTTTGTATATTTGTTTATTACTCCTTCAAAAAACTGCTAAACCAATTTTGATGAAATTTAGCACACACATAAAGGGTAACTTGGATTAACACATAGGATAGTTTTGATGCCGAAAAATATTTTTGTCGACCATTTCAGGATCAGCTAGATCACGCGGGCAACAGCTAGTTTTCTATAAGTAAAATAATAAAAAAACACTGAAGGACTCTAATAACCTTTGAATTTAGTGAAGGAAATGACTATTAAAAAAAGAGGAACAAAATATATCAAAAAACTTAAGAAATTAATTTAAAATAAATAATAAGAAAAATAATTTATTATTACGGAAGACGTGGCAGAATGGCCTAAATACCTTAGCCGGCCCCATAAAAGGAGCAAATTCACTAAAAAGGAGTTTTGGCGCCATCGTATCACCGCTTTACTCGAGATCCTGACATGACTTTGAAAATAGTGGTTAGTGACTAATGACTTAAATAATACCGAAGACATGGCAGAATGGAATAAAAGTCGCCATAGCCGGCCCCAGAAAGGGGCAAACTAAAAAATACATTGCTCTTGTTTAAATAATTTTATTATAGTCCAATAATATTTTTGCATCAAAACTTCAAACAGATTGAGACTTCGTAATACTCGTAAAAACCAGTAATATTTTGACTTGATTTATATTAACGATTAAATCAATTATTCAGTCTCCAGTTTTTACTAGCTATATAGGCACAAATCGGTCTGTAGATCGTGACGAATTTTATAATTGTAGTATTGGTTCATGAGAAAAATAATTACTGCCTCTGAAATGTTATATTCATAGGCGGTCAAGCGAAACGGTGGGAACGGCTTAAGACTTAATATACTTCGGATCCAAATGGAATTTTTAGTGGTATATTAGACCACAGTTTTGATTGTTATTTTTTGTATTATACGTGACTTCTCACTCTTGTTTTGTGATAGTTTTATAGTTATTTAAATAAAGGTAAGACTTATCGCCTCTGTGGTCTAGCGGTCCAGCGTCCGACATGGCTTCTTTATGTCCCGGATATCGAATAGTTTAAGGTAAACAAGCAGACGGATTTCCTTATGTTAAGAAATTCACGCCGCCTTGAGACACCAAAGGTGGTAATGGTGCGTTGCCAACCAGAGGCCGGGATGTTAGGCCTAGAGCAAAAGTAAGTTAAACGGCTGCCTCACCCTCTGAACCGGAACTCGTCAACATCAAGTACTGACGTTATGACGGCAGGAATAGGTAAGGCGGTGGTACCAATCCAGGCGAGTTGCTGCGAAATTCTACCACCTAGTAGGATGTCACGGTGCTGGTGATGGTAAGCCTATGCTCGCCTTTACGAACTGCCTGGCACATGCACATGCTCTATTCTGCAAAGGAGCCCGGATCGATACGGGGAAATAAAGCTCGGTGAAGTTGCATAAAATCGCGAGATTAGCAACAATTTAGTCATTCAAAAAAAAAAAAAAATACGGGGAAATATAACAACAAAAAAGTTGTATTATTGTTATGCTTTATAAACCCACTTTTCACTTCTCAAACATATATCATTTCCACCTTTATATATTAAACCACATCTGATATCCGATCACTCCCAGTGGGCTGAGTATCGCGCGTATGGCTGACCACATCTGACACAAAATGTCCATGAAAACCGAGACCCCAATCTGTATCATAAGATATAGCTATTAAAGCTCAGTTTCCCGTAAATAGTTTATTTCATTGAAATTGATCTGGAAGGATACGAATATCTTCGGATAGCTGCGGCCACTGTGGTAAGCGAAGACCTCGTGGGAGTTTTAACAAATATACTTTTATGAGTGTTTTGATTTTATAGGAATGTGATTGTACTCCAAATATTTGATACTAAATTAATCTTTTCTTCTTCTTAATCGCTTTAGTGGTCTAGCGGTCCGGTGTGACTTAGTGAGGTCTCGAGTTCAATCCCCGGGTCCAGCAACAAAAAGATTGAAATGTGTATTTTCAATTTTCTAATAAAAATAACGTTGCCCGAGATTAGACATGTTCCCAGATGGCGATAGGCTTCCCACCCATCACATTGTGGAACTTAGTGTCTTCGGCTAGTCGTGGGTGCCCTGGTTACATCTCTGCGTACCTTTTAGGGGATGTGGGCATAAAGATACTAACATACTTATATATTCGGAACTAACTGTTTATACACGACTACATCAAAGTAGAACATATTTTCATAATAAATATTGTCCCCCAATATAGACCTATTAAAGTTGATGTTTAGTTGAAAAGTAGCCTATGTTTAAGCTTCGGCCTTTAACTATATCCATATCACATTTCACTTAAATCGGTCCAGCCATTTAGCCATAAATGCGCAATAGACTGACAGTAATGCTTTCGTATTTTTAATGGTAAGGACTAACTAGAAACCCTAACTAACTAAAAATTTTTATAAAAATTTACACCCTTAGGTCGCGCAACTAAACAACTAGAAAATGAGAATTTTCAATTTCTAATAAAAATTTCGTTGCCCGGGATTCGATATGTGCCTCTTTCGTGATAGACTTGCCACCTATCCCTCATAGTGACTAGTGTCTTTGGCTAATCGTGGGTGCCGTTTCTGCCTCTGCTTTCATCTTCGGGGATATGTGTATGATACATTTTTTTACATACCCTGTCAATACATACATACCCTTAGACTTGGGTTTATTTTAAAATCACCTATATTGAAGTCGGGCCTTTAACTATAGTATTTTATTACAATCGGTCAAGCGACGCAGCTAAGAAAAACAGACAAACTTTCGCATTCAAAACACTCTTATACCACCAATATTACGCAGTTAGATTTTATGACGGTAATAAATTCTGAAGTGGATCAAAACCTGTGGATTTATTATCAGTATTATTCTTTTTGATCACTCTAAATAAAAAGCGGTACTAATCGCAAATGTTTGGTACTTATACTATAAAATCCGTTCGAATATTTTCCCACAAAACAATCTTCTTAAGATTTATCGCTATATCTTTTTATAAATAAAGCGTGTACTCATAATATTATATAAAATTACTAAGATTGGTATGGCTGTTTGTAATCTGGGCGAATGTTTATATTTATTTATACCTCACTCGACTGATATTGCCTTTATTACACAAACATTGAGTATTTTTAACAACATGTTTCCATCATCAGATCCGGACTTAGTGGCACTGCATCTACCTTGGAAGGATATTCTTTCAAATAAAATAAGAATGTTTGAAATCAGTTCATAAATGACGGAGAAATCGATTTACATATTATATAAAATTAAAAGGAGCGAACATGCATAACCTCTTTTTTTTCAAAGTTAGTCAAAAATTTATAATAATTAACTAATAAACACAGTAAAGTAACGTGTACCGAACTTTCACTTTCCATTTGTCGATTTTTTTTTAATTTCACCTGTATATCATAGAATGACAACCATACATGATGATTAATAATTAATAGCTCGTTAATCAGACTACAATAGTATTATTATGAATTTGATAATACTTTCCGTCATTAATTTTTTATTGTTGATCATTATTTTAGCCAAATAAACCTTGACAAGGTTTTTGGTTGTGAAAACAAATATATTATGTAATACTATGTGTTGCTCGCAGCGTTTCCCGCTTTGTTAATGGTCCTACAGGAATATGTTTTTGGGATAAAAAATATCCTATGTGCTAATCCAAGTTTTCCACTATATGTGTGCCAAAGTTCAGCAGATTTTGCGTGAAGAAGAAACAAACAAACATACAAACTTTCGTATTTGTAATATTAATAGGCTAGGATTTATTTCCTTAAATGTATTATAATTATTATTATTTTAAAGTCCATCTAAACACTTTTTTTTATAATTATCATTTAACTTTATTTGTAAAACTATCTATGTATGTATTGATGGATGGAAAAGCATTTAATTGTATCATTCCTTTTACATCCACGATACGCGTATTCAACGATTCTAGTTACTACAGAGAAAGGTTTGTATGGACTTATATAGTATTTGGAATTGCTGCAAGCTTGTCTTCCGGTTGCTGTGATTCTAAACAAGTTTGTTATCCGTTGTACGAGTTAGGATATCTCGAGTTGTTTAGCAATCTGAACCTTGTTGTGAGCTTAAAATAAGCGATAGCGTGTTTAAAAACAAATGTAATAAACAGGTTTGTGAGTTGTGACCTTAATATAAGTGATAATATGTTTAAAAAAAACAAATGTAACAAACAAATAACGGAAACAGATCTATCCCCGTGTTGGTCCGGATCCCTTTTGCAGAATAGACTATCTGTCTTCCTGCTAGGCATCTAGTAAAAGGCGAGCACAAGCTTACCGTCACGAACACCATGACATCCTACTAGGTGGTAGTTTCGCAGCGAGTC
>NJDD01001215.1:415190-453579 GCA_002245505.1 Calephelis nemesis | reverse complement strand
ACCGCCTTAACTATTTCTGCCGCCATAACGTCCTTGTATGAATATATCGCTAGTCAAATAATGACAAAATTTGTATGGGACCACTTTGATATTATCATGTCCCACCATTAAAAAAATAACAATTCAAATCGGTTCCGTCTTATTAATAGTAAAAAAAAGATACAATCGAATTGATAACCTTAGAAAACGGGGTCTATGTTCTTTTACATTTAAAAAAATTGTAAGTCAGTTACAGCTTTTTCATTGATTTTTCTCGCAATTATAATGAATTAAAAAAAAACATACCATTTTACCGAGGCATTTCTGAATGTATATTTTGTGAAAATTTGCCTGTTGGTTCTTGTTTTGTGATCGTTTTAATGTTTATAGTCTTGTATATTGGTTTAAGAGTTATGATAAAACTGTATTACCAATTTTTATCTTTTTTATAGTAGATAATTCAAGCATTAAAAACTAGAGCAAACAAAATACAACTATCTACTAATTACTTGTTTATTTGAAATCAATCACGTGTTCACAATTTATTGAGTGTCAAGAGATAAAGGAATCATCAATTTTATCAGACGTTTGTTATCTCGCTCTTACTTCAGGACAATAACCCCCGGAAGCTGCGACATAAGATAAGGCAGGTTCAAAGCTAGCCAATCTATCTTACGGGACATTCATTCATGTTTTTACTGGATCAAGTCTGGACAGGAAGTTGTCCCGCTAGAGAATTTAAAAGTTACGTTACAGTTTATCTATACGGTTTACTTTTTTACAATATGTTATATCATAAGCATACGTTTTAGTCGTAAGTCCTCATAAGTTATTCAGTACTTAAGTGACCTAGCGGTATATTCTATTTAAGCAATAAAATATATTTACGTCCATATCTCTGAAGAGATAGGCAGAAGCACGACCAGATCATCCACGACTGGCCTAAGATACTAAGTCCTACAATATGATAGGTGACAAGCCTATCGCCAACCGGGCACATATCCAATCCCGAGCATCATATTAATTATTTTATTGTTAAGAATCGGGACCACAGAGGCGATAAGCAATATAAAATATTATATGTGTTAAGACACTAGGTAAAGCGAATATTTTAGAACATTGGAACTAATTTCTTGAATATTTAGTTTGTTTATACATATAAAGATTCTTGCTTCTATTTTTCCATCATGAAGTACCTAACTAGTAGTTACCTAAGTACACTATTTGAAATGAATTTTCGATATTCAAAGATTAGGGTCACCTACAAGAATGTAAACTATTCTCTCTATACATAAGTTATTATGCATTATTATATGTATCACAGCAACTAATCTGATTTTAATTCCATTTGATATTGGACCATCTTTAAATTATTTCTTTACAAATATTATCGAAATCCAGTAATTATTGGCGCAAAAATTGCGTAACGTATAAAAATAGTCCGGGCTCCTTTGCAGAATAGACCATCTGCCTTCCTGTGGCAGGCAGCTCGTAAAAGGCGAGTATAGGCTTGCCGTCACTAACACCATGACATCCTACTAGGTGGTAGAGTTTCGCAGCGACTCACCCGGATTGGTACCACCGCCTTACCTATTCCTACCGCCCTAACGTCATGACGTGTTCCGGATCGGAGGGTAAGGTAGCCGGTTAACTTACTTTTGCTCGAGGCCTAACATCCCGGCCTCTGGTTGGCAACGCAACCATTACGACCTTTGGTGTCTCTATGCGGCAAGATTTTTTTACCATCAGGAAATCCATCTGCTTGTTCGCCTTCCAATGTTATAATAAAAAATTAAAAGAGTAATAACTGTGGAGGAAGGCAGAAAAACCAACAAGGATCGTGAGATTTAGCACTCTATACCTCTCTGACTACCCCGTACAGACTTGGCGTGAAGCTACGTGTATACATAGCTTCACGCCAATTCCTTACAAAAGAATAAATACATAATGTAAAATAACTTCCATTTTCGAGTGACTTGAAAACTAGAGTTTGAATAAGTCTAATTCATTTTAGTTTCAAATTGATTTGAACATAGCTCAAGGCAAATGTAGTTACCGTTTAGTCTTACCGGACGGTCTGTCTGTTTGAAAAATGGATCTAAAGTTTACATTCATTGCAATCAGTATCCAAACCGTAGAATCGAATTATCAAGCTCCCTGTATCCTTTGAGCTTGACAAACCGGTTCTAGATGCACTGATTAATAAATACTTACCCAAACCTTTTGAAATTCGAATGGACGAAATGTTGAATAAAGCAATTCCTTTTTCTATTCATTTGTACTTTTTAGTTAGTCCCCTCTGTGATCTAGTAGTGTCGGCATTAACTACATGAAAGCCCAGGTTCGATTCCGGGTAACTACAAATATGTCTTCAATTTCCTAATAAAAATATTGCCTGGGTTTTGAGAAGTGTAGGGTTGTTGATATTTCAGCCTGTAGGATAGGGTAAGTAGACTTGCACAGTAGGCCTAACGGTTCTGCCAAAGGATAGCGATGCACCTGTAACATCTATGGACACCATAGGTAGGCTATGGTTGCCTCTTACGATCGGAGGACACATCTTTTTATCCGCTGACCTATCACAAAATAATAAATAAATAAAATAAATAATTATTAAAAAAACACCAAGAACATAAGAGATTTGCAGAGACATTTTCTTTATTGCTACACAACCTTATCTATTATTCCAGTCACACTATCCTATGTATCATAAAACGACAAACCTGATCAGCAAAAATACTCCAACGTAATATCCTTAACACTGCAAAACGCGTATTGCTTAAGGAATTTCATAGAACAGTAAAATTGTAGATTTATATCTTGAATCCCAAATAACTAGAACATGTTCTCTAAAATACTACGTAAAGATGCTGATAGACATGCGCATTCAATTGTAATGAGCATTCGTGCGAATTTTACATAAAAAAAAATGTGAACATTTTAGCGGGCATTCTATCAAGCGTTTTGGCAAGCATTCTAGCGAGCATTGCTTCTAACTTTTTGCCGAGCCAAGCTTTGATCATCGAAAATTGCTCTGTTTATTCTTTTTAATGATAAATAAATATAAATGCAGCACACGCGACCGTCTAGTCTGACATCATCGTAAAGAATATATTTTTTTCTCTATGCTTGGCTTTGGCTCTATGCTTGGCTTGGCTCGTTGTTTAGTTCGACAAATATAACCGCCTCGTTGGTCGAGTGGCTAGCGTACACACCTAACTACACCGACTAACCGCAAGGCTCGGGTTCGATTCCCGACGGGGGCAGTCATTTGTGTGATGAACATTTAGATGTCTGCATTTCCGGGACTGGGTGTTTATTAAATTTATTCTTGTATCTATTTAAGTATTTCTATGCATTAGTATCGTTGACTAACACCCATAACACAATCATATAATTTGCTTACTTTGGGGTTAGATTCAATTTGTGTAACTCGTCCAAGGATATTTATAATAACGGCGAATGCTCGGTGTTCTATTACAAGTGAATGCTCAAGTGTATCAACACCTTTAGGATTGAAATTGTTTCAAATGTGAAACATAAACATTTTAAACGGTATAAATGAATTTTATCATGAAACAAAATTTTGTAAGGAACAAATTATCGCCTCAGTCTTCTAGGGGTTCAGGTGTTGGACTTGACTTCGTTAGGTTCCGGAATCAATTTCTAGGTAGGGCAAAAAAATGGGTTTTCCAATTTTACTTCCTCTCCTACGCCACGCCAGCTGTTTACTCTCCACCCGTCTTACAAATTTTCGATCAGGTCACGTGTCCTGACGCGAGTTTAAAAGTTTCACCCATTCCAAAAAGTACGCAACGCCACTAAAGAAGTTTTCACTTCAAAAACGAACCGATCAATTCGTTACCTCCTTCTGTTTGGAGTCAGTGGAAAGCGTATTCTTTATTTTATACAGCAAGACTTTATCTTGCTTATTCCATTTAACTGTAGCTGATTCATAAGTAATATCGGACAGCAAAATGATTCAATTCTGGAATGAAATACGGTGTCGGAAATCCCTCTTACGCTGCAACTGAGTGAAAACTGAAAAGTTGAATTTCGTAGTGAGTTACGCTTTCGGAGACGTGGGCTTTAGTTCTGCGGGCTTTGTGCTCGTCCCCGGGTATCAGTCGGCTGCACTTGGTGTTTGTCTTAAATAAAACCCAGGGATATTTACTATTCATGAACAATTTTAGTGGGTATTTCTTTTGAGAATAAGTTAATTTTGTATATTTTGTTGATCCTATGATTCTTTTTTATGATAATGGAAACAAGCAGAAGGATTTCCTGATGGTAACAAATTTATATCAGCCCAGAGACACTAAAAGCGGTAATGGTGCGTTGCCATCCTAAGGCCGGGATGTTACGTCTCGAGCAAAAGTAAGTTTACCGACTACCTTATCCTCCGAACCGGGACATGTCAATGTCAAGCATTGGACGTTATGGTGGCAGGAATAGGTAAGACGGTAATACCAATCCGGGCGAGTCGCTTCGAAACTCTACCACCTAGTAGGATGTCACGGTGCTAGTGACGGTAAGCCTGTGCTCACTTTTACGAGCTGCTTGGCTAGAAAGCAGATGGTCTATTCTGCAAAGGAGCCCGGACCAATAAAAACTTGAAAAGCGTATTAATTATTTTACTCAGCAAAGCTTTATCTTGCTTATTCCATTTAACTGTAGCTGATTCTTAAGTAAGTAATATCGGACACTAAAATGATTCAATTCTGAAATGAAATACGGTGTCGAAATCCATCTTACGCTGCAACTGAGTGAAAACTGAAAAGTTGAATTTCGTAGCGAGTTACGCTTTCGGAGACGTGGGCTTTAGTTCTGCGGGCTTTGTGCTCGTCCCCGGGTATCAGTCGGCTGCACTTGGTGTTTGTCTTAAATAAAATCTACGGATATTTACTATTCATGAACAATTTCCTCCGGGCTCCTTTGCAGAGTATACCATCTGCCTTCGTACCTGATAGCTCGTAAAATGCGAGCATAGGCTTACCGTCACTAACACCGTGACATCTGACTAGGTGGTACAGTTTCGCAGCGACTGGCTCGGATTTGTACCAGTGCTTAAACTTTTCCTGCTGCCATAACGTCAGTGCTTGCTGTTGACGTGTTCCGGTTCGGAGGATAAGGTAGTCGGTACCCCGGCCTCAGGTTGGCAACGCACCATTACCACCTTTGGTGAATCTAGGCGACGTAAATTTCTTGTCGTCAGGAAATCTATCTGCTTGTTTGGCTTTAAGTATCACAAAATAATAACAAAATAATATGTTAGTATATTTTACATATTTCGTTGAGTAAGGTTTTTAATAAAGTATATACCAGCTACTTATCTAGCAACAGTGAAATATGTGTTAGCCTCTTTATCACTAGCATCGTGATGTAAAGTTTAGTAAGTTTAGATGTAAAGTAACGTACTTACCTATCTCAAGTTTTACAATTACTCGTCTGGGTTAGAACAACATTTTCAGGTATTTCTGCCATCATTACTTTAAATTGGCATCACATCTTTGGTGCCTAGACTGCTTGCTACTACCATCATAAAATATGTATTCTTATTTGTCCCAATCCCATAAATTATCTTAAGTAGAATATTTCAATGAAATAACTTTGACACACAGTTTAGATAACCTCTAAAGATTCTAAATGTTCTAGTAATTTTTCCAACTATAAGTTATGATCCGGAATAACATTAGCTTCTTGTTCCTTCTTAGATTAGGGATTGCAATAACACTGACAAAGCGACAATATTTATAGAAAGAGGCGCTATTTTCCGGAAATCCATACTTAAATACAAATAAAATTATTTAGTTTGCAATTTCTCGCCTAAAGATTTATACGTATTATGGCGTGACAAAACAGGCAAAATGATGCGCTATGAATGAATTGGACTTTCTGAAAGCTAAAATTCTCAAATATATCCAGCTCCACACAACACACAGCATTAAGCAATTTTATTAGCACCAACAATACACACACTGCTAAAAACTCAACATATTACGTTTCGCATCGCAACCAAAGCATCATCAGGAGAACATGACTTAACTCCACGAAGTTCGAGCAGTTTCGGCTAGGATACTGCTCGACCTGTAATATATATTTATGAGTTTTAGCTTCCGGTAAGTCCAATTCATTCATAGCGCACTATTTTGTCTGTTTTGTCGCGCCATAATCCGTATACATTTTTGGCGGAAAATTGCAAATTAAATAATTTTATTAGGATTTAAAGCCACAATAAAAAGTATATACAATGACTAAAGACACTGAAGGAAATTACCGAAAGTACTCGTAAATTGCTGGCTTTCCACAGATATATCGCATTTACGTCGTAAATTTGCCAATCCTTTATAAAAGAATCCTCAATGAAGACGAAGTGCAGGCCTAATTTATTTCAAGGGTGTATCCTATTTATTGAACACGTTCCCACCGTGAAAGAAATCGTAAATGTATTCCTCATTTCCCTAAAACCACTCCATTTAATAACTAAAAGAGCTAGATAACGTGGGATCCGGCGGATTTTCGACTGGGCTAAAGGGAGCTTGCGATTCAATGGGTAGCCTCCGATGTATTCAGCTTCATTGAGCTATTTCATTATTCCTTCTTAGATTCGTTGAGGTTTAAGGATTGACTAATTTAACACTGTTCCTTTATTAAGTTTCATTACATTGAGTAAGACAATTTGTAGTAGGGGAGTCAAGGATACCAAACAAGCGTTATCAATGAGTTCCTCATTTCCCTAAAACCACTCCTTGTAATAATTATAAGAGCTGGATAACGCGGGATCCAGCGGATTTTCGACTAGGCTAAAGGGAGCTTGCGATTCAATGGGTAGCCTCCGATGTATTCAGCCTCATTGAGCTATTTCATTATTCCTTCTTAGATTCGTTGCGGTTTGAGGATTGACTAATTTAACACTGTTCCTTTATTAAGTTTCATTACATGGTTGAGAAAGGCAATTTGTAGTAGGGGAATCGAGGTAGCTAAATGTGGAGGAAGTATCAAGGAGTCCTATTGAATTTTACTGTGTATATAGTTGAGAAAAATATTAAGTGAGATTTATTTTTTAAGAGATGAGGGAATTAAAATAAACTTTGAAAATACACTTGTATTACTATCATACATGTGTATTTCAGATATTGAATATATGCCTAATGTGTCTCGTAATAATCTCGTATATAAATAATGGAAATATGTGAACCGGATACTATGATGGCTAATTAACATTGTTCTTTTATTATTATTCGACCGCCTCGTTGGTCAAGTGGCTAGCGTACTCGCCTAACTGCATCGACGAACTGCGAGGCTTGGGTTCGATTCCCAACGGGGGCAGGCATTTGTGTGATGAACATTTAGATGTCTGCATTTCCGGGTCTGGGTGTTTATTAAATTTATTCTGGTATCCATTTAAGTATTTCTATGTAATATTATCGTTGACTAACACCCATAACACAAGCATATAATTTGCTTACTTTGGGGTTAGATTCAATTTGTGTAATTTGCCCAGGGATATTTATTTTATTGTATACTAGGGGAAGCCTTAGCTTTTCCGTTTAAAATATACACGTAAACCTTCCTCTTCAATCACTTTATATATTAAAAAACGACATTAAAATCCGCTGTGTGGTTTAAATATTTAAGCATACAAAGGGACATAGGGACAGAGAAAGCGACTTTGTTTTATATTATGTAGTGATTTCTAAAACGTATTTCTAACGTTAAAATCGTCAGATTGTATAAACTCATTAAATAGAAATGAGCATACCGTATCCTAAATTTGACGTATCCAAGTATTTGTTCAATCTAACAAAAATTTGACACTTACATGCGCGGCTCTAGGTAGTACTGTATATAAAATGTAGATATTTAACAATCTTATAAGGTATCTTCCACATTATAATCTGACTCGCTTGATTAACTCCCCAAAACCCCTCTTAAGCTCCCCTACCATAGTGAGCTTAGAACACCCGCGTGTTATCAAAGCATGTCATGTGCCGTTAGACAAGCCACATTCATTAAACGCCTCTGGTTTTAATTAAGTTAAGGTCACTAAAGAAAAAGATAACTTTTAATGAGTCGTATCGAGGTTATCACAGCGAGGAAAACGTTGCTATGAAATCTGATTACCAATTATTCGACTTGCGACTTGTTTCTTTTAAAACGCTTAAGTGAATCTTTCAAGAAATTGTACTGTTTTACTTATGCTAAGGAGTGCTTATTCTAAGCTTGGTATAAAAATTTATGTATGTACTATTACGTATTATGCATGATTTTTGTAAGTTAATATTTTGAGAATACTGACACAATGTCCCGAGCATTTCTCCTAACATCAAAGTTTTTATATTTAAACTAGGTAATCCTGCGTATAGTTGTCTGCCACATTTTTAAATCTGTAATAAAAAAATGAATTGCTAAATGTGTTGGTAAGCGCATAACTTCCGAACGACTTTACCAATTTGGCTAATTCTTTTTTTGTCAAATGTAAATTATTGTCAGAAGAAGGTTTTTATGAAGAGAAAAACCGGGAAAATTTCAGGGAAAATGGGAAAAATAAAACTTTATTTGAATGGATGGAAAGAAGTTCGCCGGGACAGCTAGTTATAATTGTTATAAATATTAAATACTCGTAAAAAATAACACTCCGGCTACACTAAAATGCATAGAAACCATTTCATTTCATTAGCTCATATTTACTCAAGTTAAACAAGAATACGAACTTTAAATTACACAAATTAAACTTAAAATATGCTTTTGAAGAAACATCATCAACCATGTAAAAAAATTGTGAAAGGAGAACTGAAACCAATAGCAGTATTAAAAACCAGAAAACCAGAGTAGTCTGATTTCATTGGTTATTTGATCTAGTTAGTTATACAAGCATGGCTCTAATCTATGCCATTCGTTTGGCCCAAATTCGTCCATTGCCCATTCATCCGTAATCCGCGTCCAAATCGAGGCAGACTGAACGTAATCCAAGCGATGAAAGTCAAAGCAAAAGCAAGTCCGTGTTCGCTAAAAGCCCTTTGGCGGATGTGCGGCCAAGCGCAGGTTCGAAGGCATGCAGCGCTGCCATCGCTTACCTCCCCAAGTGGTAAGTTTTGTGTTCGCTTAAAGGATCCATCGACGCCTCTTGTTAAGGCACGGTTGAATGCCGCCTTAGCACTCTCATTATTGCGTTTATAAAAGCTTCTATTGAAAACTCTGATCCACTAAGACTTGCTGGAGCGCTGAAAGAGAAAATGAGATTTTGTTGACGTTTTGTTCGGGCAAAGCCCTTTTCTATCCTTTCATATAAGCTTGTGTTTAATCTAAAATGAGGAACCCCATCATCAAAACAAAGATGTCAAATATAAGCCCTTGAAATAACAAATAGTATAAAATAGTTTTAAATTTTCAATATTGACATTATTTTTAATGTGTCCTTTTTAATACTTAGTTTATACTTGTTGACAGAATTTTATGGAAATTAAAGAAAATAATAAAGTTTTGCATATCTAGATGACATACTTATTGCAATCGAAGTCTTGCAGTTTTAAATTAACAAATTAAATTATAACTTTACTGAACATTAAATATATAAATATATATAATAAATGAATGTTAAGTTTGTATTATAATTTATATTACAAAGCTAACTTTATGAAGTCTTTTATATCTCGGTGAAGTTGTAAAAACCTCACGGTTATCAACATATTAGCCATTTAAAAAAAAAACGAGGTCCTTGTACGTTCGGACAATGAAACTAAAATATCTCTATTCACTTCATTCATTCAGATTGGATATTTGCCCAGTTGGCAATAAGCTTGTCATCTATCACATTGTGTCCTCCCTACCTAGCATAGTATAGGCTAGTCATGTGAGCCCTGGTTCTACCTTTACCTACTTTTTCGAGTATACGTAAAAAACTTTTTTATACCTGAAAAAAAAATGTTGATTGGATATGTGCCCGTTTTGCGATAGACTTGCCACCTATCATTTACCACCTATCATTGTGGGACTTAGTGTTTTCGACTAGTCGTGGGTGCCATGCTTGTGCCTCTGCCTATCTCTTCGGAGATATTTGCGTGAAGTTACTTTTGAAGATACCGTTTTATACTCATTCATAACACTTAAATAATATGAATCATTGATGTTCTATAAATAATATAAAATATATTTTGACTTAGTATTAATTTTATTACATGTTCATAATAAAAATAACATAAAAACAACTCAAAAAAAACATTTATGTGATCAAACGTAACACAAGAATGTAACTTATAAATAATGTATTAATAAATCTCATTGCACCAAAAGCGAATCTTCTCGAGCCTCTTAATCTGGGTTTGATTGCAAAATCAATCAAAGAGTATATAAATACTACGTAATAAGTGGCGGATCTTCCATAGATATATAGCAAACCCGAATTTTGTATTAAGTTTGGCTTAAGTGACACAAGACACTTGACAACAAGTAACAGTCAATTAAATAATATTGTGGTGAAAAGGTTTACGTTTACATTTATGTTTACGTTTAATTTGAAAGTAAGTCTAAAGGCATTCAGATTTGAGGCAACTTTTGTCATATAATTTAGTTGAATGAAAACATATCAAACTTAATACTTTTATTTTTTTATATAAAATAGTGGTCGCCCATTGGTCGAAATTCGACCATAATTTTAATATCTTGTTGATAAGAACGCCATCTTCATTTATCAAGTCCAACTACTTTGTTTCCAAACTGTATGGTGCGCCGTTTGTGATTTTTAATCGTTATCATCAATATATTTATTTGTGTGTGTCAAATGCTTGGTAGTGTGGGTAATGTTTTATTTATTGATTTAATGTACTTTATAAGCATTATTATTGAAAAATATATGCGTTCTGCATTTCTCCTACACATAAATTATGAGTGTGCCAAATTTTATGCTCCTGCGTCCTCGCAATTTTCGTAAAAAGGGTTCCAAAGTTTTGGTATCAAATATTAATTAATAGATGTTGCGCCAAACTGAAATCAATATTAATAAAACTCAATTATTGGCAAGTGCCTTCGTTATATTGAAATTCGTTATCACGAAACAAGGTGTGGACAGTAAATCATCCTTTATTCAGATTAGTTTTCTTATCGCCTTAATTAAGACGACCATTAAACGATTAAATATTTAATGGGTCAGACACGAAACGTTCTTGTACCTTAATAATTGCATTTATAATCACCTCTGTGGTCTAGCGTTCAGGTGTTGGACTTGACTGCATGAGGTCCCGGGTTCGAATTCCAAGTTGGGTAACAAAAAGAAAATTTGGGTTTTCCAATTTTCAAAAAAAAAAAGTTGCTCGGGATTGGATTTGTGTCCGGTTGGTGACAGGCTTGCCACCTATTACATTTTGGGACGTTGTCTTCGGCTAGTCGTGGGTGCCCTGATTGTACCTATGCCTACCTCTTCGAGGATATGTGCGTGAAGATACATAATTGAATATTACATTTGAGAATTAACAGTTTTATTTACTAGCAGCCCGTCCCAGCTTTGATATAGAAGTTTGAACGGATGTTCATAAATCACATTCCCATATCCATATCTCCGAAAGTGTAAGCAGAGGTAAAACCAGGGCATCCAAGATGAGCCGATGTCACTAAGTTCCATAATGTGATATGTGTAAAGCGTATCGCCAACCGGGCACATAAATCCATTACCGGGCATCGTTTTTTTTTATCAGAAAATTGAAAATATAATTTCAATTTTTTTTGTTGCCCGACCCGGATTGAACCCGGGACCTCAAGAAGTCAAGCCCGACGCCGAGCCACAGGAGTGCCTTTTCAAATTACTAAATTTTATTTCACACTACCAATAAATAGGAATATATAATTTGACCGCCTCGTTGGTCGAGTGGCTAACGTACACGCTAAACTACATCGACCACACGTGAGGCTCGGGTTCGATTCCCGACGGGGCAGGCATTTGTGTGATGAACATTTAGATGTCTGCATTTCCGGGTTTGGGTATTTATTAAATATATTATGGTATCTATTTAAGTATTTCTATGCATTCGAATCGTTGACTAACACCCATAACACAAGCATATAATTTGCTTACTTTGGGGTTAGATTCAATTCGTGTGATTTGTCCAAGGATATTTATTTATTTATTATAATTATTAATATTTCATCTATGGTCCGAGATTGCTATTAATATTAGTATAATATTGGACGTTTTATTAGCAAAAACACAGTGTAATGCGTCTAAAATAGAGAATTTATTTATTAAAACAAAAGATACGTTCTACAAAATTAACATAACTAAAGAATAACTAACCTAAAATATAGAATCGACAATTATGTTCATGCTTTACTAATAACTTTAGTAGTCCTATTTTATATTGTTTATTACATAAACAAAACCAATCTTCCCTTCTCTAATTTTTATAAATCCTATTTTATTTTTCAATGTTTGACTTAGACACTTTTTTTATCTTTTTTCTATCACTAATGGCACTAGCCAGAATTCAGTGCTCTTCATAAACGTCAATGACGATGTCAGCACAAAGCTTACATTAGTGTCTAATTTTCAAGAATTATAATGATTCTTAACATTTCAAATAACGTCGCGTGTTAATAACATTTTTATTATTTATACATAATGCTCACGATATTTTTTTACCCATTTCCGCCAAATCTCACAAAATGAGCTTAAGTAAAGTGACCACCGCTTTACTCAAGACCCTGATGTGACTTTTTACATAGTGACTAATGACTGTTAATAACAATTAATTTCTTTGGAAGACGTGGCAGCATTGCCTAAAAGTAGCCTTAACTGACAGCAGAAAGGGTCAAATTAAGGAATAAAAAATAAAAAAAATATATATTGATTATCCCATGATTTGAAATGTTATGATGATTCTATTGAAGAACTAATATTTTTTGAGACAGAAACTTTCCCGGAAGGTAAAAAATGTTAACGATTATCCTCATATAACTTAGGTGGAGTTACAATCGCTTTTGCTACGCGTGTCTCCGTTTTTGTCAGATGGTAGTTGGCGAAAAACTCGTCCAAGTTTTCTCATTAAGCTCCTCTGTAGACGTTATTAGAATACCTATATTCTCTTTCCCTGTATGAATACGCTCCTACCTTCACAATACTTTGGAAGTTCAAAGCAAAGTTATTTCGTTTCTAATATACTCTCGTTTATCATTAATTTTCGTCTTCAATTGGACATTACTCAAGAGAATAAAAATAAAACATTTTTTTGGCTGTAAATTGCAAATTAAATCATTTTATTTGGATTTGAGTATGAATATCCGCAAAGTAACACATTCTTCTATCAATTATTTAAGTGATTTGAATGAAACATACATAAAATCCTTTAAAATCCTTCTTAAATTACAAGCTTCTGTGGTCTAGCGGTCCAGGTATTGGACTAGACTTCATGAGGTTACAGGTTCGATTCCCGGATCGGGCAACAACAAGAAAATGTTATTTTCCAATATGGATATGTGCCCGGCTATCACATTGTGGGAATTAGTGTCTTCGGCTAATCGTGGGTGACCTGGTTGTGCCTCTGCATACCTTAGAGATATGGTTGTAAAGACACTTACTTTATATCTTAACACAAATGTTAATTTATTTCTTTGTGTTATATTTGTCTTCTCAATTCATTAGGAGTTACTACGTTAGCTAAGAAAACATAAATATATACATGCAAAACCAATAGCCCTTGCTAAAAACCTGTACATATTCAAAACCTTAAAAAAATATTCATCTTAAACCTTGGGGCTATGTCAAAAACGGTAGTGCACGACTTAAACAAGTCATAAAAGTGGAGGACTGGGATATTTTCTCGGGGAGAGAAGCGGTTAGCCGACTTTTACACCGGCTTTATTCTCCCAGCGCCCTTCGTAAAAGCCCTTTGTGTTAATAACGTCCCAAGTTGTATTAACACCGTGATAACTTTAATGGACAATGGTCCAATAATCATTGGCCATAGTTATACTGATGACAGTTTTGTTTATAAGTTAAGGACCAGTGTTTGATAGATAGTTAATTATTTATAGGTAATTTTATTAGACATAGACTAATATTCAATTAATCTAACCCCACTTTATGTGTTCGTGTATTTTAAATCTTTTTAAGTATTTGTATGTAACTCTCGAAACACTTGTTACTATAGCCGTTCTTTCACTTCGGAAGCAGTGAGGCTTTGGAATTCTCTCTCCGTAGATATCAGGAGGGCTCTAAATGTTCATATTTTCAAAAGTATGTTAAAGCGTCACTTTCTGCATTCAATGTAATGTAGTTTGCATTCGACTTTTCTTGTTTGTCTTAAATACTAATATTTAAAACAAGCTTCTGCTTTTAGAATAATTTGTGACGTCTAGTATTAGATGCATTTTTATATATATTTAAAAGCACCATTAAACAGTATCTCGCTTAATCTTGTTCCATACTTTAGGGTTGCCTGGAAGAGATCGCTGCCCTTGGCGATAAAGCCGCCTTTGTGTATCTTCTCAGTTTAAGTTATTTTAATGTATTTGTGATTTATTTGTATTTTGTGCACAATAAAGAGTTATTGGATTGTATTGTATTGTATGTATAAGAATCGTCGACTGTCACCCATAACACAAGCATATAAAGTGGGGTTAGATTCAATTTGTGGTCTAGCGGTCGGGGTGTTGGACTTGACTGTATGCGGTCTCGGGTTCGAATTCCGGGTCAGCCAACAAAATGAAACTTGTATTTTTCCAATTTTCTAACAAATAAAATGTTGGTCGGGATTGGAAATGTGCCCGGTTGGCGATAGGTTTGCCACCTATTACATTATGGAGCTTAGTGTCTTCGGCTAGTCTCTGGTTGTGCCTCTGCCTACCTCTTCGGGGAATTGGGCGTGAAGATACTTTATATCTTATTTCAATTTTTGTTATGTTAGTTATTATCAGAAAAAAAATCGTGAAAAGAAAAATCACTACAAACTGTTAGTAGTCGTTAATATCAAGCGATATGATGTTCGCCGGGTCAGCTAGTATTAAATAAAGTGCACCCTGAAACCCAACGTTGTTGAGTATGAAAATTACTCAACGTCCTTTTTAATGCATTGTTTATTAGAACGTATACTCATATTAGTTGACTCACTTAGTCCCCTGGGAGTAAAGCACAAAACGTGTTAAGTAATTATGTTTTGAAACTAAATTAAACTAAACTTTATTATCTAAACTAACATCAAAGTTAATTAAGATCGAATCAAACAATTTCATAGTGTGTGTAATATGCACACATATTTACAGTAAGCAAACGAAATATCTGCCCCCTTACAGTACTTAGAATTTATTTTACGGGGGTCAGATATTTAGGTTGCTTATCGTACAAATGTATACATTTACGCGCACGAAGTCGCGGGCAAACAGCTAGTGTTTAATTATTTTTTTATAAAGATCTTAAACAGAACAGTTACTATTTTCATAAAAAAAATCACCCCTATATAGTCCGTTGGGGTTGAATTTTGAAAATAATAGCCTCTGCTTAAACTCGGATCTTCAGCTACATGCACCTCAAATTTCATCAAAATCGGTAGAGCGGTTTAGCAGTAAAAGAGCAACAGGCAGACAGACTTTTCCGTGTATAATATTAAATAAGTAGAAATATACACATACATATAACATTTTGTTATATTTATTGTGCATGCTAAATAATACATAAATAAATAATTTATCTGATGACTGCTTTTTAAAAGCAGAATCACCCAGAAAATAAAACATTCCAAATTTTTGCGTTTTACTAAAATTTACATACTATATTGTACTTTTGAAACCCCGACGACGGATTAAGAAGAGTGTTTTAATTTTAACGTATCTCTGTGTGTCTGCCCGTGGCATCGCAACTTTTGAACAGATTGATCTCGACGCAGTTTTTTTATTGGAAAACTGATGTGATAAAATTGGTTCTTAACTACATTGCGTTTTACAGGTTTTATCGAGGATTGTTGAATTTAATTTAGAATTACCAATTCATATTTAATTAACTATTAAGTTTCATTTATTTTTTAGTTAAATACATATTTTTTTACGGGATGGTGAAAAAGCAGGCGACTTTGGTAAATTTTTACATCATTTTTTGCAGATTTCTTTGTTTGATTAAAATTTAAGCAAATTTACTTTGATTAGGACAAGTGCTAACATTAAAATGTCCATTTAATATGTATGTTAGTAAATCCGTAACATTAAAATCATATACTAATGTCGTCATGGTTGATCAGATCTGCGTCTCCATATTTATCCTTGGAAATAACAAATCCATTATACTTATCTTACTTATCAAAGACTTTCATTTTAATTCACAAACGAATTTCAAACTTTCCAATAAGAAAACATTTATATTCCATTACCACTGTCTTTAGAAAATAAAGTCAAATTTTTCTCACAATCGACTTAAAAGCTTTTGAATTAGGAATAATTTTGTGAATTAACAATTTCAATAAATGAAGTAATGGCAAAGTTAACAACAATGGCGGATAAGCTAATGAAGCTTAAGGAAGCAAAATTTACGATGAAAGACGTAACTAACAGGAAATTAAAGGACAAAGAGTGCTTATTACATGTTAACACTTTCTGTAGTTAAACAATAGAACGTAGAGAATATAGAAATGTGTGTTGTGAACTACCAGTGTTGCGTGGTTAATGGTCTGATTTTTTTGTGATAAAAACCCCTATGTGTTAAAATCCAAGTTACCATATATAACAAAAATGGCGGATATAAGCTAATAAAGCTTACAAAGGCAAAATTTACAATTTAAGACGTAACTAACAGGAAATTAAAGGACAAAGAGTGCCTATTACATGTTAACACTTTCTGTAGTTAAACAATAAAACGTAGAGAATATAGAAATGTGTGTAATGAATGATCAGTTGTTGCGTGGTTAATGGTCCCATGGCTGTTTTTTTTTTTGGGATAATCACAATCCTATGTGTTAAAATCCAAGTTAATCGATATATAACAACAATAGCGGATATAAGCTAATGAAGCTTACGGAAGCAAAATTTACGATTGAAGAAGTCACTAACAGGAAATTAAAGGACCAAGAATGCTTTAACATGTTTACACTTTCTTTAGTTAAACAATAGAACGTAGAGAATATAGAAATGTGTGTTATAACCGGCCCCATGGTTGAATTTTTTGGGATAAAAACAATCTTATGTGTTAAAATCTAAGTTACCTACCAACAACAATGGCGGATATAAGCTAATGAAGTTTACGGAAGCAAAATTTACGATGGAAGACGTAACTAACAGGAAATTAAAGGACAAAGAGTGCCGGCTAAAGCTTGTGGACTCGGAAATGGAGAGCATAATGTTTCTTTTATCTAAATCGTTCAACCACGACTGGGGTTTAATAGTTGTTGATACACTTCAGAGCTTTGATAGTGATAATTAAATCGATTGTATTTTACCAGATGAAATAATGTGAAAAATCTTCACGCACACATCCCCGAACAGATAGGCAAAGGGCACCCACGATTAGCAGAAGACACTAAGTTCCACGATGTGATAGGTGGCAAGCCAATCGTCAATGTTTGTTGCCCGACCCAGGAATCGACCCCAAGACCTCATGAAGTCAAGTCCAATACCTGAACCACTAGACCACATAGACGATTGGCAATGAAAAGTCCATTATTTCTGGGAAAAGGAATCAATCCATATATTAGACAATATTAAGCTAGACGGCCACTATGCGATAGGTTTTATATTCAGTCTGACGACATTCACTGAATTACTTTTTGAATGATGGTTAACAAAATGTATACGTATAAATATCAGTCTACATCTACATGGAACTGAAACAAAAAAAAATTAAGGAATATAATCGTAGTATAACGAGTGCCTATAGATATTTTTTTTAAAAATGATGTTGAGGATCCTCAACTGTTTTTTTCTTAACGTCAATTGTGTCAAAGATAGATACTTCCAAAGTGGTAAAAGGTCATTTTCTTTAGTTGTCTGATGGTAAGAGACAACCGTGGCTTATAGACACCATAGAGGTTATAGGTGCGCTGGTGACCCGTGGTCAGGATGTAAGGGCAATTGTGCAAGTCTACCGGCTATCCTACCTTTCAGGCCGGAATATTATAGCGTCAGGAGTGGGTAAGACGGTAAATCCCTTTTTTTAGAAATTTTGAACGGGAACAATTTATTATAATGATTTTTGGTAAACTTTAACTGTTTACGCAGTGCACGCACAGAAACTTTTAATAGAAAATAATCCCCCGATTTTGAAACATTCTTCATTGGTGCTCCGCTTCTATTTATCTTAGCGTGATGATATTATAGCTCATAACTTTTCTCTCGATAAATTGGCTATCTAACACTGAAAGAATGTTCAATTCAGGCCGGTAATTTGTAAGATTAACGCATTCAAGTAAACAAACAAACAAAATCTTCAGATTTATAATATTAGTATCACTGCGTAGTATAAAACAAAGTTGCTTCCTGTGTACCTTTGTCCCTTTGTACGCTTAAATCTTTAAACTACGCAACGAATTTTGATGCGAATCTTTTTAATAGATGAAGCGATTGAAGGAAAAAGTTGATCTGATAAATAAATAAATTAATAAATATTCCAGGACAAGTTACACTTATTGAATCTAACCCCAAAGTAAGCAACATACTTGCTTGTGTTATGGGTGTTAGTCAACGGTTATAACACATATAAATACTTAAATAGATACCAGAATATATTTAATAAACACCCAGATCCGGAAATGCAGACATCTAAATGTTCTTCACACAAATGTATGCCCCCGTCGGGAACCGAACCCGAGCCTCGCGATTGATCGGTGTAGTTAGGCGTGTACGCTAGCCACTCGACCAACGATGCGATCAATCTCATATTTTAAGCAGACGGATTTCCTGATGGTAAGAAATTCATGCCGCCTAGAGACACCAAAGGTGGTAATGGTGCGTTGCCAACCTGAGGTCGAGATGTTAGACCTCGAGCAAAAGTAAGTTTACCGTCTACCTTACCCTCCGAACCGGAACACGTCATGACGTTATGGCGGCAGGAATAGGTAAGGCGCTGATACCAATCCGGGAGAGTCGCTGCGAAACTCCACCACCTAGTCGGATGTCACGATGTTAGTGATGGTAAGCCTATGCTCGCCTTTTACGAGCTGCCTGGCACAGGAAGGCAGATGGTCTATTCTACAAAGGAGCCCGGACCAACACGGGGTATTACAACACGGGGAATTAAAGATTACAAAACTTAGTTTAATCCTAATATTAGTGTCTCCAAGTTGACGTCTAAAATTTCTCCCATTATCCAATTCTTTAATTCAAAATTATAATATTCGAAACTCATTAAAACATTGCCATACAAGGTTCACATGATCTAGCACACGTACAGAATATATCTGAATTAATCCGACCTTATATAGGAATCTTTATTGTGGATCGAATGTGCGTGTGTATGGTTTCTGTAATTCAGGCGGGCCGGCGTAATCCGTTGGTATAGGGCGATATCAGGTTGCTAGGGTGGGGAATTCTAACATTCTTTAAAGATCAATTGACTTGTTCGTTTATTACATGTTAACACTTTCTGTGGTCAAACAAATAAATACTTAAAGATTTTTTTATGAAATTGAAAGGCAAACAAGCTGACGGATTTCTTGATGGTAAGAAATTTACGCCGCCTAGAGACACGAAAGGTGATAATGGTGTGTTGCCAACCTGAGGCCAGGATGCTAGGCCTCGAGCAAAAGTAAGTTTACCGGCTACATCACCCTCCAAACCGGAACACGTCATGACGTTATGGCGGCAGGAATAGGTAAGGCGGTGATACCGATCCGGGTGAGTCGCTGCTAATGTCTACCACCTAGTCAGATGTCACGGTGTTAGTAACGGTAAGCCTATGCTCGTGTTTTACGAGATGCCTGGCAGGAAGGCAGATGATCTGTTCTGCAAAGGCGCCCGGATCAACACGGGTAAAAATTTGTTTCATAAACAATCGCCACCTTTGTTCTGGTTTAGTTGTTTTTGTTTCAAATGTATTATTTTGTTTGTATATGAGCAACACCGATATTTGTTTTCTATTTAAGTATCTATGTAGTAGTGTCACTAACTAACACCTGTAACACAAATAATTTGCTTGATTTAGGGCCACGTCAATTTGTGGAGCCTAATTGATTTGGAGATATTTGTTTATATTAAAACTCTAAATACAAGAGTGTTTCTTTTTATCTGTTATTCTTTATATTATACATGACAGATCACGTTTTAAATTATTGCTTACGTAGTTACCGCAGAGGAGAATTTTTGTTGAAGGCGGACGAAGTTTCTGTAATGGCAATTAATAGTAAAATAGTCTTTAAAATCGATCTAGTAGATTTTCTAAATTTAGATATTCTATATCATCGTAGTATTAAATTACCTTCGATAATTCGTAGGTACCCTATTTGTTTTCTTTGCTTATCCCTTCAGGGCGTGAGACTTTTTATTGCATTCTTCATTAAAATGAATTTTAACTTCATTCAGCCTTAAATATTCTCTGAAGTTATTATAGTTTACTATATGATTTTCATCGTTTTAGTTTTCTTTTGTCAGTTGAATTTTAATTTTGATTCATTTTGTATTTGCTTTATTGTTTGGTGGTTTATGTGCCAGCTTTCCATTTGACTCTGTTATTGTTTAATGAATCGAATGAACGGATTTCAAATTAAGAGCAAACATTTCACGATGTGGATTGTTGAAAACTTTAAATTGATATTTGTTATACATACATTGACACATTTTGAAATTGTTAAATCTAACATGTGACTATTATTTGGAGGAGATTCGTTATAGTAGCTTTAACAGCTTATTTAATAAAAAGAACTAGTGTTCGAAATTCGACCATAATAAATTTAAACATCTTGTTAGTAAGAACGCCATCTTCATTTCTGAAGACTTTGTTCCCAAACTGAACGCGCCATCTGTGATCTTTTATCGTTATCATCAATATATTTGTTTATATGTGTCAAATGCATGCTAGTGTGTGTAATGTTTTATTTATTGATTTAATGTACTTTGTAAGCATTATTAGTGAAAAATATAAGTGTTTTGCACTTCTCCTACACATAAACTATAAGTGTATCAAATTTTGGGGTTGGGGTCCAAAATTTTGGCATCACGTATTATTATATAGATTTTGAAAGACCGAAGAAATTTAATTTATCTACAGAAAAAATACGACGCTAGATTATGCTCTGCTTTAACAACAGAGTGATAATATGCTATAATTTTTATATGTGGAGAATGTTAGGAGGCTGGAGTTTTTATTGCAAAATATATAAAAAAAGAGTTCAGCAAATAAACTTATAGCGAGTAGGCACGGAAAACATCTAGTCTCTGACACACTTTAAATAAAGAAAGCTTAAAAATGTCTATTAAGTAATTTTTTGTTGTAGTGTTTTTTTATTTATGTTTTTTTTAAATAAGGTCAGAGGTCGTTAACACGTTCGTAAACATTAAGCAGACCAATAAGGTAAAAATATACTATTTTACGCATCAATATATTCCCATAAGAATAATAGTTATAATTTGATGATAGTTCCTCAACCGTTACATTTTGCTGAACGGTAAAATTCATCAATCTACCAATAGAAATATCAGAATTTCCTTATGACAGAGAATAGGCCGTAATGTTTGGCATAAATAACTTCACTGACAAATTAAAGAACATTGTTGGAGGTTAATATTTTTTAAAGATATAATACGTACACATATATACCTAATAATATGTAAACGAAATTTTTGAAAAAAATAATTTATTAACGTCTACGAACACATAATAATCACTCAACATGAATGACCGATCTCAATTAAAATGGATACAAAACAAGCGCTATCCTTTTATCCAGTTCCATATAAAAGAGGCCTCTGTGGTCTAGCGGTTCAGGTGTTGGACTTGACTTCATGAGATCCCGGGTTCGAATCCCGGGTCGGGCAACAAAAATAACATTTGGGTTTTCCAATTTTCTAATAAAAAAAATGTTGCTCGGGATTAGATATGTCCCCAGTTGGCGATAGGCTTGCCACCTATCACATTGTGGAACTTAGTGTCTTCGGCTAGTTGTGGGTGCCCTGGTTTTGCTCTCTTCCTTCCTCTCTGCCTTCCTCTTCGGGGATATGGGCGTGAAGATACTTTACTTTCCATGTAAAAGATGAAACGATTTATCATTATGAGTCTAGTACTACATGTAAAATAATTCAGCATCAAGTAATTTCTGGTAAGAGATTACAGCTAGAGTCAGTTTACTGTGTCCAACTTCTTAATTGCGTTTGCATTTGAAATCAAAAACTTTGTGACACTGTTTTGCATTATTAATACTTTGGCATAGCGTGATCTCCCGCGAGGCGTCCTAGAAGCTATAAATTGAATTCCAACCTTCGCAATTAGTTATTCCCGCGCGTGAAAACTTTTGAGATCGTTCGCCTTCGTTAACAGATGTTACTGCGCTATTCATTATACATTCCGTCGAATTGTAAAGCCGAACATTTAATTTAAAGTACCAAAAGCGCTTTTGTTAAATAGTCAAGCATTTGGGAGGTATTGTTAAGGAATCGCTTGGACGTTGGAGGATTAGCGGAACGGGTTGTCCCATAATTTTAATCGTTAGATTCGACTTAAGTCTATAGAGTTTTTATCCAGGACAATATTGGTTGCGAGCCATTGGATGGAGACCAAACAATAAATGACAAAACCTGATGTGTAAACATCAAAAATTAAAATTTAAATTTTGTCAAATTTTTTTCAACAATAATTTCTGATAAAATAAATAGTATATATATTGCATATAAAAATATGTGTGTGACAAATCAAAAGTACTTAACTTTTTTTTAAAAACAGTCCTAAATCTTATAGATAGTATGGATCTTTGACCTTAAAGCTTCTTTTTCAGCGTATTTAAGTATTTATTGGATATTTTGACGTGCAACATTTTCGTTTGTTTGTTTTATCAAACATGAAATGTGCAAAAATTATTACAATTTTTTTATTATAAAATAATAATTATATTATTTAATATTTCTGATGACAAACAGTAATCAAAACAATGTGTGTTTATAACAAAAACAATACGTATAATTAAGTACATATTATATTATTTATACTAATGTTACTTACCAATAAAAAAAATAGTAAGTAACTTCACGCTCACATCCTCGAAAGGGTAGGCAGAGGCACAACCAGGGCATCCACGACTAGCTAAAGACACTTAGTCCCACAATGTCTATCCTATAGCCTATCGCCAACCGGGCACTTATCCAATACCGGATTATTTTTATTAAAAATACAACGTTTTTTTTATTAAAAAATTGGAAATATCATTTTTTCTTTGTGTTGCCCGACCTGGGATTCGATCCCGGGACCTCATAAAGTTAAGTCCAACACTTGGTCCGCTGGACCACAGAGGCAATTTGCCAATTAATTTATCAAAATATATTTTTAAATACATTTAAAGTCAGGACGAATCTATTGCATTACATCTTGAATCTCCCGCTAGTTCCTAGTTTACGACAAACATTCGTCTTGCGAATTGCGTACCGTGGAACGATAAATATAGTACCCAATATTGTTGTAAAGGAATATAACTTGAAGCTAGACGGTCGGAAAACCTCTTCCATTTTATTAACTGTGTCTCTATTTTGATCATTTGACTCACTAAGTGGGTGGCCTTATGCCAAGAAAGTCATGAAAGGTTTCGCAAAGAGATTTTTAAATGTAAATGCACTTGTTGTATGTTGGCCGAATTACTGACCACCCGAGGCTTGGGTTCGATTCCTAACGGGGGCCGGCATTTGTGTGATGAACATTTAGGTGTCTGGATTTGGGGTCTGGGTGTTGATTTAATTTATTCTGGTATCTATTTAAGTATTTCTATGTATCAGAATCGTTGGATATTATAATTTAATTACTTTGGGGTTAGATTCAATTTGTGTTACTTGTCCAGGAATATTTATTTATTTATAATCTAACAAAACTCAGATACCATGTATGTACTCTTAAAATTCTTGTATTTTTTTTAAGTTTGTTGATTGCACACAAAGTGTCGTAAAATTAACATTTTGTTAATACTAATAAACATTTATATGGCAAAATACATCAAATAAGTACGAGGCTAACCTGTTTCCCCGTGTTGGTCCGGGCTCCTTTGCAGAATAGACCATCTGCATTTCTGTGCCAGGCAGCTCGTAAAAGGCGAGCAAAGGCTTACCGTCACTAGCACCGTGACATCAGACTAGGTGGTAGAGTTTCGCAGCGAATCACCCGGATTGGTACCACCGCCTTACCTATTCCTGCTGCCATAACGTTATGACGTGTTCCGGTTCGGAGGGTAAGGTAGGTAGCCGGCAAACTAACTTTTGCTCAAGGCCTAATATCCCGGCCTCAGGTTGGCAACGCACCATTACCACCGTTGGTGTCTCTAGGCGGAATTTAAATGAATTGAATGAATTTCTTACCATCAGGAAATCCGTCTGCTTATTTGGCTTCCAATATCAGAAAATAAAATAAAATAAATATGTTAGGAGGCAAACGTAACCTTTAAATTTCCTTATGATTATAGTTTGGATTTTAAAAAAAAATTACATTACTTAAAAAAAGTGTGTAAATACAATTAATTCAATGATCTATACTTGTTATCGTCGACAGTTGGTGAAATTCCATTGTATACGCACTTTTTTAAGGTACAATCTTGTACTTTTCCGCTTGTCTAATCATACTGAACGTTAAAATAAAACACACTTGTTTATCTTTAGCTATGAAGCCCTGATGATGCTGTGAAAAGTGAAACCGGTTGGCAATTGTATACTATAATAAAAAAAAGTGTTAAATAAAGTGTTAAATGGAAAAGTACAAAAGTTTTTCTTAAAAAAGTGTGCATAGAATTAGTACCTACAGTTACGTGCTACCAAAAACAAGCCACAACGTTCCAATTACTGCTCTTATCTCACAAAATTCTTTTATTTCCTAACAAATCGGCACATTCTTATTTTTATCTGTGGTTTTAAAAAAGGAACACAATATCAGACATTGTTTTGAGAAAACGTGGATAAAGTTATTTTAGCTCCCCTTTTATCTTGCCTATGGCGTTTTCCTTATAAAAAGATATTGGAGTTTTATGAGAACGATAAAAAAAATTAAAAACTCAGATAAGATTGTGATTTTAACCATTTTTTATATTCATAACTTTATGTAACAAACCAACTTTATCTAGCAAGTTTAAAATATTGGAAGGCTTTCATTTAGTATTGTCTGGCCCAATGTTTAATTTGTATGTCTTCAAAATACGCTTTTTTTGTATTACATTGCAATACAAACAAGCAGACGGATCTCCTGATGTTAAGAAATTCACGATGCCTAGAGACACCAAAGGTGCGTTGCCAACCTTAGGCCGGGATGTGAGGCCTCGAGCAAAAGTAAGTTCACCTGCTACCTCCGAACACGTCAACGGCAAGCGCTGACGTTATAGCGTAAGGAATAGGTAAGGCAGTGGTACCAACCCGGGCGAGTCGATGCGAGACTCTACCACCTAGTTAGTTGTCACGGTGTTAGTGACGGTAAGCCTATGCTCGCCTCTAACGAGCTGCCTGGCACAGTAAGTCTATTCCGCAAAGGAGCCTTGATCAACACAGGTAAATTTAATAAAAACCCACACCTCATGTTCCATGTTTCAGTGTTCAACACACAAATGCCTGTCACCGTCAGGAATCGAACCCGAGCCTCGCGGTTGGTTAATAGAGTTAGGGGTGTATACTAAAGATAAGCTTCTAAACCTTTACCATCACTAGGTATAGATTACGATTCGTATTTTTTGCATCGAAATCTATAGCGCTTTTGGTGTAACATTTAAGTTTTCTTAGTTAACAGAAGCGCTGTTAACAGTTTCCATACAAATAATTTAGAGAGATCCTAGAATCCGTCTGCTTGTTTGCCTTCCATTATTATAAAAATAAGTCGTAAGCTCATGATAAGGGCTCAAAATCATAGGAAGCACGTTATTTCACCATTATAATTATTCAGATGACGATACTTTAATTCCGCAGTGAATAATGTACTAATTTCATTTTTTAACATTAAAATAAAAAAAAAAGTATCTTCATGCCCATATCCCCGAAAAGGTAGGCAGAAGCACAAGCAGGGCACCCACGACTAGCCGGAGATACTAAGTCCCACAATGTGATAGGTGGCAAGCCTATCGCAAGCCGGCCACATATCCTATCGCGAGCAACGTTTTTTTATTAGAAAAATTGGGAAAACCCAATTTTATTTTTGTTGCCCGACCCGGGATCGAACCCGGGATCTCATGCAGTCAAGTCAAACAACTGAACCGCTAGACCACAGAGGCGATAAATATTTAAAATAATATATAAAATATTTTTAATATTTTTAACAAAGGCGGTAAAATATTTTTTAACATTAAACAATGAAAATCAAACACAATCATTGTCAATATGCTTTTTTCGTTATTAACATGTTGTTTTATCTATTACAGGTTATTGGCGTCTCGTACATGGGATGTTATGGGCTCACGCGGAGTAGCGAAGTGGCGATGGTTGGTGGTAGTTGTAGTATGGGCATGGAGTGCATCAGCTCGTACCCTGTGCCCAGCAAGATGTTCCTGCGACGATGCCTTACGAGCAGCCTCATGTGCCAACGCTGGACTCGAAATCGTCCCCATCCAACTCAATCCAGAAGCAACTCACATAAATTTAACGCACAACTCCATCGACAATCTGATGTACACCTTTGCATTCTATACTCAACTAATCATCCTCGATATTTCACACAACAAAGTACAAGATTTAGGTAGTAAAAATTTTGATAACAACTTGGAGATGACTCATCTAAATGTGAGCTACAATTCTTTGAAACGATTGGATAAAGATACATTCATTGGCCTAAAAAGTCTTGTTGATTTAGATCTATCTTACAATGAGATTTCAATTATACATACACAGACGTTCAAAGATTTATCTGTGTTAGAGCGACTGGACTTATCTAACAATAAGTTAGTGAATTTTGAAGCAAACGCTTTCGAACCATTCACTTCACTCAAAATATTGTCACTCCGAAATAATTCTATATTAGAACTACCATCCAATAATTTAGTTTTTACAATCCATTTGGAGTATTTGGATGTGTCTGACAATTTAATCCAAAAAATAACGAAGCACGGAATTCCACATTTGAAAGAGTTGAAACATTTAGACTTAAACAACAATATCATTGAGAATATAGATCATTTGGGACTCTTCAATTTACCCTCACTGCGACATTTAGACCTCAGTGACAACAACTTAACAACAATTCCTACATCTGCCCTTTCAAAATTGTCAAACTTATCTCACTTATATTTAAGTGGAAATTTCTTTCAAAACATCTCGTCACTGTCGTTCCAAAGCCTCTTCCACCTTAAACATTTACACATAAGTCGACTTCATAACTTAGACAAAATTGATTCTAGGGCATTTGTTGATAACATCAATTTACAAAAGATATGGATGAATGAAAATTTAAAAGTTCGTGAAGTTCCTCCGAGACTTTTTCATGGAAATCCAAAGTTGACTCATATCTACATGAAATACAACGCGTTAGAAACGCTCGAAGCATCTCATTTTCCAATAGATACTTTGCGAGAATTGGAAATTTCTGGAAATCCTTTTGCATGTAATTGCTCATTACTGTGGCTATGGAAACTTGGGAGAGACAGTGAAATAAATAGTAGAAAATCTGTGAATACAAGTGCTATTCTAAAAATCGATTACGAATTTGTTAAGTGCGTAGCACCTGCTCATCTTAAAGGAGTGTTATTAATACAAATTCCGGAATCAGAATTTGGATGCTCAAATGGTTGGGTAGTAGTAGCGGTTGTGGTGCTGACTGTGAGTATTATTATAAGTGTCGTTGGTGGAGTTTTGTATTTTATGGGACCTTTAAAGAAATGTAAAGGAGATAAGTCTAAGCAAGTTATGACAAGTGTCATGTTGAATGGTGATGTATCTAAGTTAAGTAATGGGTTAAGTTATAACACGCGAAGTAGAGAACAAGAAAACAAAAGAGATGTGGATAGGTATCTAATGATAGGATCTACAGTCACAAATAACTTCCATACTTTAAATCCTCCTTGGCAAAGTGTGGATAAGAATCCATATTATCAAGAAGATAGTGAAGAACATATTTATCAGCAATTTGCGTATGAAACTATACCTCATCATAGGACCCCAGAGAAGCCACATATAGTGTATGTTTAACAAAAGTTTCAATATCAGACATTACAAACCAAGCAATATATTGCGTTTGATGAAAGACATTTGATACGTTTTTAAATTTTCATTAAGTGAACTTTGAACTATGCAATAATGTATATAGTGACATTAAATATAATGTAATTTGTGATAGCTTTGTATATAAACTTGTAAATATATTATTTTATAAGCTAACTTCTTTTTGTACTTAACTTATTTAGCTCTGTTAAAATATGCATTTTCAGTTTATTATCTGTTTGCATAAACTTGACGTGTTACATATGGTTTATAATAATTTTAGCTTTATAGTTAATGTTAATATTATGTATAGTTATCGACTTGTCACTTTGTTTACTAGTTTTACAGCTTGAGTCAATATGTGAAGAGCTACAGACTTGTAAAATATTACATGATTTATAGTCAATATGACATGTAATTTAATAGTAGTAATACACATATATTTTCTGATTAGAACACCAAACATTACGAAACTTTGTACAAAAATGAGCAATATAGAAACTAATTTCAAATACTATAAATACGTTGATTTTTAATAACATTGTTATAGAATAGTAATTGTATAAAATGAACTGGAAATTTATATATCCTACAATACAATCTAAATAGAACAATCAACTTTACAACAAGATTTGTTAGAGCATTTATAAATATATTGTTTCAATATTAAGTACATCTATGCAATAATTAATGTAAGAACAAATTTAACTTATTTGTATTTCCACGCAACAGGAATATCTTTATTCAATTTTATTTTTTTGTATCAAAATAATATGAGCCAACAAAATCTAAAACGATTCTTATTAAGGTCTATACACACACATCAGTATTGTCCGGGACGTGTGGAGTCCTTGACTAAAAATAATATTCTTGCATACATTGTCTATAATCATATTCACACACATTAATCTCCACAAGTAACAGCCGTCAACGGAGTCTCAGTGCAAGGGTCTACAAATAGACGGACCTCAATATCACGTGCACTGATATATTTCCTCCATTTCATTCGTATTATTGTAACATAACTGATAATGGGATTTTAATTGAGTATACTTACGTAACTCATGTATTGTACTGACGATTATACACAAATTATTATACGGATGCTAAGTAAGAAAACAATATATTATCTAAATCAATGTATATAATCCAGATTACGCCATTGATGTGTGTGAAACTTCTGACAGGACACGGGCTCACGTTATTAATACGGCTACTTTTCTGACATATCCCGGGCATTGCGCCGGAGTGTGTGGATAGACCTTAACGTTTCCAGTTATAAGCGTAAAAAATAAGCGTACCTAGATTTTATTTTCCAATGTAAAATATTCTCATGTTTAATGAAATATGATTAAATGCTCTAATTGAATCCAATACAAACCAGCTGCTCTGATGGTAAGGGGTACAAATCAGATTAGTGCATTATTTATTGGCTAATTTAGCAAATTAATTTTATCATACACACTTTTTTTATTAAAGTGTATCAATATTTTTGTACTCATTAAAATTAAGTCGAATAAAAATCTAGCTCAATTTCTTAAGTTTAATTTTAGAACTGTAATAAAATTAATTGTTTTTTTTAATAACGCTGATTTGATTCTACCTATTAGATCGTATGAAAAGAAATAAAAAGTATATTTTTTGTTTCGAAATGTAGCTATTTAAAAAAAACTTTATATATCTATAATTCAATACATTTACAATTTACCTTACCTTATACATAAAACGTTACTTATGTACTACATTTTGGTTTTTACTAAATATCATCCTCAAACACAAATTCTAAAATCACGATCGCAAATGTAAAAAATGGTGATAAATTTATCATCAAGTCTAACTTCTAAATAACTCTCAACTCGTAATCAGTTTGATATTGTAGTTTTTATTTAAATTATATTATCAAAAGATTCTGAGCTAGATATATTACATTAAAATGATATAGCTATGCAACATAACCCTTGCGATACTACTTTATATTATAAATTCTATAACTTATATACTTTCATGAATATGCCTACTTTGTAACCAACAACATTATACCTATTCAGCGAATAGTACCTACAGTCATAACGATAGTATAAGACTATTTATACTTACTACTTTTAAACTTTTGTTATGAAACTTAATAAAATATATAATGCATTGAAACAAACGACAAATAAACATTTAAAAATATTTTGTGTTTTTTAATTATTTATATCTTTTATCGAAATGTCATGTGAAATAAATAACCAATTTAAAAATTCTAACTCTAGACTTTACTGATCTTTTCCAATAGAAGGATTTAGAGTCGCTTTTTTATGTTATAGGAAGGCAAACAAGCAGACGGATTTTCTGATGGTAAGAAATTCACGCCACCTAGAGACACCAAAGATGGTAATGGTGCGTTGCCAACCTGAGGTCAGGATGTTGGACCTCGAGCAAAAGTAAGTTTACCTTAAAAGTAAGGCTACCTTACCCTCCGAACCGGAACACGTCTCATGACGTTATGGCGGCAGGAATAGGTAAGTCGCTGCGAAACTCCACCACCTAGTCAAATGTCACGGTGCTAGTGACGGTAAGCCTATGCTCACCTTTTACGAGCTGCTTGGCAGGAAAGGCAGATGTTCTATTCTGCAAAGGAGCCAGGACCAACACGAGCTATTCATTTAAAAAATGTGAAGTTATTATCTACTATATTTGGTAAGTTTATCGGTCCTGCTACCTTTCAAATTGTAGCATGTCAGTGGCAGACGCTTATGTTGTAACTTTTTTATTAAGTTAAGTGGAAATATCAATTGCAAAAGTCCACCATCTAATCTTAATTATTTAGCAGCCAGTTTCACTAATCTACCTACAAAAAATAAGTAAAAGATTGAAGATTGAGATTAATTATTTAAAAACAACATTTATTTAAAAAAGATGTTACTGTAATTGATAAAAAACGGAAACCAATAAAATATCCAATAAAAAATTATTTAAATCGCAATTTCACACGAAAAATAATTTATTATATTTGGCGGGAAATTTCTAATTAAATACTTTTATTAGGACTTTTGTACGGGTTTTCGTAAAGTACCTAACGCTTTCTTTTATCAATTACAGTAAAATCTTTTTTTGCGGGTAAGTTACTAAATGTAGCCGTTGAAGAGCCTGATTCTAACGTGCATAAAAACACCATCACGTAGTTGAATAAATAAAAAAAATACTTACACAAATTTAATCCAGCCCCAAAGTAAGCAAATTGGGTATGTGCCTGTGTTACGGGTGTCAGTCAATAATATTAAAACACATAAATACCTAATTATATACTAGAATAAATTTGATAAACACCCTTACCCAGACGTACGGGTATCGTGTTCACCAAACAAACTCTCGAACCCGTTGGAAATCTAAATCCGAGCTTCACATTTGGTGATGTTACGTCTGTGGATAAGAGAGGTTAGATACGGTTGTAAGCACTGGTTATGAACATTGGTTTGTATTTGTCTGGTCTGTAGATTTAATCAAAATTTAATAAAAGTAGCGAGATGGAAACAAAGTTTTCTGATTATCTTTATCAGATATCTTTATATAGATTATCTTTGTTGGATGATGTGTTTACAACTGTCTGAAACGTATTTAACTCTTCGACCAACAAGACAATCAGTTACATAGAAGTTTTTTTCTTGTGTTTTCTGGCAACGATGTATCAAATGGGATTTATAACTTCACTTCTGACTGGTATGATTAAATTTGTAACAGCAGAATTGAATTAGGTAATAAATTTTAACGTCTTGAGTTTAGATGTTATGTCTGCATGTCAATACATCGAAACCGACTTTGATGATTTTTTGCACTAAAAGAAATTTCACCCATGTTGGTACGGTCCTCTGTGTACACTGTACAATGTTCAGGGTCCTCTGTGTATAATAGCTGCTATATACAGCTGCTCGTAAGATGGCAGCAATGGCGAAACGGGTCATTACCAACCACAGGCGGTAGAGTGCTGTACAACTTGGCCAGGAAAGGATCTGCCGGCTTACTTATTCCTGCCACCATAATGACAACATCATGTACCGGTCCGGAATGTAGGATAGCCGGTATTTGGGCAATTAGTCGGCATACAGATGAAGTAAGGTGATCAGGTAAGGAAGAAAGCCCCTCCTTTCTTCCTTACTTCACTTTTAAACAAATTGTCATCGCCCCTGTAGGTAACTAAGAAAACCAGTTAATAGTGGCTGGGGATAAGTAAAATATTTCTAAAATTGTCAAAATCACATCGTGATCGAATGAGTTAAAAGCATTACTAAAGTCTAGTGAAGCTAAAACCGTTACCTACTTTTTGTCCATAACAAAAGGAATATCATCCGTGATCTTAATTAGAGCAGTAAATTTAAATCTAGTATAGTGTTTCTTCTAATTTCCCAATTAGTTTAGTTTTAACTAAAATATACTACTGAAAAAGAATTGGGAATTTCAAACATAATAAACATTTTTTTTATAAACGCACCACAACAACGGTACGATAATTTTCGTAACATTTATATTCCCTGATAAATTTTGAGTCACTTTGAATTCTTACATTGTTTATAGTAATTAACATTTTCTCAGTAACTCCCAGTGTCATTTGTTTTATTTCATGAGTTACATAAAGTAATAAAAACATATGGAAGTGATTTTAATATTTAGAAAGTGCGTGTTCACTATCTTAGATTTAATCTTACCACTAAACTAAATTCTCGAAATAACATAATCCCAAGTTCTTTATCTTTTAGAGGATTTGTTTTATTTTAGGTAGTGAACATAAAATAATAAAATTATAAGGGAACGGTTGTATTATTTAGACATTTGTGCGTGTTGATTATCTTAGATTTAAATGAAATCAGGTGATACGGCGACGGACCCTTAATATTTGTTACTTAAGCTAAAGTTGTAGCGGGTGTAGAAACAACTTATTTTTCACGAAAATCCAATACCTACTCCTAATTTATAATATAAACTCATTGTTTTTTTTATAACATGGGAAGGCAAGTAAGCAGACGGATTTCCTGATGGTAAGAAATTCCCGCCGCCTAGAGACACCAAAGGTGGTAATGGTGCGTTGCCAACCAGAACCTTACCCTCCGAACCGGAACACGTCATGACGTTATTATTATTATTGACGTTATTGACGTTATTATCTATTGATGTCGCCATAATGACTTTGTCGTGTTCCGGTCTAGAGGCTAGGGTAGCTGGTACGTTAGACCTGCACAATAAGCCAAAAAGTCCCGACCGCAGGATAGCGACATACATGTAACATGTATAGTGTCTTGTATGTTCCGATGCAGGTTATAGGATACTTTTTTTACCGCACGCTGAAGGGGTTCCCATTTAGGGAGGGAGAAAGTCCCACGTTGGTCCGGGCTCCTTTGTAGAATAGATCATCTGCATTCCTGTGCCAGGCAGCTCGTAAAAGTCGAGCATAGGCTTACCATCACTAACACCGTGACATCTGACTAGGTAGTAGAGTTTTGCAGCGACTCAATCGGATTGGTACCACTGCCTTACCTATTCCTGCCGCCATAACGTCACGTCGTGTTCCGGTTTGGAGGGTAAGGTAGCCGGTAAACTCACTTTTGCTCGAGGCCTAACATCCCGGGCTCAGGTTGGCAACGCACCATTACCACCTTTTGTGTCTTTAGGCGGCGTTAATTTCTTACCATCAGGAAATCCGTCTGCTTGTTTGCCTTCCACTATCATAAAAAAATTAAAAACTTAACACCCCCTTTTTTCATTGTGGATTAATAATTAAAAATAATGTCTTAACATTATGGAGCATTCTCCTAAAACAAAGATAAATTACTGTCAAATTGCCGAAATGAACTTCCATGTGGAGGAAAGTATGCAGTGGTGTATTCCCCATCGACCCATAATGCACATAGCGTGTAAGACATTTGTATGGCAATTAAGCTGTTTAAAAACTTCTCTTAGCTCAGTTTTAACTATTTATTTGGTTATACATATATATGCAAGGAAAATGTTCAATTTTTTTTATAGTAACAGTATTTCACTGGCTGTGAGAGATCTGTGCAGTAGCATTGCAGTATATTATAATTATTATTATTTTACACTTTATTGTGTACGTAATAGAGAAATTGACAGCGAGAAAATATAAATATTGTACAAAAGGCGAGCTTGTCTCTAACAAGAAAGAAGAAAAACGACACAAAATAAAATTACATCATACTTGTCTTGTCAACATGATGTGAGTGCCAAGCGTTGTTTTCCTGTTGGAAGGGCAGCCAATAAACTTGGACATTGGGGCACAAATTTGACTAAGAGCTGCCTGCTTCAGAACTTTCAGTGTGATCTAAAAAATTGGTTACCAAACCAAACATTTATTCTTATTTGTCGGAGGTAAGGTAGTCTCTTATCATTAGCAGAGTCTTAATGTGTGCTGTTCAATGCTTTTTGCCATTTAAATAAAAACGTAATCCTAAAATTCAAAAAATCAATAACCCCCAACAAAATATAATATATTAAGTAATGTAAGTAAGAACCATCTCGACAATTTTAGCCTTGTATAGATAAGAGAGATATCAATATTGGAAAGTATGTAAAAATGATTTATTTTATGAAATTTTATAATAAAAACGTTTCTTTGTATTTAAAAAATGCACTAAGACCATAATCATATCATAAATTTTTTATAATATTGCAAGGCAAACAAACAGACGGATTTTCTGACTGTAAGAAATTCACGCTGCCTAAATACACCAAATGTGGTAATGGTGCGTTGCCAACCTGAGGCCTCGAGTAAAAGTAAGTTTACCGGCTACCTTACCATCCAAACTGGAACACGTCATGACGTTATGGCGGCAGGAATAGGTAAGGCGGTGGTACCAATCCGGGTGAGTCGCTGCGAAACTCTACCACCTAGTATCTACTCTATCATAATCATATCATACATAATCTATCTTTTTTTAACGTCTCCGTGAAACGTCCTCACTCCGTCCAAATTAACATATTTTGTACCACAATGATGGGTTAAAAGTAAAAAATACCCAACTCAATTATAATACCACAGTCCACAAATGAAGGCCCGCTACGCTTTCTGCGTAAAATTGAGAGTGCTAAATGTTTTACAACGCACCCGTCAGTCGTTTGTTAGCTAGTGTAGAAATTCGACCATAATAAATTTTAGTATCTTGTTGATAGGAACGCCATCTTCATATCTCAAGACCAACTACTTTGTTTTCAAACTGTATGGCGCGCCATCTGTGATCTTTTATCGTTATCATCAATATATTTGTATGTGTGTGTCACATTCATGGTAGTGTGGGTAATGTTTTATTTATTTATTTACTGTACTTTATAAGCTTTCTGCACTTCTCCTACACATAACATAGTACATAAAATGTGACATATTTTGTACCACAATGGTGGGTTAAACTAGAAAATGCCCAACACAATAATACCACAGTACACAAATGAAGGCTCGCCACGCTTTCTGCCCAAGGCTATGGGCGTAAAATTGAGAGTGCTAAATGTTTTACAACGCACCCGTCAGTCGTTTGTTTTAAAGCTGTGAATGAATGACCAAACAGGTTTAATTGGTTTGACAAAGAATTATTCGTACGGCAAAATATCGAAATCTTTCTATTTTATGAAATTTAAAGTTGGTATAGACTTTTTCATTTCAAAGGTGTATTCATGTGTGAGTTCACGTATGCATGTACTCGTATGTAAAGTCCACATGCATAGATCTTTTATCAATTAATTATTCAGCGTCGGGAGTGACAAACTATCGCCCGCTACTGAAAATCTAGTAATGAAAATGTAGTAATCTACCCCGTGTTGATCCTGGCTGCTTCGCAGAATCCATCTGCGTGAAATTTCCATCTGCCTTTCTGCCAGGCAGCTTTCATAGGCTTACCGTCACTAGAACCGTGGCTTCTGACTAGGTGGTAGAGTTTCACAACGACTTACCCGGATTGGTACCACTGCCTTACTTATACCTGCCGCCACAACGTCATGACGTGTTCTGGTTTAGAGGGTAAGGTAGCCGGTAAGCTTACTTTTGGTCGAGGCCTAACATCCCGGCCTCAGGTTGGCAACGCACCATTCAGAATCAGAATAATCTTTATTCACATGAACCATACAAGTGGTATTTATGCGCGTCGTCATTTTTTTAAACTACCACCGGATCGGACCTTTGTTTCTCTTTGCCTTCCAATATCATAAAAAATGTAGGTTACTGGATATTCTACAAGATAGTTAGAGTTAGGTAGTACAGCTAGTGCTGGGTAAAAGTCTATATTGTGTAATCCTGCATTATAGTGTAAGTGCTCGCCATTATCGTGTTACTACGTGCTTAGGTGGCCGCTAGTTTTTCACACTTGGTCTAAGATCCGGCCATTAAGATTGGCAGCAGTCTAGACTAAGATGTCTATAAACGACGACAGTTAAGAAAACTTACCATCATAAAAGCCACCTTCTTGTTCCGAAACACCGTCTAAATTATTTCTTGTGTTTAGGAACATTGAAACAGAAAAGATATAAAACTTAGAAAATACAAAACAAAAACATTTCATTCCTTTTTGGTTCTGTATTTCTACTAAATTAACTAACTCGACTAATAACAGACTATTTGAAATGATCATTTCCCATGTATTTTAATACCTTCTCCCAACTGGAAAAAATTTAAATATTTTTTTTATGTGGCATCAAGCATTTTTTATTGGTTTGGTTATTGTCAGGAGAAGATCCATATAAAAAAAAACAACGGGTAGCACTCCGGGAGTGCCAGCAGAATTGGAAACTTGAATATTAAGGTTGTGCATTTTTGATATTTTGGAATGGTTAGGGAATAATTTTGCACGAATTGCTTTAATTATATATGAAAGTACTATCATTTATGAGGTAGAATATAATATTCATTTATTGCGCTATCGTACACTAACATGATAACACGAACATTCGCGCAAGCGCCCTGCGCCATCTTACGAATTTTCGATCAGGTCACGTGTCCTGACGCGAGTTTAGATATTTTTACCCATGCCAAAGAAAAAGTGCGCAACGCTGCTAAAGGAGTTTTCACTTCAAAAATGCTCAAATTAAGGACAGGAGAACATCTGTCGGCTCAGTTAGTTACATTCAAAAAGATCACTCGTTATTTTCCTTGGGCATCTTTCATACATTTTGAGTCAATATGCATAGGTTAAACTATGTGCATGCATATAGTTTATTGTCCTGAGGCTTTACCATGTGTTTACGGCTCGTCTAGTTTACTATACTCACTACCGTCTTTGTAATTTATTTATATGAAAACTTTGAACAGCGCCTCTAACTGTTACTAAAAGAAACACATTTTTAGGCAACAGTTGACTTCGACACGTAACTTACCGAACGTAATCTATACCAACTCAAGGTAAAAGCTATAACATATAATATATAGTTTAGAAATACAGTGACGGACATAATTGTTTATAAAAAAAATTATACTAACTCATAGTAAAGGCTACTATAACATATGATATAATTAGTTTAGAAATACAGTCACTGACATAAATGTTGAATTAGCCCAGTCAATACTAGATTTATGATTGCATTAAATACACTTTGTGAATTTGTTTTAAAAATAGTATGGATGAATCATAAGGTTGAGCATTTTGCCATTCAGCTACAAACCCCAAAAATGTCAAAAAACTTATTGAGTTTCCTATGACATTTTCCCCTCAAGTATACTTTTATGCCCTCTCCCAACTACAATAAACAGACAGAAGGCTTACATCCTAATGGAAATTGCGCAATGTCAATCACCAATAAACAAAGCAATCAAATATCTCATAGGATCTGAGGGTAAGTATAAAGACCTTTTATCCGGCCTGATAGGAGGCTGTGGTATCGTTTCAGGAGGGGAAGTAAGATTTATTTGACGACAATACTCGTTAGGGCACCAAAGGGACAGTCTTCAGTATGCGTTGCAATGTATTTTCCCTATTACAGATCAGCAGATCCCAACACGCATTTTGTGGGTCTGTATTAGGATGTTGAGAGTCTTTTATAACCGGTTTAATAGAATAACAATATGTCAAACAGGTGAATGAGAAATAAAAAGTAACATGCTGTTAAATAACACTTGTGTTTTTCCATATTACACTTTATGGTTTATAAAACAATTGATTTTTTTTATGTTATAGGAAGGCAAACA
>NJDD01001215.1:389654-415023 GCA_002245505.1 Calephelis nemesis | reverse complement strand
TTCGACAGTAATAAATTTTAATGTATTGTTGATAAGAACGCTATATTCATTTCTTTAGACCAACTACTTTGTTTCCAAACTTTTTAGTGCGCCATCTGTGATCAATAATCGTAGTGTGGGTAAAGTTTTATTTATTGATATAATGTACTTTATAAGCATTATTATTGAAAAATATCAGCGTTCTGCACTTCTCCTACACCTAAATTATAAGTATGCCAAATTTTATGGTCCTCTGTCAGCGCAATTTTCGTAAAAAGGTAAAAGTTTTGGCATCACGCATTAAAATATATATATAAAATGCCCCTTACAAATACATGCGGTCGCGATTTGAATAAATAAATTGTTACGCTGAGCATCTGCATCTTTTTTTGTTTAGTAATGAATCATTGTCATCTTACTCTAGAGTGGGTGTTTTACTCTTAAATATTTATAACTAGTGGCCCGCCCGGCTTCGCACGGTTATGAAATATACTTACAAACCGTCTCTTTAATCACTTTACCTTTAAAAAAAAACACATCAAAAATCATTGCGTAGTTTTAAAGATTTAAGCATACAAAGGGACATATGGACAGAGGAAGAGACTTTGTTTTATACTATGTAGTGATAGTCGTCGCCCATTGAGCAAAATGCGACTCAATACTAAGGTTCTAATGTTAATTATCTTTTTGATAAGAACGCCCATTTATCGAGACTAACTACTTTGTTTCAAACATTATGAATATAGTTTGTGCGCCACCTGTGATCTTTTATTGTTACCAATATATTTGTTTGTGTGTGTCAAATGCGTGGTAGTATGTGTTAATGTTTTATTTTTTATGTAACGCACTTTATAAGCATTAGTATTGAAAAGTATTAGCGTTCTGCACTTTTCCTACACATAAACTATAAGTCTGCCAAATTTAAAACACATTCGACCGCGTAATTTACGTAAAAAGGGGTTCAAACTTTTTGCTTTACGTAGATATTAATATTATGAAAATTTTTGTATTACAGTTAACGATACCAACACATAGATACTAGAATAAATTTAATAAACAGATTTAGACTCCAGAAATACACACATTTAGATGTTCACAATTGACTGCTCCCGTCAGGAAACAAACCTGAGCGTCGCGGTTGTTAAGTGCTCGCTAACCTCTTGGCCAAATTGTCTGCCTTTTACTATAAATTTTTTAAAGAAAGAATTTTTTTCTTTTTTTAACAAATTTTTAGAATATCATCCCAAGCACAGGGCAAGTGCTAAAATAAAAATAACATCAAAAATTAGCCAATTTCATCAATCTGAGATTTTATTATGTTTGTTATAAGCTGGTAAGTTATAAGGCAGCTTCTGAGTGCTTGAGTTTAAAAATAATGTAGGCACGTAATCTATCCATTTTACACATACTCAAAATAAAACTAAGGGGCTGAAGTCACGCAAGTGTAAGGGCTCATGACACGTTATCAGCTCTGGCGTCGAATGAGAGTCGCGAACATATTTTTTGTACAGTAGTCAAACATTATTTAATTAAAAATCCTTTTTTTTGTAATGATAAAACAATCATTATGAGTTGTTGGTATTAAATTTCCTTGTCCTTGGAATATAAAACATGTTTTTAATCATTTTCAATGTTGTTCTAATTGATTCTTTTTTGTTCCCCGTGTTGGTATGAAGACCCTCACAATTCCCTTTGTAGAATAGACCGTCTGCCTTCCTTGCTAGGCAGCTCGTAAAAGGCGAGCATAGGCTCACTGTCACTAACACATTGACATCTGACTAGGTGGTAGAGTTTAGCAGCGACTCGCCCGGATTTGTAGCACCGCCTTACCTATTCCTGCCGCCATAACGTCATGACGTGTTCCGGTTCGGAGGGTAAGGTAGCCGGTAAACTTTCTTTTGCTCGAGGCCTAACATCCCGGCGTCAGGTTGGCAACGCACCATTACCACCTTTAGTGTCTCTAGGCGGCGTGAATTTCATACCATCAGGAAATCCGTCTGCTATTTTGCCTTCCTACAATGTAAAAAAAAAGGGTTAAGAGTTGTTGGTGTTAAATGTCCTTGTCCTTGGAATATAAAAACATGTTTTACTTGTCTTCCTTTTTGTTGTGTTAAAAAAAAACATGATGTTAAAAGGTTTCTAATCACTTTCAATGTAATTTTAATTGATTCTTTTTTCTAGTGGTAAAACAATCACGATGTAAAGAGTTGTTAATGTTAAATGTCCTTGTTCTTGGAATATAAAACGTAGAAGTTTTACATGTTTTTAATCATTTTCAATGTTGTTTGATATCGTTTAAAGTCTTAAAAGTATGTTTAAGTCTGAATACCCGAAGGGATACGTAGAGGTGCATTTAGGAAAGCCACAAATAGACGAAGTCACTAAGTCCCACAATTTGGTCAGTGCCAAAATTATTGACGATCGGGCACATATTATCCAATGAAAAAAATTTTTTTTTTTCCAATAGGGTAGGATAGGGATGCCAAAATAAATTATCAAAACAAGATACAAAAATTACCAGTATGCGCGACGCATTATAAAACGAGGTACTGATGATAAAGTGGTAGAAGTGTAAATAAATTAGTTATAGTCCATGTTATTGTTAGGCTTTGGTTTAAGAGTGACACTCCCCTAATTAACCTAGTGCGGTACGTAACTAATTTTACTCAAGCTATAGGTATGTTATACGAGCAAACCAACAATCAGACATATAATTTTAAAACCTCTCAAATATTATCACTATTAAATTTAAAAAAAAAAACTGCTTATCTAGTTAATGAACACACTGTATCCTTATATCACTACATAATATAAAACAAATTAAATCTTTAAAATTACGCAACGGATTTTGATGCTTATTTTTTAATACATAGAGAGATTGAAGAGAAAGGTTTATATTATGTTTATTCCATAACTGTGAAGTGGGGGCGGGCTGCTAGTTTAAGTATGAAGTAATTAAATATTTCAATTAATGTTTATAAGTTAAAAAAGTTTGATTAAAGATTGACAAAATGAATTATCAAGGAAGTCCAACATAAACCAATTACAGTTGGTTTACAAAAGGCACTCCCTTAATTAGCTTAGAACTCGATATAACTGGTATTACTGTTCCTAGATATTATTCGAGCAAAGATACAAGTCGGCAAATAGTTCTAAACTATATCAGTTATATTATCATCAACACATGTAGTTGATGATAGTTTTTTTGGCATAAACATTCATATATGGTATTATACAAATTAAAACTTGCATAAAATTTCCCGATTTATAAAATCGCTATTAAATTATTCTAAATAATTATTAGTTGTCAAAGAACATCAAACGCCTTGAGCCTTGAGCGCTTGGCCTCCTTACACGAGCTTATTTACTATAAAAATAATTACGTTAATAAAAACCGAACTAAAAACTACTTCAAAACTAAAACTAAAAATTTGATGTTCATTATATACTACCTTTTATTAATATGTGCCTTTTACTATTAAGTTTGAAGTGAGTGCCAAGCCAATTTAATACTTACTTATAATTATTAGTTTAATCCTTGGCACCGACTTCATACCTATTAGTAAAGGGCACATGTAATTAAATGAATATTAAAATTTTATTATTTTTACTTAATGCTTTTGAAGTAAGTTTTTATTAACGTAGTTATTTTTATTTAATACTTTCTAGTTTATTGCTGATAATATTTAATTTAATAAAAATAAACATCGGGATAGGTGAAAGAAGAAAAAAAAATCTAATAAAATAAAATCGAATGGGCATACTGAATCAGATTTTTGTGGGACCAATTTAAAGTTTTTCAAACAAAAAATAATAATTACGTAAATCGGATTAGAAACCACGGAGAAATCGGTGTACACCCATAAAAAAATATACCGACCAAATGGAGTTTTTTTTGAACTAGGTTAAAAATTTGGTGGTAACGAGGAAATAATCTACACATATAATATTATCTTCATGATTATTACACTTATTCAATTTAATGTAACAAAAGTGTACAAACTAATTTTATTCAATATACACACAAAATTCAATAATTTAGAAAACACTACGACCATCTTTTCCCGATGGCGCCAAAATTGCCAATATCAATTAAAATGCCAAAATTATCAATTTCAAATCTCTTTTAAATTTGCATTAAATAGGGTTGTCAAAATTAATTATCAAAACAAGATACCATGATAGGCAGTATTCACGACGCATTACAAAACGAGCTACCGATAATGTAGTGGTAGAAGTGTAAATAAATTTTATAGTCCAAGATAAAACCCATTACAGTTGGTTTACGAGAGGCACTCCCCTAATGATGCGAGTGCTATGTGGGGTGACTGGCTTTACTGATGTTATATTTATATTTAGTGTAACAAATTATTTCCATGTTGCTTCATCACGCAATGGAGAATGGTTTTCAATTACATTGAAATAATTTAAGAAATAGAACACGAAATAACAATTAGTGTCAAATGGTAATTAACGAGTGGGGAAAAGTTTAATATTTTTAATGAAAAATAAACGTTTTTCAATGAACACTGTATTTTTTATGGGATGATGGGACTTGATGTAGAATAAGCCTTAACTTTGCTGATTCCGCGTTTTCCTTACGCCGAATTAGCAAAATAAAGGCTTATTTTACATCTGTTACAATGGATTTCTGAAAAACTAAAGTCTGATTCAATAAAAAAGGAGGCCCTGATGGTAAGCCTTCCGATGATATGTAAAACTTACTTTGAAGTAACTACAGTCCGCTTCATCTAGTGACCCTGGACCATATCTCGTTCCTGACATAATCTTGCAAATTACAACTCATAAGTCAAAACTATGAAAGTTAACTAGTAAAATTGAATTTAGTTTAAGAAGATATGGTTAAATTAAGAAATGGCCTAAGTTTTACTTTTGTATGTCACATATGTTTTATAGTTTTCAAGGCAAGTTTAATTTTGTTACATTTTTTTATATGGCAAACGAGCAATCTAATGGAAAGTGGTCACTACCGCCCACGAACATCTGCAATACCAGGGGTATCCCAGATTGCCTTTGCCATGCATTGCCAACCTTTAAGGAATGATTATTATCCTATAACCTTGATTTACTTATTACCAAAAAAAAAACACACATATTTTGGTAATAGCGCGTAGTCAAATTGAAACTAAATTATTTAAGTTTCCATCTTATTGCTTCTGTGTATCACTGTGTGTGTGTGCGTGTGTGGCCTGACGGCTGCACATAGAGACGTCAATTATCAGTCATTAAATCAACATTTTCTTTACAAAATTGTCATTTAATGATAGATTAAAACTTGATAGCTACTTGATTTCGCGTCTCTTTGGCCGTAAGACCTTTTCGGATTATATTGGCTAGATAAGTATACGCAGGGCAAACTTTGACATCATTTCACATAACTAACAGTTAATACTTGATGTCATTAGTCATTAAATGAGTGTAAGAAACAGTACACAAACATTTTCACTCTTCAGAAACTTTAGTTCCTATAATTAGGATAAAGAAATGGAATTCTAATTCCGTATTTTTACGGGTTACGCTAAAACATTTTCCCAAAAAGTATGGTCGTTGCGTTAAATTAAGAAGAAAAACGAATTACGTTTTCTGGATTTCATTATTTTAGAGGAATATAAAGAAAACTCGAGCGTGTTTTACGCTTCTACCAACGGATCAACAAAGGTTCAGAGTGAACTACGGTTCGTTAATGTTACGATGAGCTTTTGCACTTTTTATATATCCACTACAACCGAAACATTTCTTTTAAAAAGTATATTAGTCAACGTTTTTATTTTAATTTAATTAAGAAAGAAAATTAGACCAAACAACCGTGTATTTTAAAAAATATATTAGTCTTGGTTTTCATTTTAATTGAATTAAGAAAGAAAATGCGATTAAAAAGTCCCGCATTTCAAAAATAAAAGTAGTCTGGATTTTGATGAAATTATCAAAAAAAGATTTTTAAAATTATTTTCATGAAATTTGACACACACATAGGTAAAATGGATTAACACTTTTTTCTTAAAAAAAATGTTACTGTCGGATCAATAACCACGCGGGTGACGCCGCGTACAACAGCTAGTCTTCCATAAGTTTTAATATTTGACAGAAGACACATTACCAATTAATATTCGTTTAAACTACTCCTTTCAAAGGTATTCTTTCAACCTTTGAAAGGAGTCCTTTGTTTTCCTTTCCAACTTTACCATTTTTGTGATCATATAATTCGTAAAAGCTGTAAGAAGAAGACTGTTACATTTTCACTCAAGCTAAAATAACATAAAAAGAACAAAGAATAGCGGAACTGAATAAGTTACGAAGTTTTCAGTAAAAACTATGAATAAGATAGAAGTTACAAAATTTTCAGATACTCCTTTTCTTTAGTGTCATAAGATTTGCATTAACTTTCAATATTTAAAAGTAGTAAAAATCGTTCTTTCACAATTTAGAATGCAAATCAGACGATTATTCCCTTTAAAGGCTGGTTTCAGTTAGACAGAACTTATACGCCAGCATATAATTTGCTTACTTTGGATTTAGATTCAATTCGCGTGATTCGTCCAGGGATGTATATTTGCCTGTTTATTTAGTTACTAGCGGCCCACCCCGGCTTCGCACGGTTATAAAATCTTCTTCTGTGAGTGTGTATGTCACTGAACTTCTTCTAGACGACTGGACCGATGTCGATGAAACTTTTTGTATGTGTTCTAGGGAATTCGAGAATGGTTTAGATTCACAATTTGGTCCACTGGAAAATGTTTTATAATTAAATTTTTAATAATAAGTAATTGTTGATTTTAGAATGTTTCACACCGGATCCGACAGACTGCGCTACTGTCTAAGCATTAATGTCAAGCGATACGAAGTTTGCTAAGTCATCTAGTATACTTATAAACCTTCCTCTTCTATCACTTTATTTATCTTTTATAAAACCGCATTAAAATCCGTTACGTAGTTTTAAAGATTTAAGCATACAAAAGGACCTAGGGACAGAGGAAGCGCCTTTGTTTTATGCTATATAAGATAAGATAAGATAAGAGGTTCTGCTGTCTCATGTTTTTTGTTATAAGTATCAATTCCTATCTAAGTATCAGTGATCATAATTTTGTGTTCTATGTTCGAGGGTTTGGTACTTTCACATTGTGCATCCTACATCCTACTAGGTGGTAGAGTTTAGCAACAACTCGCCCGGATTGGTACCACCGGTTTACCTATTCCTGCCTTCATAACGTCAGTGCTTGGCGTTGACGTGTTCCGGTTCGGAGGGTAAGGTTGCCGATAAACTTACGTGTGCTCGAGTCCCAACATCCCAGCCTCAGGTTGGCAACGCACCATTACCACCTTTGGCGTCCCTTTCAAACAAGTACATGTGTGTAAGTTGGCTTTTTTAATATCAGATGAGTTGTTCTCTTTTGCATTAATATACAACGTAAGTAATTATTACGTGAAAGCGAAACAATACATAGTACCACACCTTAATATAATAGTTTATCGAATATTAAAAAAAAACAAATTAAAAAAAAAACAAAAACAAATACCTATAATTTATATCTTATCTTATATTAAGTCATCTTGTTTGTAAGTAAAAACTTTTGAAATTAATACTTCTTTGAAATCATAATGTACAATGGAACATTTATTAGAATCTATACTTGCTATCATCGGCATTTGGTGGAATTCCATTGTATACACACGTTTTTTTGTAATTAACACGTGTACGTATCCACAATATACTTTAATATATTATATCGTTAGTATCTCGTAGTCCGGTTAAGTTGTAAAAATCTCGCGGTTAGCAACATATTAGCCATTTCAAAAAAAAATTATAATTATTAAAACCACTGGATGATTTTAATATTTTTAATTGTTTATTTTACCTAAATATTAGAAATAAATAATAAATGTTTCACACGTTTTTTATAGTTAACACTTGTACCTATCCATAATATACTTTGTTTAACACTTTCTGTTTTTTTCTAGCCAACCGGTTTCACTTTTTACAGCATCATCAGGGACACTAAATATAAAAAAGGACTGTTTTAATTTAACTGTTTTACTTATTTAACCAAATAAGTAAGTATGTTTTAAACAAATAAGTACTTAAGTATGTTTTTATCTTTAGTTTCGAAGCCCTGATGATGCTGTAAAAAGTGAAACCGATTAGCTAGATAGTAACAAAAGTGTTAAATAAAGAATATTGTGGATAAGTACAAGTGTTAACTACAAAAAAACGTGTGAAACATTCATTATTTATTTCTAATATTTAGGTAAAATAAATAATTAAAATATTAAAACAACTGGATGGTTTTTTTTTTGATATGACTAATATGTTGCTAAACGCGAGATTTTTACAACTTGTAAGGTTATTGATTTGATTTACACCCTGGATTGAAATTATTCTTACAAACTTAACCGGACTACAAGATACTAACGATATAATTTTATTTTATTTATCGATGTTTCGGCCTAGTTGCATAGGGAGTGGTCACGAGCGACGGGACATTATTTTCTTCGTCGATATTAATTTGTAAATAAAATAAAAATATACCTATGTGGAGTATCCCGCATAAATAAATAAAAATGGTAATAATATGCGAAGATGTTACTAGGTGGTATAGTTTCGCAGCGACTCGCCCGGATTGGTACCACCGCCTTACTTATTCCGTTCCGGTTCGGAGGGTAAGGTAGCCGGTAAACTTACTTTTGCTCGAGGCCTAACATCCTGACCTCAGGTTGGCAACGCACCATTACCATCTTTGGTGTCTCTAGACGGCGTGAATTTCTTACCATCAGGAAATCCGTCTGCTTGTTTGCCTTCCCATAACAAAAAAAATAAAAAGATTTCAGTTTTAAAACATGTGGATATTTTATTGGAAAATCATTTTATTTGCTATCTGTAGTATGTTTAAAACCCAAAATATTACACGCCTAACAGACATTAGACATAAGTATTGTTCGAGGTCATATGAACCACAGTGGTCTAAGAGGTATACATATCGCACATAAGGGCACAATCCAAAAAACTACTTTTTGGGAAATCGTGTTTTATAAGATACAGTATTTTTTCCGATAATATCATGTGTTAAAATAAATATAATTACCGTGTTATTCTTATGTTTATTCTCTTTCTGCTAGCACTAACCAGTAGCGAATAATTTTGTGCCTTTATCATTCAAAATCCCAGTCGTGTATGGGATTTTAAATGTGAAAATTTTGACTTGGGCCCTTATATTACTGAAGGTGCGATATATAGTGTTTTGTTTTGTCAGCTTTAGTTTATAATAAAATAAAATTAAAATTAAGACGCGAAAAAATGCGATCATCGACTACCCCACAATATAGATATAGCATTTTAGATTCAAAAAATGGCATAAATTAAACGCTCCAGGAACAAATTTACGTTTTAACCATCTGCATACTAATGCCGGCAGCCCTTCGCGAGGCGTCTATCCTCCTGGGAGGCTTTCGCATCAATAAAATTAACATTCTAATCCACTTTTCGAAAAAATTACATTTGTAATGTATTTCAAATCTTAATTAATTCTAGGTGATGTTTTAAATCTTGGGACAGGTAAGTTTTTTGCAGCTTTCACGCTTTTTCGTTAATTACAAGCCCTTTTAGGATAAAACGTAATTTGATCAGGTAATTTCTTTTTTTTAATGCAAGAAACCCGGCTTTATTTTATGTAGATGTTGTCTGCGTCAGGTGAAATCTTTTCTTATATTTAATTTCCAATATTAATAATATTAAAACTTAAACTAGTCGGCACTGTGGTCTAGCGGTCTAGGTTTTGGTCTTGTTTCCATGAGGTCCCGGGTTCGATTCCTGGGTCGGGCAATGTAAAGAAAATTTGTTTTTCCAATTTTATAGTAAAAAAAATGTTGCTCGGGATTGAAAATGTGCCCGGTTGGCGACATGCATGCCACCTATTTCATTGTGGGACTTAGTGCCTTCGGCTAGTAAATACAGGCATAAAGATACTAGTACTTTTCTTTTAAAAAACTGGAAATTTATTGGAGACAGTAACACAAGATTGATAACCTAAACACCAAATTTTCTTTTTGTTGGCCGACCCGGGATTCGAACCCGGGACCTCATAAAGTCAAGTCCAACACTTGGATCGCTAGAACATTGAGATAAATATTTTATGTCTTAATAACTTGACTTTATACATTTTAATTTAAAATATTTGATACTTTCCACCGTCGGCACTTGGTAAAACTTCCAAATATTCATATTTTTAAAGAAAAGAACACTTGTACTGTTTCTTTAAAATTTGAATATTTTAATTTAATTTGTCTAATTCCGCAAACAAGCTTTTTACCTATTTTGAATTTCCTAAACTAAAATATTAACAAAACACAGAGCTGTATTGAAAATAATAATAATAAATTACGAGAAATGGGCAAAGGTTCTAAACATTAAGAAGTTCCAACAAGCCGTAATACGGATCATATCGGGGAGGGTATTTTATTTTCTTCTTGTTTTGTTCCGGCATTAATTTTCGGTGGGCGACTTATTCAATTTAACCCTGATAAGACAGACAGTAATATGATGTATAACGAAATCTTATTAGATGTTTCCAACAGTAAATTAGAATTGAGTTTTGGTCTGGAATAAAGCGCATTTTACACTAAAATTATTAGAAAACAGGGCCGCATTTACTGGCATTAGAGAAATTATTGGGCACAGAAATTTACACACGGGAATGGACCGCATAAAATTTGTAATAGATTGGAATATGAATCCTTGGAGGCTTGTCTGTAGTAATATGGTGTTTAACAAAATCTTATTAATGGTTTCTGATATTATATCCTCACTTCCTGCACAGCATCGAAAACTTCTATTTTATTAAAACTTTCAAATAATCATAACTGTCATTAAAGAAAAGAAAATAAGCTTAGCACTTTGTAACATAAGCAACTTTAGCAGTGTATTTAAATAATAAGCAATTTAATTACATGCAAATACAAAAAATAAGGACGTATGGGCAGCAGCCTATAAGTAAGTTGCATTAGGCATGAATACATAATTTTTGTACAAGAACGCTCTTGAAATGATTTCCAAACTTTTACAATGCTTCATACAAATCTTAAGCACCAGATTTTAATTACCCAACGCGAGGATCTTTTAAAATTAATGTGGCAAATATGATGATGATAAAGGAAAAATAATACTCACTGATATATAATAAAAAAATTCGAAGTTAAATAAAACATTCGCATTCGAATTTATAATGTATTTTTTAATTAGACAAACAATATCGCCCATAATGTTGATCCGCTCCTGTTTGCTAATGTCAAATGCAATAATGCAGAAGTTTCTTAATGAGTTTCACCTCGAACGAAACCACAAATAGGATTATGATGTTAATATCGTGATTGTACGAGCCTCACTCTGCGGGGAACATTTCAGTTCTTAGGGCTGGCCCACCATTATTCTCATTCCAATAAGAAATTACATTTTCTTGTTACATTTTTCATAATAAACGTATATCCAGCGAATTTCAATTTTCTGAAGGCTATTATCATAGAATTTAATGAACATTTTTGTGGCAAATATTTTTTCTATCAAAAATGTAATTACTTGGCACCTACAAATATTACAGGGACGTTTTTATGATTTATCTTTATTTTCGCGGCTTAAGCATTTTCTTCACCTTTAGACTGTTACAAGGTGATCTTTATGAGTCAAGTTAGCGTTTGTCTGGTCTAAGATAAAAACAGGTAAGCTTTTTCGATGGTAAGAGAAAACTTATGCATATAGATGCTACTGGCGCGTTGTTATTTTACGGTTGGGATTTTAGGATATATGTGCGATTTTACTGTTATTATATCGTTTAGCTTGGAAAATGGTAATATCCATATATTGCGGCAGGAATATGCAACATGCAAACAAGGGCTGTTGCATAGCACCCTACCCGTTAATAAATGCGGAGTAAAGTACTCCAAGGTTCAACCTGATATTATAGTCTTTACTACAATATGTTACAAACTATAATATTAAATTATTTCACTCCTACGTTAGTCCATGTTTATTAATAAGATGGTAAAAGTTTATCAGTTATGACCAAATGCTGTATTTGAATAGTCCAGTAACCTTTAGCGGGAAATATTTTTTCCTTATTTCCCTTAGTTGTCGCGTCATGCGTGAAGGGTAGAACCAATTTTGCTTATTCTTCTTTGGTTGTGTTAGTTATTGGAAGGTTCATTTGAAAGAAAAAAACAATATTTATACTTAGAACGGAACAACGACTGTCGGATCAGCTAGTCTTATATATAAAATAAATCTCCATTCCCATTAGTCATCGCAACACACATGGACGTATGGATCAATTTTACTACTTAATTCTTTTTTTGGTGTGTCAGTTTTTGGTAGGAAAAGGTTCCCTAAAAAAACGATATTGATAGTAAGGACACGAAAACGTCTCTACGCTCGGCTAGTATTTAGATAAAAAATTGTTTAATACCCTAATAAAAAGAGAAATAAATAATAAATAACCCTGGACAAGTTACACAAATTGAATCTAACTCCAAAGTAAGCAAATTATATGCTTGTGTTATGTGTGTATTCAACGATTCCAATACATAGAAAAATTTAATAAACACCCAGACCCGTAAATGCAGACATCTAAATATTCGTCACACAAATGTCTGCCCCCGTCAGGAATCGAAGCCGAGCCTCGCAGATGATCGTTGTATTCACATAATCTGTATAAGAGGACAAAAATATCCTTCTTTGTTTCAGTACCCGCGGTACATTTCCAGTGTCCAGACAGAGGAGAATAGGCAGGATGGGGACAAGATTTATATTTCAACATTCAACAATGAGAAACAGTTTAACTGTGTTACAAAACGATTATACCCAACAGTACTGGACCGACAATATATCTGCCTAATGTTAACCCCAACTTTTTCTGCTGCGCTAAAAAAATTTTCCCGGAACTAAACTCAATAACTTTATTGCCTTCATACCGAATATTTCTGACTTTTAATTTGGAAATGGCCGCGGTTTTCGTATCATTTGGTATACTTAGAATTTTTTAATGGGATAAAGGAAGGAATCAGCGCACAGCTCTTCTTATGGTAAAAGACAACCGTATCAATTCCTTAGATGTTACAGTTGTATCATTGTCTTCTGTCTGGGATATTTTTTTTCTAAATCCCCGCGCATAGGGTCTTTTTTATACTGTCTACTCTTTCATACTAGTTTTGGCTTGTTCTCTTCTCGTACTCTCATGCAAAATACTTGTTCTTTCTATCATACTTCATTGTTGGTTTATTTTATTTGTGGACGAGAAAATAATTTTGCACCATCTTCTGACATTCATTTATCACTTCTTTAAATGTGTTGTTCTTGTTTCTTTTGACTTGGAATGTTTGGAATTTTAAGTCTACCTTACCTACAACCGGCTGCCCTACTTTCTGAATTGGTACATTACGCTGTTACAGAGGCAAGCATGAGTAAGGCAGATCCTTGTTCAGGGAAGTTTCTGCATACCTCCCTATCACCGGTAGTCTTGTTAGAAAATGACCAACTTATATTATGCTTTCTTCACATCACCTCATGAAATGGAAAACAAGGGAAGCAGACTACAGGTACAGAGACTACTGAGCCTAACACAGGGTATTGCTTATGTTAGTACTTGCAAGGCAAAATAGACTACATTATTAACTAGCAGTTTTACGCAGCTTCGCCTGCGTCTTTGGGCTTTTACTTCACTGATTTTGATGAAACAAAGCCTATGTTACTCAGAGATAATGTAGCATTATAAGGGAGAAAAAAGTTTTGAAATCGGTCCAGTAGTTTCGGAGCCTATTCATTTCAAACAAAAAAAAAAAAACATTCCCTCTTTGTAATATTAGTATAGATAATTTTCATATTTATTTATTTGCAAAATGTAGGTATATAAAAGGTGTTACAGTTTTGATATCTTACCAAACACATTTGTCAACAGGTGACGTACAAATCATACTATACTATATATAATATTATAAAGAGGAAAACTTTGTTTGTTTGTTTGGTTGTAATGAATAGGTTCAAAAACTACTGGACCGATTTAACAAATTCTTTCACCATTAGAAAGCTACATTATCCACGAGTGACATAGGCTTTGTTTCATCCAAATCGGTATAGTAGAAGCCAAGTTACGCAGGCGAAGCTGCGTGAAACTGCTAGTTTTAAATAAAGTTTTTACACGCACAATTCATTACTCATTACTAAACTGAAATCCAGTTGTCTAATACATTATACGTTTTTATATAACTACATAAATATATTCTATACAATTGTTTCTACTTTCTACCGTATGACACTAACAAATTAAAAATTTAATGATGTTGCCAAGTCAAAGAAGAAAAAATTATGCTAATAATATCAGCGATAACAGTTACAATATCGTTGATATCGAGTTATTTCCTAATTCAGCTATGCTGATAAGAATATGATTATTTCATTTATTCAGTACCAATTAAAATGCCGGAAATTTTTTGAACTTTATTGAATTTCATAAAATATCAATAACTAATAATAATATAACATATTAAACAAAATTGACTGTTAGAACTTAATTACGTTACATTTGTTTATGTCAATGCTATGAATTAAAAAAAATACTTATATCAATTAATAAGGAAATAGCTAACGTAGAATGTCAAAAAATCAAATAATAAAAATAAAATGTCTAAAAAAATAATCAAATACAGAATTATTTTAACTAAGTAATTTAACATGGATGTCATTTATATTAATTAAATAATTTGGATGTCAAAATAATTATAATTAAATATAAAATACAATTAGAAGTTAAACATCTATTAACAAAATATTTCATGATAAATTTAAAAAACAACATTAATAATTTCATTTATCTTCCAAAAAATCTTTGACTGAATTTTTTTTTGGAGTAACCATTATTTTACAGAGCCAGATTTATTTTTTACTGGTAATTCCCGTATGTTCTTAGGTATTTTATTGTATATTTTAATACTCATCATAAAACAGTTATGCTGAAACTTCATTGATTTACTTGATGGTCATATTAATCTACATAATAATCTAAACCTAGCTTAGAAGTGTCTTGGGCTATTTTATACCATTCAAGATGCTTATTTACAAACGTAACGGTATCTAAAATTTGCATATCCGTTAGCGTTAAAATTTTATTATTTTTAAATAAAGGCTTACAGTACTCTAAGGGTCCGATGTTAAAAATTGCTCGAATACATTTTTCCTAGCTACTAGCTGTTCCGGCGAGCTTTGCTTCACTTGTTCATTATGGCAAAAGGTCAAATGTCGTTTTTCCTAGCGTCTTCATTGTCGAACGGGATAAAAAGTACCCTATGTCTTGGTTTTAAATTATCTACTTACCCATCAATTTTCAGCCAAATCGGTGAATCTGTTCTTGAGTTATAAAAAGTGTAACTAACACAACTTTTTTTTACATTAAGATAAATCAATTTTATCAGACACGCTTACAGAATACCAGCTGTTTGCTTGTGACGTCATGAGAATCTGTATAACAGGTATACAAAAAAAATTCACCTACAATTTTAGTAAGCTGCTGATTAACTTTTGATTGTACTATATTTTTAGAGTGTTCATCTATAAACATATCAAATTTCATTAAAATCGATGGAGCGGCTTAGCGCGACAGCGTAACAGACAGACAGACTTTCACATTTGTAATCTATATATATAAAAGAAAGCCGGGGTAGTTATTCTATTTACAACTTAAGAATAGCTAAACCAGGATGTATGCTGGTTGACGGGGAAGTAGCTTAGACTGCTCCTAGGACCAGCTGGTTCTAGGTCCTAGGACAAAGGGTGTAATGCCCTTCAACAGCTAGGAACCTAAGAAAAATAGCATTTTAATTTTTCCCACAAAAACTGGACTGGAACAAAGTTCACTTTAAGAGCTATTATTAGTGTAATAATGGCTTTTTCAGCGTTTAGGGCAACTTTTACGTATCTATGCTAAATTAAATAACGAACTGCTCTATTGCGAGCTGCCAGGAAAGACGGGTCATGAACTTTTCTACCAGAGAACCAGAAGACCTCCACGAGGTAAAAACATTACAATCCATCTAACTTTAAAATCTTCTTGTGAGCCTATTAAGAAATCTTCAGGAGAATTAGTAAGACTGTTCATTTGCAAATTGTCTCTTAAGTGGTACTTAAAATGCCGTAATGAATGTAAAAAATGGTAATCGGCTACATTAGACAGGGTTCACTTAATACCCCGAAAGGTTGCCTTTGAAAACGTCAGAACGGCCTTGATTTTGCGACTCACATAACCTTGCAGCTTAAACTACGTGACGTCGTTTTAAGCAAATTAGGAATTTTAATTCGTAATTAATCCAAAGGGTAAGGACAAGTTAACTTTTACTAAAGGGGATCTTAAATTTTCGTGTGACCATATTTTTTTGATTTAAAGGATACTTTCGAGACATTGTTTCACCACCTTGTTGGTCGAAGGGTTGACATATGCACCTTAGTCCACTGACGATTCGATTCCCAACGGGACCAGGTATTAGTGAGATTGAGATGTCTACATTTCTGGGTCTAGCTGTTTAATTTTTTTGGCAGGTATATAATAATATCTCTACGTGTTGGTGCTACCAATGCCAACAACATTAAATAAAGGATATACTCTTAAATTACTTAATTTGAGGTTAGTCAGGTCAGTTGAGGAGTTTGAGTCAGAAGAAGGATAATAATTAGAGAAAAACCGTAAAAATTGTAAGGAAGTAGGGAAAAAACACAATTCAATTATGTCCATAGAGCAGTAGATGTTAATGTCAAGCGATAAAAAGTTTGCCGGTTTTGCTAGTCTATACAAAGGAATGAATCCCCATTTCGCGTGATCGTCACATCACGCCCGAACGGGTATACCAATTTTGATAATATTTTTTTGTTATGCTAGTTATTGTCAGGAGAAAGATCTAATAAAGAAAAAAATGTGATAAACAAGAGCATAACTGGGAAAAGTTGTGCTTCAATCCATACAAACTGATAATAGCTGTTAATGTCAAGCGATTCGTATTTCGCTACTGAATACCCATAAAATGATAATACGTGATGCCAAAACTTTGGACCCCGTTTTACGAAAATTGCGAGGACGCAGGAGTATAAAATTTGGCACACTTATAGTTTGTATGTAGGAGAAGTAAAAAACGCTAATATTTTTCAATAATAATGCTTATATAGTACATTAAATCAAAAAATAAAACATTACCCACACTACTATGCGTTTGTCACACACAAACAAATATATTGATGATAACGATAAAATATCACAGATAGCACACTAACTATTCAGGAAACAAAGTAGTTCGTCTTGAGATATGATGATGACGTACTTATCAACAAGATATTTAAATTTATTATGGTTGAATTTCGACCAATGGGCGACCACTAGTAAAATCGATTACCTACCCGTTTCGCGTGGTCATCACATAAGGCTTGAACGGTTGGACCCATTTTGCTAATATTTTTTTTGTTACGTTAATTGTTGTCAGTAGAAGATTTTTATGAATTCTCTTCAAAAAAAGCTGGGAAATTGAGAAACAGGAAATGGGAAAAACCTTTTTTTTTTATTTAAAGTGTCAATGTCTATCGAAATTCTCAAGACCGGCTAGTGTTTAATAGAATATAATCTCTATTCCCCTTGGTCGTCCTATCAGACGTGAACGAATGGACCAATTTTGCATTTTATTTTGTGTTTTTTAGTTTTTGTTAGAAGATTCATATGAAAAAAACAAAGGTTGCACTCCGGGAGTGCCGGCAGAAGTGAAAACTTGAATATTAACGTTGTGCATTTTTTAAAGTAGTTATGGAATAATTTTGCACGAATTGCTTTAATTAAAGTATGAAAGTACTATCATTTATGTGGTAGTATACAATATTCATTTATTGCGCTATCGCACACAAACATGACAACACGGACATTCGCGCAATCGTCCTTCGCCGTCTTACGAATTTTCGATCAGGTCACGTGTCCTAAAGCGAGTTTAAAAGTTTTTATATGTACCAAAACAAGTGCGCAAGCCGCAAAAATTTTGTTTTGTTAAAAAAAACAATTTTCATACTTAGGACAGGACAACGTCTGTAGGCTCAGGCAGTGTTTTTTAATTATGACCAACGAGTCATTCAGATTATACATATATAAAAATCTATTGAATATCAGTTATATAAAACAGGGACGTATACCAAAATCAATAATTGTATAAAATAATTACAATTTAACTCATTGCCAAATTAATATCGGTTCCATTGTTAATAAACCAGCACGATAATGCTCGAAATTCGCTGAAACTCCGCTTTGTCGCAATTCCGATATCAATTTGCATACACTTGAGTCGAGCGTTTCAACTGTTGTCCCTTTGTAATTTTTCCTCTTAACTTTTTTATTTGCGTTAAATGTATACTGCCAATAAAAGGATAACCCAATTTTATTTACCAAATTGTTTTCATGACTGAATCCGTCCCAGGAAATGTTTGTAAGTAAAAATTAAAAAAATATCTTTAAGCCCAGACCCAGGCAGAAGTACAACCAGAAGTTTGTTTGATTTTGTTGTTTGGTTATGTATTATTTTACTATGTCATTATTATTATTATTTTTTATCTAACCCCAAAGTAAGCAAATTATATGCTTGTGTTATGGATGTTAATCAACGATATTAATACATAGAAATATTTAAATATATACCAGAATAAATGTAATAAACACCCAGATCCGGAAATGCAGACATCTAAATGTTCATCACACAAATGCCTGCCCCCGTCGGGAATCGAACCCGAGCCTCGCGGTAAGTCGATGTTGTTAGGCGTATACGCTAGCCACTCGACCAACGAGGCGGTCGAGGCGGTGAGGTAGATGTATCACATAATTACAAAGCTATCGTCAACCGAGCTCATAAACATCCTGGCTAATGTTGTTCTTATAAGAACATTGAAAAAGCAATGTTTGAGTTGCCCGACTCTGGATTCGAACTCAAGATCTAATGCTGTCAACGTCAAAACTAAACCACAAGACAACCGAATTGATTATAAATTAACATATTGTTAATTTAGAGTTAGATTAATTTTGGATTTGCGTGCCCCGTCGACCCTGCAGGCGAGAACACGATAACTACTATAACTGACAACATGACGGCATGACTTCTGGTGAATCATTGAACCCACCTTAAAGGTTTTGTGGTCCGGATAAAAAAAAGCATTTTTTAATATTTTATGTATATAATTTAAGCGAATAGTAATGGGATGGATAAGCCCGACTTCAATTTCATTATTTTGTTGATTAAAATACAAAAAAAATGTGTTTTCCTCGATTTTCGAAGAGTATCATCATCAGAATCAGATAAAATGGCAACGGGACCTCAGAAGTAAGCTATTTGAAATACAAAAACATTTTTGAAATCGGTTCATAAATGACACAGAAATACATAACATACATAAAAAAGTTATTGGTGACAATGTTTACCTCGGAATTCGGGTCTCTAAAATACGAAAAAATTGAAATTGATTTACAAGTGATAGAAAAATTGTCAACATAGGTACACATAAAAAATTTAAGAATCGTAACATATTGCAACCTCTTCCTTTTTCAAAGTCGGTTAAAAGTTGAGGCTCTACGGTCGTTCCCGTTCCGACTAAGACTTTTCATGAAACCATTCTTCCTGTTTTGTACTACCTACTAAATTTCGTAAGGATCAATTCTGGATTTCATGTTGTATTCAATATCTAACAAATTTAAAACACCAACTGTGTATCGCCTCTGTGGTGTAGCGGTTCAGTTGTTAGACTTGACTGCATGAGGTGCTGAGTTTGAATCCCGGATCGGGGAACGAAAAGAAAAATTGGGTTTTTAAAATTTGCTAATAAAAAAAATGTTGCTCGGGATAGGATATGTGCCCTTTTGGCGATAGGCTTGCCACCTATCACATTGTGGGACTTAGTAGCTTCGGCTAGTCGTGGGTGCCTTAGTAGTCCTATGCTTAACTCTTTGGGGATATGGGCGTGAAGATATTTTCTTTGAAACACCAACAAACGTACCTAAAACATGTATGTCGTCTATATGGTTGTCTCTTACCACAAGGAAAGCCGTGTGTTGCTATTTTATCACTTAAAAAATCCTTTCAACCGAACACAACCGGGATCACGTCCATTTCCAAATTAAAAGTCAGAAATATTCGCTATGAAGGCAGTAAAGTTATTGAGTTTAGGTCCGGGAAAAAAGTTTTTGGCGCAGCAGAAAAAGTTGGGGTTAACATTAGGCAGATATATTGTCGGTCCAGTACTGTTGGGTATAATCGTTTTGTAGCACAGTTAAACTGTTTCTCATTGTTGAATGTTGAAATATAAATCTTGTCCCCATCCTGCCTATTCTTCTCTGTCGGGAAATGTACTGCGGGTACTAAAACAAAGAGGAACATTTTTGTCCTTTTATACAGATTATGTGAAACATTGTTACTGCCCTGCAGTAATTTAAAGTAAATTGTAACTCACTTAACATTATTTGTATTTGTCCGTGTGTAAAAATTCTACCAGCAATAATATCAACCGTTAACGGTAGCACTAAGTTAAATATAGTTTATGTAGCTTATATATAATATAATAAAAAAAAACAGTGAAATAAGCCGCGTCTAAAAATATGTGTTTTTCATATACTTAAAGTTCAAGGATCGTCTTTGAGTGGAAAAGTCTTCCTAAAAATGTTTAAGTCTGAAATTGGACGAGGCCAGAGGCGAAGGCATAATTGTTTGTTGTTCGAAATTCTAGGAAAAATATTGTAGTGCTGAAATGTTGAGAGGCAGCTACTTTGGGATATAGAATAAACTTTAACTATTTCACAGGGCAACTCATAAGAGTACAGGTTAAATAAAAAAATACTAATAAGACCTGCCGTAGAGTTTTTTAGCAAATTGAGCAGGTTCATTGCCTTACCTAGTTCTGCCTCCTTAATGTCATTGATATGATCCGTTCCAGGGGATAAACTAAAAGTCTAACTAGTATAAAACTGCAAGTCTGCCACACATCACTTTATAAAATAAATAGTGATGTAAGCGTTTCATAAGGAAAACTATACATTAGGATATTTTAAAAATATAGTTATGGTACAAATCACACATTACAAATAATACTTTTTCACATTACAATTTCCAAATTAGGAATATAGATGGCACCTATATGTAATATGAATGTAGGTAAACAAACTTCTAAAACCGATTTTCTTTTTTAAGATCATTAATACCCCGAGAAAAAGAGGAGAACTATAAATTTCAAAGTAAGTACCTACGCAATGAATTATAAATTTTCTGATATTAGGGATTTTCAGGAAATCAGATCCATACTTATTAGCAGTTGGACTATCTTGAAAGTACAATAAAGATAAAAAAATTACAACGCTCACAAATGGCGGTGAAATCGAGTATGCTCCTATTTTTAATAGTAGATTTTTGACACATAGATTTAAATGATAGAGTTTCGTTTAAATTGCCATTCATATTGCAATGAACGAAATGCAAGTAAGATTATAATTTACTTGTGTTCTAAAACTAAATAGTATAAATATAAATTAAACTATAACTATATAATAACTATATATATATAACTATATAATAGTATAAATATAATCGCCTCTGTGGTCTAGCGGTCCGGGTGTTGGACTTGACTGCATGAGGTCCCGGGTTCAAATCCCGGGTCGGCCTACTAAAAGAAAAAAAAATTTGGATTTTTCCAATTTTCCAATACAAAAAAAATGTTGGTCGGAATTGGAAATGTGCCCGGTTGGCGATAGGCTTACCACCTATCACATTGTCTTCGGCTAGTCGTGGGTGCCCTGGTTGTGCCTCTGCCTACCTCTTCGGGGATATGGGCGTGAAGATACTTTAAACTAAACTAAATATATCATAAAAGGTACTTTATATTTTTTAAATAAAAGTATAGGTAATATAGTTATATTAAATTAAACTGACTACAAATGTTTGATTGTCTAAAAATGTAGTTAGCCTAAAGTATAGCTTATATAAATATACAAACTGAGATATTAAAAGTTTCGAGTCCAGTTTTAGATTTGCAGCTCACATTGCAATTTCAAAAACAAAACTACTGATTTTTTATTTAACTAAACATAATTTATTTTAATTTATTACAGCTCGATAACGTCAGAAACTAGTTTTAGATCCGTTTATGTTGCAGTTGCAGAAATACGATTAATATTTTTTATTCACCTCAACATAATTAAGTTTAATGTATTGAAACTTTAATGTGACCGAACTTAGTTCAGATCCGTTCATTTTGCAGTTTCAACAGAAATAACGTTACGGTTTTTTGTGTACCTAAAAATAATTTAGTTTAATCTATTAAAAGTGTCAGAATTTAGTTTAGATTAAGATCAGTTCATATTGCAGTTTCAACAGAAATGCAAGTGGGTACCTACTATTTTTTTATTTATATAAACATAATTTAGTTCAATCTATTACAACTTGATAGTGTCAGAATTTAGTTTAGATTAAGATCCGTTCAAATTGCAGTTTCAACAGAAATACGATTAGGATTATATTTAATTAAATGTACTAACACCTGCCGGTGTTGTGAAATATTCCGTCTATCACGCTACAATGCATCTGGATGGGCAAAATTTAATTCTACTGTGTAGCATTCCGCCGCAGATTGCATTCCTTCCCCGCTGCAGGGGAGTTTGACGCTGATGGAAACGGTCTCCATGCGGAAGGGTTGTTTAAATTTACCGACCTCCATTGATTCACTGGAGTAATAGGAGCGTAAAATATTATGCTTTTGCTTTGTGAACCTTTATTTTACACAAAAAAATACAAACGTATGTTTATTTATATTTGTGTAATAAATCAAAGTACCAGGATTACAGAGCTGCGCTTTTGGTTTTTTGGTTAAACGTATTTTTTGGAAGTTACATTTAGCTAAGTTGTTATATACACTTTAAATGATTGTGAAATTTACCTTGTTGGCCTTCATTTCTAAAGACATTTGACTGCCTCGTTGATCGAGTGGCTAACGTACACGCTTTACTATATCGATCAACAAGGCTAGGGTTCGATCCCCGACGGGAGCAGGCTAGTGGTGTTGTGAGATGAACATTTAGTATTAGTGTACATAAATATCCCTTGACAAGTTACACAAATTAATTCTTTGTTTTATTTATTTATTATCTATATTGAAGCGTTTTTAATGTCTGAATATATTGGATTAAACAGCGAATCTTAACTTGTCTTCCAAGGAAAGAACCATCAAAATCTATTATTTATTGTTTGCTAAATAATCGCGTAACAAACATACCAAACAACACCCACGTTTGAATTGAAAACCACATTTTTAGAGTTATTTGAAAATAAGTTTTAAATACCTAGTTTGATTTCTGATCATTCATTCATAATTTAAGAATATAAAACACGTCTACATTCTATAAAGAGACTCGGAATCAACTCGAAGAATCTCGAGTACTTTTTCCGGAGAAAAGCTTATGGCTGTGATAACTGTCAAATCTACTTCCATGTCATTTATGCGCCGGTTTGAAAAAGCATACTTTCGAAGTGGTCCCTTTACAACCAAATCAATGAAAATACTAAAGGTATGAAACCTTATATTATGTCAGAATGGTGAAACGAAAGAAATTTACTGCACATAAATTACCAAAGCTATTAAAGTCGTTAAGTTGATATTTAACGTCCGAAGGACAATGAAGTTTGCCGGGTGTGTAGGTGCGTCTGTGTGCATGTGTTTGTCTATGGCATTATAGCTTATAAAAGTATGGACCGATTTCCATTTAATTTTTTTTTGATTGAGATGGTTCTTAGCTACATTACATATAAGTTTTATAAGAGGTTTGTTGATTTTATTTTTATTTTAGTGTTAAATGATTAAATATAAACTAAACAATATTTGATACTTAAAATAAGTTTTCTAAATGATTACGTTATAACATAAACTGGTAAAGTAAAGCTATCGGCTTTATATGGTACGTCAAAGCAAAAGCAACCTCGTTTTTCTTTTTGAAGTGAAAACTTCTTTAGCGGCGTTCCGCACTTTTTTGGAACGGATAAAAACTTCTAAACTCGCGTCAGGACACGTGACCTGATCGAAAATTCGTAAGACGGCGCAGGGCGCTTGCGTGAATGTTGGTGTTGTCATGTTTGTATGCAATAGCGCAAAAAATGAATAATGTATTCTACTACATAAATTATGAAACTTTCATACTGTAAATAAAGCAATTTGTGCAATATTATTCCCTAACTATTCCAAAATACCAAAAATGCACAAAGTTAATATTCAATTTTTCACTTCCGCCGGCACTCTTGGAGTGTAGCCCGTCGTTTTTTTTTGTATGTTTGTAACGCTATTATTTGGCCAAAAGCCAAACGATTTTGACATAGGACATGTCAGTTTTATCATGATCCGACTCGTAGTTGTTAAATTATACTTAGCCTGAATTCTAGCGTCTAATTTAAACGCGATCAACGTAAAAATATGTTTATTCAATTGGAAAGAGTGTCAATCATGACAATAATGTAATTAGTGAAAGAAATTTTGATTGTTTTAAATATATTAAATCTATATATTAGTACGTGACGCCAAAACTTTGGATCCCATTTTACGAAAATTGTGTAGACGAAGGAACAAAAAATTTGGCACACTTATACTTTATGTGTAGGAGAAGTGCAGAACGCTTATATTTTTCAATAATAATGCTTATAAAGTACATTAAATCAATAAATAAAACATTACCCACACTACCATGCATTTGACACACACAAACACATACATTGATGATAACGTTAAAAGATCACAGATCGCGCACTAAAAAGTTTGGAAACAAAGTAGTTGGTCTAAAGAAATGAATATGGCGTTCTTATCAACAAGATATTAAAATTTATTATGGTCGAATTTCAACCAACGGGCGACCACTAGTTTAAATAAAAATATGTTAATAAGCGATTTGAATTGGTAAGTAAATTATCAGGGGAGGTGACGAGAATATTGTCAATATTAAAAGAGTACTAGTAGTAGCTTGTGAACATGATAACAACCAGGTAGGTACTCACTCATTTACACTGAACTTACCTAGTTTTATTAAACTCGGTTTTCAATGAGATCGGTGAAGTACTACTGGGCTTATTTGTTGCTCAATTTTTTTTATTTCTCGCATCTGTAGTTTAGCGGTCCAGGTGTTGGACTTGACTGCATAAGGCTCAGGGTTCGATTCCCGGGTCGGGCAACATAAAGAAAATTTGGCTTTTCCAAATTTCGAATAAAAAACGTTACTTGGGATTGGGCACTCACGACTAGCCGAAGACACAACACACTTAGTGCCTTCGGCTAGTCGTGGGTGCCTTAGTTGTGCCTCTGCCTACCTCT
>NJDD01001215.1:371943-389269 GCA_002245505.1 Calephelis nemesis | reverse complement strand
GTCGTGTTTTGGAGACACTAGTCTAGTAAAGCATATTCATGTTAATCTTGTGTATTTTTGTCACCAAGATCCATGATTGCTTTGTATGAAAAAAACAGTAAACTGCTGACGTATTTTAGCGTATACGGCCCCTTAAGAGATGTAAAACCCTTACTAATATTATAGTTGTAGTTATAGATAACATCAAGTGAAAAATATTTCCTTTGATCATAACATAATTTATCAAAACACTCCCGAGTTATTAGGAATGATTATTCCTCCACATTCCGGAATATGGGGTGGCAGCAGCAGTTCCATTTTCGCTATTTGCAATTCAAAAACTCCAACATAATATATCATTCACAGATCTCATTCGTTCACATTTCAGAATACCTCTCTGTCTAACATACGTTTGTAATGTGTTTCTGAGAATTTTGTGACTTGATATTTTGTTTTCGGAATAACCTTTTGTCAAATAGTATTACGATTTACGGCAATTTGAAATCTATTGAAAATAAGAATTTTAGTGGAAACTAGCTGACCTGGCGAACTTGGCATCGCTTGATGTTATCACCTAGTAATCGTTTTTATGAAAAAAAAAATTTATTTCTTCTATTTTCCCTGCAATTTCCTTGCTTTTTCTCTTCGTGAGGACATTATCCTGACAATAACTAACACAGAAAATTTAGCAAATTTCCATCCATTTAGACGTGATACCATGTGTGACCTTGAAGAGGTCTACACAAGAATTGCGTGAGAAAAAAAAATAAAAGAATGTCATAAAGAAAGATTCTGTATTGCACCAAATTAATGGACCATTTAATTGGTGGTAGGTCGTAGGTTCTTGGGAAACCTTATAATTGATATATGGTAGGTAAAGGGAGAAAGAGAGCCTTAACTTTGGTGGATCCTTGTTTAACGCTCGGAGCAACCCCCGACGAAGTTCCAACCAGATTGACGTGCGTTGTTCCAACCAGAGGTAGATAATGTGGTTCCAACCCGATTGCCGTGCGTTGCTCCAACCAGAGGGAGTTAATGTGGTCCGATCTCTTGCAGGTTTGTTAGACAATGGTAGGGCTAGGGTAGTTAGCCTTACCGTAGGACCCTGAAAGTCGAAAGCAGGAGTCAGGGTTGAGGTACCAAAAGGACATCGACGGGAATAGGAGGATCTACATTTGCAGATCTCTCACAATATTCCCGGCGACGTAGTTTTGGAAACCCCCTGAATGACACAGAAGAAAATTGAATTAATAGAAGTTTCTTACCTAAGACGGGTGTATTTAGGTTTCTTTTTTTATTTATTTATTTTTAAGTTTATTGGCTAACTGTAGCCTTATATGACTAGTAATTGTTGCAAAGGCGTCCTCGCTCGTAAGGTCCGAATGTGAGGTGACGCCTCGTGTTTGTTGGGCTTTTATACGTCGCGCTCAAATCTCGGGGAGGGGGTGTAAGAGGGGACATCGTACGATGCGTTGTTTTTCTGTTTTTCTAGGAACGTTGGTGGTTCTTATGGAATGTTATTTATAAGTACCCACAACGTGACACATGATCACGGGTAATGGGGATTAATTTAAATTTAAATAGATTGAGTCAAAAAAATTTAAAAATCATGAAAAGTGTAAAAGTTACCTATATAATATTAATTATATAGGTAACTTTTACACAAAATTATTAAACTTAGTATAATGACAGTTTTAGCTGCTTTAAAGACAATGGACGTAGTTTTTCCTTAATTTTTTTTCGTGTACATACACGTTGAGATAAGTTAATCAATTAGGTAATAATACAACTGCTTTTCCTATAACCTTGACATGATTAATTTTTACGATTTACGACTGATTTGGATAATTTAATCAGGTTTTCGGAAATCGGGTAACAATTTAATATGAATTAATTAATTTTGATTTAAAAGAACTGGCAAGAAAACTTTTGTATGTATGTTCATGAATGTCCAAGCATTGAGTAGAGTTTTTACTTAATAATTTTACCAACTACCATCCAACTTGGAACTGGAATAAGACAAGGCAAAATTATTTTGTTTTTGTGACAAGATAACAAACAACACGGATCTCCTAATGGTAAAAACCAACCACGGAATATAGACACCATAGTAGTTATAGGTGCGTCGCTGTCCTTTTACAGGGATGTTAGATCTTTTTTGCAAGTGTACTGACTAACCTCCAGAGTGGAACATGAAATTATTAACATATTTATTATGGCGGCAGGAATAGGTAAGGCTGTAGATCTCTAGCCGGGCAACTTGCTGCACATCACTCTACCACCAGTGGTCTTGTTGGTAACGATCCATTTAAATTATGCTCGCTTCTCTTGAACTGCCAGGCAGGCAGACGTGTTCCGGTTTGGAGGGTAAGGAGGTCGGTAAACTTTTGCTCGAAGCCTAACATCCCGGACTCAGGTTGGCAACGCACTATTTCCACCTTTGGTGTCTCTAGGCGTCGTGAATTTCTTACCATTAGGAAATCCGTCTGCTTGTTTACGTTCCAATATCATAAAAAAGAAAAAAAAGATAAGACAGCAAAAAAAATTCAGCTATTTGATGGTTAAAATTTAATAGTCAAAGGTCAGAAATAACTCCTGAAACTCTTAACAGCAAAAGAAACAAGTTTTAGCGGTCAAAGTGTTGGACTGACTTCATGAGGTCCCGAGTTCGAATACCGGGTCGAGAAACAAAAAGAAAATGTGGTATTTCCAATTTCCTAATAAAAATGTTCCTCGGGATTGGATATGTGCCCGGTTAGCTATGGGCTTGCCACTATCACATTGTGGGATTTATCGGCTAATCGTCGGTGCCCTGTTGTGCTTCTGCCTACCTCTACAGGAATATGGGCGTGAAGATACTTTCTTTACAAGTTAATTAACTTTTAAATTACAAGTTATTGTTACTTTCAAAGTATACTTAATTTCATTCCTTATTTCTTAACAGCTATTAATTTATTTGAAAAGAGTATTACTGCTAAAGTATTATAGATGTATTAAAAATATCCTATAGAAAGTTGAACTTATATTCTCAAAACACCAAGAGAAATTATATTACACCCCTCAAAAATATTATTTTTAAGAAATAAAAGGGTTGGTTATTGAAAAGAGCTTTTTATGATTAAGTACGTAAAGCAATCGAGCGCATACCTCCATTTTAAGATCAAAATATTGAAGACTTGTTTTTTTTTCTATTTACAAAAAGCTTTTATTAAAGCTTATCAAAGGAGTTTCATGAAATACAATGGTATTGAATTATATCGTTGGAAATAAAATAGTTTTTGTAATAATATTGCAAAGTGTGAATATTTGAGTTCAATGTACGAATCTTTGCTCATAGTACTATCAAGCTTAATTTTTTACTTATAATATTCTACTGACATTTGATTATTTTATTTACTGTAAAACTATATCTTTTTAGCCCGCTTTTTTTTATCAAACATAAAACACATTTTCTGAAAGCTTACACACATTCACACACATATTTATTCAACCAATAGACATTGGGTTTTTTATGATAATTAAAGGCAAACAAAGAAGGAAATCCTGGTGATTTCCTAGAGACACAAAAGGTGGTAATGTTACGATAGTAATCTGAGGACAGGATGTAAGGCGTCGAGCAAAAGTTAGTTTACTGGCTACCTTATCCTCTAAACCGGAACACGTCAACAGCAATCAATGACGTTATGGGCAGGAATAGATAAGTCGATGGTACCAATGAAGCGAGTCGCTGCTCTATGATTCACGGTATATGTCACGGTGTTAGTGACGGTAAGCCTATGGTTGCTTTTGCGAGCTGCCTGGCAGGAAGGCAGATGGTCTATTCTGCAAAGGGCCAACCCGGGCCAACAAGGGGAAGTAAATTTTCCTTTACAGTAAAGCCTGATTGTTTGCGATTTTAGAGAAAAAGTTAAAGAGTAACTTCTTTGGTACACCTACTTATATATTGAAATTATATAAACAATTTATACTGAAAATAAAGTTTATCAAGTCTGTCCTGTCTTAAGTCTGTCTTTCATCTGCCACTCTTTCCATATGGCCGAACTAATACAACGTGCCATTTCTCATTTTTTCACCAACAATTTCTTTGATTCCATTATCTCTCTCTGATCTCACTATTGCGGGTGCGATATTCGAGACCACAGATTTTCTGTCACACCCACGTTCTAACCGAATTTACCTTACTTTCATGCTTTCTCTGATATACCCACCTCTTGCTCCCTTAAGCTTATGTCGGAATTATATTGTTAACTACTTTTATACAAATATTTTTATCAAATATTAGAGGAGTGATGAAGAGTTGTGTCTATTTAATGAATATAATTTCTTCTTCCCTGGATGTGTGAAGGATTAGAATATCCAAAATCATTCGCTCATTTAATATAATTTGATATCTCTTACAAATAACACAAGCAAATAATTTATGAATAAAAATAATAACTAGATTAAAACTCAGAAGTAAAGGGCTATCATCTAAGCCCATTACACAAAATCCTGCCCCCGTTGGCTGTCAAACCCAAGCCATTAACGACAAGGAGCTTGTTAAAATGCAATTTTTGCGAAGCTATTACTTAATAATTGTTTCTAATCATTTGCTATGTACAAAGAAATTTATAAGATGACATACAGAAGCAATTATAATTCATTCCCTAAATAATGTCCTCCATTAACGAACCACACGTGGAAAGTTCATCAAGAGCTCGGATTAAGTCTGTTTTAAGTGCCACCGCGTCTACTAAGGCTGACTTCACACTGAAAATCCGTTACGGCGTACCAAGTGCAGAAGAAGCAAAAAAATCCAAACTGACATTACAGATGTGAAAGTGTTTATGTTTAAATGTTTCCTCCATTTTTATGTTAAAACCGCTTAAACGATTTGAATAAAAAATTTTGCAGAGAGGTTTGACAGTGGAAAAGGACAGAGGTTACTTTTTATTATCATATTATCCAAACAGATTTACCCGGAAGTGAAAGAAGAGTTAGGGGAAAAATTCTACGAATCAACCTAATTTCAAAGGAAGCAAATATTACGACTATATTTTAACAACCTTTCTACTTAAACTTACGCGCCCATTGATTTAGTGTATGTCTTCACTTTTGCTAACAAAAATGGAGTTACACGCCAGATCAACGGGTACGTAAGTTTTATTAGTAAGGGCGTATTTGTTCAACAAATATACCACAAAGTAATATCGAATATAATAGACATATTCAGATATAATAGACATATAAGCAGATTAGACTTATTTCTAAGTCCAATCAAAATTATAACCTTGAAATACAAAGATATGAATTTATCACATTGAATTTCACCTGTACTGAGAACTAAAACCCGTGTCTTATCAGTGGTCTATGGTTTTTAAAGTGTAAGCTATCAAATCGTCCAATGAGGCCGGTAGCACATCTAGGGGTATGAGATATTTTTTCACAGGGACGTATATTACGTATGTGCTTATGTTTAGAAGATTCTTAATAAATAAATAAAAAATATCACAATTATGCTTATTTTCAATTCGCAGTATAATACGACACTTATTTTATAATATTCTCTGACTAATATGTTTTTTCTGGGTCTCCCTCAATTAACAATTTCTATCTTCGCTTTAATGATATTTCCTGAATATATGTCGTGTCACAACAATAATTGGTCATTAGTAACCCTCGCCTATTTTCTATGGTTTCTAAGAATTTTTCATATCACTTTCATTCGTTTTAGCACTCTTTGTTGTTCCAAATAATCTCTCTATTTACTTTATCCCTTTCATCCTACTCCAAAACATTATTACAAATATGGTTCGATTACATTACCGCAGTGTGACCCACGTGCATATACAGATCCTGTACTTTGGACGTCTACCGACGCCCCATACGTTGGACGTATGATGACGTTCTGTAAGTTTGACGTGTGTAACCAGCCCAAGTTGGTTTAGCGCTATAATTAAATTAAATTGCGTGCCGAGAAAGCCGCAAGCCGTAATATTTGTTTTGTCATTCATATTTCTGTGTATTGTGCGTGTTTCCTAATTGTTTCTACTCCTTTATCCTTAATCTAAAGTTATTTATTACACTTTGAGTGTGTTGGAGTTAATCTTCGTTGTACAGAAGGACTTTGGAATTAGTAGTTTATTGCTTAATTGCCTAAGAAGGCATGATTTTTACATTATTGCTTAAGGGGTTGACGTACCTAACTTCACCGATCATACGTGATAAAAAAAGTATCTTCACGCCCATATCCCACGACTAGCCGAAGACACTAAGTCCCACAATGTGATAGGTAGCAAGCCTAACGCCAACCAGGCACATTTCCAATTCCGAGCAACATTTTTTTTGTAAGAAAATTGGAACCTGGAACCTCATGCAGTCGAGTCCAACAACTGAACCGCTAGACCACAGAGGCGACATACGTGATAGAAATGTTTATATGAATGAATTAGTAAGTGATAGCAATATCACATGAATTTATTTGGTCTTGACGAAGAGATAACATATCTTGGACTTGGAGTATATACGCGTACCTACTCGTATTTTTCTTTAATCCAAGATTATATATATATACATATTATAGATATAATATTACATACATATTTTTAAATGAAGAAACAGTTGTACTGTATCAGATGTTTGGATGCATAGACGAAGCATAAGACGACGAAGACGAAGAAGACGAAGCATATTGGCAACTTATTGTAAACTATATCTTATCAAAAAATATCAAGAAAAGAGTGAGTATCGCCTATGTGGTCTAGGTGTTGGATTTGACCTCATGAGGCTTCGATTCCCGGGTCAGGCAACCATAAGAAAAAGTGGTTTTTCCAATTTTTTTTTAAAAAATGTTGCTCGGGATTGGGTGGATTGATCTTCGGGCATGTTTTACATTACATCGGCTTTCTCCTGTCTGGCTAGGTTTGCAAACGGTGGTAGTTTGCAGTAGATATGGATAAATTAATTTACATTCTAAAATTGTCTGTATTAATAAATAATAATGCAATCAATACAAAAAAATAGTGTGTATACAGTAAGTAAATAATTAAAATGACTAATTTTATTAATATCTATTAAAATATTTGCACACCACAAGTTGGTAAAATATGTTCTAGCACCTAAATAATTTTGTAACACCTTTGTAACACTCACATTCCGCAAATCTTTTTTTTTCTCTCTTTCTTCTTTCTTTAAGATACTATATATTTTTCAATTTCTGTTAGCCCCAAGTGTGACTGTTGGAGAAAGCAAAGTAATTTAACATTAAGTTAGTTTTCCGCACAAAACATTTTTTATTACAAATGTTTAATACAAATAATATTTTTTTATTAAAAAATAAAACGAATTAAATATAACGAAACGGTTTAAATAAAACAAAAATCTCATTAATAGAATCGGACCATTAATCAAAGTGGCTAGCAAAAACATTAAAAAATTCGAAGTTCATAACTTAGTAACTGGAAAATTTGCGCTTAAACAAAAAAAACAAGTCCCTTAATTGAGTTTCTCTGTAAAAAGCCTTTCAGAAATAGAAGGCGAGAATTGTAAAGAGAAAATGTAACATTTCTGTTTAGTGCGGTGACTGAGCAGAAATGAGTAAAGGCCGATCTATAAAATGAACCAGTCAGTCATCTTTCCCCGTGTTGGTCCGGGCTCCTTTGTAGAATAGACCATCTGCCTTCTTGTGCCAGGCAGCTCGTAAAAGGCGAGCATACGCTTGCTGTCACTAACACCGTAACATCTGACTAGGTGGTGGAGTTTCGCAGCGACTCACCCGAATTGGTACCACCGCCTTACCTATTCTTGCCGCCATAACGTCATGACGTGTTCCGGTTTAGAGGGTAAGGTAGCCGGTAAACTTACTTTTGCTTAAGGCGTAACATCCCGGCCTCAGGTTGGCAACGCACCATTACCACCTTTGGTGTCTCTAGGCGTCGGGAATTTCTTACCATCAGGAAATCCGTCTGCTTGTTTGCCTTCCAATATCATAAAAAAAAGAAAATGTAACATTTCTGTTTAGTGCGGTGACTGAGCAGAAATGAGTAAAATTCTATAAAATGAACCAGTCAGTCCGCAAACAACTTGCAATCATCTTCTTACAATCGAATTAATTAATCAAGAGGATCGAGTTGGAGGCGAGTTAAAAACTTGCTGTCGAAGTCACGAGGAAAGTTTTAAGGAGAACCTAACGAGGAATGGGCCGATGGATGAAAGATGAAAGTTGAGCTTGACTCCGGCAGTGCAAGAATGAGTGTAATTTAAAATTCTATTAGAATTTATCATTCGAAGGCACGGTTATTTAATTTTTGCTAAGCTATTTTAGTTTACTTTAACACATTTTCCTTTCCCATGGAAACCGCGTGCTTTGTATATAAACTAGTCTGTAAGGGCTGGATGAATTGAATTGATATTTTTATACACTGACTAGCTTCCGCTCGCGACACCGTCCGCGTGGATGTCGGTCTAAAACCGAAAAATTAAGTTTTTTTTCGACGTATTTTTCCAGGATAAAAAGTATCTTATTTTATGCCCAGAATAATGAGGTATAATTATACCAAGTTTCATCGAAATTGAACCGTTAGTTTTCACGTGATGCCTGAACATACAGTCAGACAGACAGACAACATTTTTTTAATCACATATTTGGGTTTGGTATTGATCCAGTAACACCCCCTGCTATTTATTTTTTCAATATTTTCAATGTACAGAATTGACCCTTCTACAGATTTATTATATGTATAGATAATATATTGATAATGTGTATTTGTTTGAAATCATATTTATGGCATTACACAGAAAACAACAACACGGCTCTCTTGAAGTTAAGATATGAAGATGACTTATTGATTATTGACATATTTATATTATGCAAGGCTACCGGATACCTTCCCTTCAGATTGGAACACGATACTTCCATTATAGCGATAGGAATAAGGTATAGCGGTGGATCCCTATCCGGGAAAGTTGCTGCATAGGACTCAACCACCAGTGGTGTTGTGATTTATGTAACCAATGTTTGTCTGTGCCTAAAAGGGAGGTATTCCACTCGGACCATCATGGTTAATCTTATGAAATCTAAAGAAATTGGAAAATAAAATCCATTCATTTAGAATTAAGTCGATTGTAACAAATATTTGCACGTGGTTAGTCTGTGGATCGGAAGAAGGATGTAGGCTTTTTATTATAACACATACATACATCTTTTTACGCCAAGTCCCTTACAGGGTAAGCTGAGATTATGGAGTGCCAAATCTAATGACCCTTTTATCAAATATAATATATACATACTTACATACATATTATCTTTACGCCAAGTCCCTTACGTGATAGGCAGAGAGTATCGAGTGCCAGACCTCACGATCCTGACAAACTTGTCTTGCTTCCTTCACATTTATAACCCTATTCATACAAATTACGCCGGTTTCGGAGACTCTTGACACCACCCTCGGATAATATCCAACTGATCTGATCGTGAAATGTCAGCCTTGGTCTCCCCGGGTACCTACATCCATCCACATTCGCATTGTATATCACCTTTGTCATTCTTTTATCTGTCATTCTTTCCACATGACCGAACCAGCGGAGCATGCTCTTTCGCATTTTAACACCAACACTTTCTTTTAATTCCACTCTTTCTCGGATCTCACTGTTACGATACATATATAATAAAGAAAGATAAAGAATTTCAATAACAGATGAAACAGTGGGCACCATCTAGAAACAAGAAAAACAATCAAGGATATACAAAACAATCAAATTAAGTTTGCAATAAACAATGAAATAAATACATTTATTTGCATTTAAAGTGATAATGCAATGGGAAATGATGTCACAATGGAGAACCCATGTCACTATTACCATAAAATCCCATTTACCATAAACCGTCGAATGTGAGTGACAGAAGTTACTGGCTTTGTTTACTGACCATAAAATAAATCGAATAATCTCCATACAGTTTGACCGCAATGGAATTTACTTGGGGGCTGTAGTAAAAAGTATAACTTCTTCATTGCTCCTGTTTTCTTGTGTTGACATTGGGATATTTTGTAGAATATAGATCAAAATCAGATAGAAAATAGAAAACATTATAGACTATTGTGAATTATTCCAACTTCTTTCTTATTACGTGTTAAAATATAACGCCGATACTACTCGTAAAATGAAGAAAAGTCATAATTAAGGTCCTTTTTCAAGTGATGCCCTGATGATGATGTTTAAGCGAAACCGGTAGGCTATTTACAAAACAATAAATTATAGTTGATACGTAAAACAGTACAAGTGTTTCTTTATTTAAAAAATATGAGTCCTTTTTCGAAACAGTTCTTAGCCGGCTCCAAAAATGTAAGGTGTTTTCTATATATTAATTTCGTGATCATTCGGTCAATAAAATAAATGGATTTTTATAGTCCTTTTTTCCCAAGGTAGATTGATCATGATTTAGATGTGGTCCCACATAATTTAATTAAAAATAAGAAAAACATAGTAACATTGGTTTGATTTTTAAATGCATAAAGTACCTTCACGCCTTTATCCCCAGAGGCACAACTAGGGCACTCACGACTAGCCGAAGACACTAAGTCTCACAATGTGATAGGTGGCAAACCTATCGCCAACTGGGCACATATCCAATCCCAAGCAACATTTTTTATTAGAAAATATGAAAAACCACATTTACGAACCCGAGCTCACGAAATCAAGTCCAACACCTGGACCGCTAGACCACACAGGGGATAAATTAAATGCATAATTTTCGTAAACCTCAAAGAGTGAATATGAAATCAACTCCACACTGCGTAGATGGTCGGCGACGGTATTAATGCTAACCTATATCTAAATCAGACATACGTATTCGGTATTCCACATTTATTCATAATAGTAAATCGTGAAGCACAATATTAAATAGAACTCGATTCTCGTTTTAGTAAGTCGTAAGAGAAAATGAGGTGAATTCATTTAAAATTCCCTCCTAATAAGGAATTTCTTATCAGATTGGGGGTTCTTATTAGACATGTGCGAAGCCGTTACTTTTCAGTCGCCGTTACTGTTCCAGTGACAAGAAAGTAACGATAAAAAATAATCGTGACTTTGTCACGCCGGTCACTCTCAGCGCAATACATGTTACCTACATTATAAAGTCCTTTCATTTTGGCAGTTATCGTCACAGATATCACTTCTAATATAATTTGACTAACGATTCAGGAGTCACACTCGTCTTTCAAGTACCGCAATGCCATTTAGCCGTATTTTTAACAGACTTTTATAAATGTGGATATTCTCATTTTCTCAATTCGTTTGATTCTTTTTTTATTTTTATGTATTTTCCAATTATACAAGAGAGAGAATTAATTTAAAATTACTTCCACTCTTTTATAAGCTTAAGGCTGTTGTATTTAAATCAGTGTTGATAGTAATTATTTAAAATACATACCTAGATAGAAATTAATGCGAGCGACGTCAAACGTGACATGTCGCCATCACTGCGATCGCAGGACGTTCTGAAACGTCAATGGCATACCTACGTTACTTTGGAACGTAGTTACTTGTTGACAGATCACAGTGACTTATTCACTGTGAAGTTATCTACTACCCACCCCTAGTTCTTATTGAATAACGAATGTCCCAACCCATATATGGCATACGATATAACAATTCAACAATAGAACTTAATACTAGTAATAAATGCCAATGGTTTTGTGGAGTGCCAATCAAAGTTGCAAATATGTGCAGAATTGCCTCGTTACCCACACGCTTATACTGAATGGATTAAACTGGATATAGCTATTGCAGTTTTTAAGTACTGCATTATGGCTTTTTATACTTTTGTTGTTTTCAACTATCGACAAAAAAGACGCATGTGACAGTGTATTTGTATCTATCTATATTTGGTATCATAATTCCTACACAAATTGACTAATTTCGATGCGGTTTTTTATCAAGTTGGCGCGATCGTTAACTTTAAGATTGTATTATTTCTAGTTATGTTATTTGTAATAACTACACATCAATTACTTTTTCCAGATACAAGAAGAGTTTACTCTTAGTGACAAAATGATTAAGTACTATATTATTCGTCTGCTTATTTGTTTTTAATTTTTTTTGTGATTTTGATGGTTCTTTTCTCAAAGGGTAGTTATGACTCTGAGGTATAAACTAAATTAACGTCCAAATAGAGGGTTGCAATCAGTAATGCATATTATTGTTAATTATTACGACTATGTAGTAATAAGTTTGGAATCAGTTTTTTGAAATTTTAGTGCACTTAGATGTAATTTTACTGAGTGCCAACTGAAGTTACTTCAAGTATGCTATCTTCTTCCAATGAAACACAAAGAAAGAGATGGAATATTTAAGACTGGCAAAAGTGATACACGCAATAAGTGATTACGCAACAACATTACCAGATAGATAGCGTTTTTTTTTAAATGAAATAATCATTTATATTTCAAGTTTGTCATTTCTTAATATTCAGTAATATCGCATCACATCCCCGCTTTTGACATATGATAGTAAATTAATCAATGCGTTGGTTTGTGGATTCCCGTGGAGAAGAAAAAAATTGGGTTTCCCATTTTATAATAAAAACAACGTTGCCCGGGATTGGATTAGGGTCCAGTTGGCAACTGAGATCACAATTTTTATTTCAATTAGAAACCTGAATCTTTATAATAATATTTGGTGTACTTAATAAAAATGAATAGATACGTATTTAAGCGTGTCTGGCAACTCTACCCTATGGGGTTAAAATAGGGGTTGAAAGTTTGTATGGAATGTCGTCATCTTTAAACTAGGAATGTGAAACTCTATTTTTGGGCTACTTATTAAATATAAGCAGATACGTATTAAAGCATTTCTGGAAACTTTACCCCAAAGGTACCTAATATGGGTTGAAAGTTTGTATCAAGTCCTTATAAACAGACTATTGATTAAAATAAATAAATACGTTTAGAAACAGGAATTAATTATCCAGACAATTCTATTTCACGCGAGCAAAGCCGCGGGTAATAGCCAGTACTTAATATAAATACAAACATACAAGTGCGTACATATTCATCACACATCGTCAAAGCTTAAAAATCGCGCACAAAAGCTCTTAAAATAAAAAGAGAATAATTTCCACTGCCATATCAAAGGGACTTTAAATAAAATCGTCTGTTTCACTACCAATGGAAATAACAAAATTCAATTTTCAATTATTAATCTTTTACCAACAGAGGGCCCGCGAGATTCGTTTTTTGATTTCATTGGCGAATCGCCGATTGCTGCCAGGTCCGACGCAAATTAATCCATCCGACAATTCTGACCATGACGGCCATGTTTGTAGAGACAATAACAAATTATTCATACTCGTCGATGGAATGTAAACAGAATATGATTGGTTATTAGCATGGAAGTTCATAGACTCAACACTCTTGGGACTATGGGGTAGGGATCATCTCCCTACAAACTAAGCCATCTAAGTTTGTTCCTAACGTATTCAGAACTAATTTAATTAATTACGGTCCCCTCATTTCTAGCGTCCATTTCGCAAAATATTATTTCAAGGGGACCAAATAACTAAGATCAAACGGCCGTGTGGGCATTTTACGGAATAAAGGAAAACAAAGTGAAATTGTAAATGATGTAGTGGTTTCAAGTGACCTTTCGGAAATTCAAATTGAATTGAAAAAGCAATCGGGATGGAATCACTTCATTTGTGATTCTGAAACGGTATGCTTCAAAGACAATATGGATTATAATTTAGACGTGGTAAAAAAAGTATCATTGGGTTTCGTATAAATCTGTAGGAGAAAAAGGAAAAGTTCACTGACGATCTATTGATGTAAGTAAAAATTTATTTTTTAGTATTTTTTCCTTTATCTGTGCTATGAGATAACGTAACATTTTTCAAGATTCTGAGTTCATGGGAAGCATCCTGGGGGTTTTAAAAATTTGCAGCTTTTTTTTGATTACATTGATTTATAAGTTCGATGTTTTTCAGTTATTAAATAAGTATTAAAGAAATTACTATAAATTTTATTTTGACACCTATTTGCGTTCCTGCAAAAAAAGCGTCTTGACAGACAGACAGATAACAAAGTGGTGCTATAAGGTTACCGTTTTTTAAGATATGGAACCCTAAAAGAGACTTAAATTTCTCTTACATTTCATTTTTGTTATATTTCGATTCGTATTATGAAGAATTGCTTATGATTTTTTTTCTTTATGATTGAATGTTCGCCATTTGAGGTTTACAAGTGACTTTTGAAGATCTTCAGCTATTTGTTCATAGAGGCATCCATGCTTTAGACATATTTACTACCAGAGTATTGTTTAAGATAAATGCTTCGCATATTCACGCATCGCACTAGGGTCTGACTGAAGTATAACCTAAGGAAAGAAGTGTGTAAGGTCGCTTCTGTGGTCCAACGGTCTTGGTTCGGACTTGACTTCTAGAGCTAGGCTCGATACCGGGTCGGCCAACAAAAAAATTAAAAAAAGGTGTATTTTCAATTTTTTAATAAAAATAACGTTGCCCAGGATTAGATACGTGCCCGGTTGACGCTAGGCTCGCCACCTATCACATTGTGAGACTCTATCTTCGGTTCGTGAATGCCCTTTTTGTGCCGTGTATGGGGGTGAAGATGCTAAGAGAAGAAGATTACTTACTCTAAAGAAATATTTTCTCACTCGCATCCTCGAAGAGTAAGACAGAAGTACAACCAAGACCGTCAAGAATAAAGCCTAACAAACAATAAAACAATCTATTATTTTTATTATAGCCTTTAAATATAACAACCTATCATATAGAACATGCATGTAGTGGGTCGTCTCAAGGTGGTAGTCTTCCCAAAGTTTTTTCAGTTCTTTTGAAAACGTAAGACTTGAACCCAAAACCAACCAATTGGACATGGCATGGGCATTCTTCTAGTCAAGGCCCAAATGTTTGCAGTTTAAAATCTGAGAAGGATTAGGAATGTAAGCAGCTAGTTAAGTCCATTTATAGCCACCGTTTGCTAAGAGGGTTGAGGTTTCGGGTATAGAGTTACTATTACATACATATCTGTCTAGCAATTTCTAAGGGCTTAGGTTAAATCAATTATTACCAATAAGGCACTGATGATAAAACCAGTGCAGCAACCTATGCGGGCAGGGATGACTAGATGTTAGAGTTTCGCAGCAGCTTTTCCGGATTGACCGCCTTACCTATTCCTGTCGCTATAAAGTCCTATGCTTGCCGTTAAAGTATTCTGGTTCAGAGGGTAAGGTAGCCGGTAAACTTACTTTTGCATGAGGCTTAACATCCCGGCCTCTGGTTGGCAATGTACCATTACCACCTTTGGTGTCTCTAGGCGGCGTGAATTTCTTAGCATCAGGAAATCCGTCTTCTTGTTTGTCATCCATTACCATAAAAAAAATCACACTCTAGTCATGCCACGGTCTCGAGAGTAGTATAATCGCTAAACTTGTACAATAGGCCTGGACAGCGACGCACCTTTAACATATTGGATCCATCAGACCGCCTCGTTGGTCGAGTGACTAGCGTACACGCCTAACTACATCGACCAACCGCGAGGCTCGGGTTCGATTCCTGACGGGGGCAGGCATTTGTGTGAAGAACATGTAGATGTCTGCATTTCCGGGTCTGGGTGTTTATTAAATTTATTCTGGTATATCTAGTTAAGTATTTCTATGTATTAGAATCGTTGACTAGCACCCATAACACAAGCATATAATTTGCTTACTTTGGGGTTAGATTCAATTTGTGTGACTTGTCCAGAGATATTTAAAAAAATCAGTCCTTGGATATCTTTTATCAAGAAGAAAATCTCCCCACTACTCCCTATGTTAGTCTTGATCAGCTAAACAGATTAGACCATCTTCCTTCCTTTCAGGTATCTCGTGAGAGGACAGCCCATTTTCAATAAGTCATTACCTACAAGACTGCTGCCGGTAGCGTACTGTACAGCATCTTTTCTGAGTGGGGATCTAGCGCCTTACTTGTTTCTGCCATCATAACCATTTACGTTCCGGTCCGGATGGAGCGTAGCTGGTAAACTAACAGAATCGGCTCAACAACTCAACCACAGGATAACAATGTATCTTTAATATAATATGGTGATCATTAGACTTTGGTTATCTCTTACCATCAGGAGACCTTGCTTTGCCGATCGTTTACTTAAATAATTCAAACGCAGTAAAACTGCAAGAAACCCACTTCAAATTTGGAACAAATGTGGTTTTCTCATGAATGCTAATGTAGACCTGGACCAAATTATAATGGGACCACAGCGGGAGTATAGGCTTTCAATTAAAAATTTTGAAAATCCGTCCACAAACACCGGAATAATCGCGAAACATACATACAAAAAAACAACATTCAGGCGAATTGAGAACCTCCTCCTTTTTTTGTCGATTGAAAAGAAGCCTTTCTTAATCGCTCTCTCTGCGTAAAACCTCATATACAAATTTATAGGCCCTTAATTATCCACTATAAAACAAATGATTGATGGAGGTTGCTACAGAACTACTTTTATAAGAGAGTAAGTACTATATCTTATCTGAGGGTCATTAAGCTGCATGCATCAGTTGCAATTAATGGGAGTTTATTGTTCATTACTCATTATAAACTTTGACGTTAATTGACCAGTGCTAGTGTTTAAATCAAGGGTTTATTAGTGAAAATAATGAAGGAGTCTATGATTCACTTAATAGCTCGTATTTTATTTATTTTATTAGCACGAGTATAAGAATCTTTATCAGTTATATGTAATTTATCTGCATCAAATTATATATCCCCCGTGTTGATCCAGGCTCCTTTTGCAGAATAGACCATCTGCCTCTCTTGCCAGGCAGCTCGTAAAAGGCAAGCATAGGCTTATCATCACTAACACCGTGACATCTGACTAGGTGGTAGAGTTTCGCAGCGCAGCTTTTGATACGTTTTCAAATTACCATCTTTCTTCCACAATTTTGTGGAAGAAATTAAATTATTTAAAAGTTGTTCGGTTTTAAAGCTTTCTAAATCGCAAATATTTGTTGTGAAAAATGGTGGTGACTTCTGATGTACATTTGCCAGAAGATTCGGAATTGACCGTGGAAGAAGTGAATTTATCAACAGCAACTTTAACTGCTGGTTCGTTTCATTTAGGCAAATACTGTGAAAATGCGAACAATGAATTCATGCTGTGTCGTATGGAAGAGCAAGATCCCAGGAAATGTATTAATGAGGGAAAAGCAGTGACGGCTTGTACTTTAGATTTCTTTCGGAAAGTAAAAAAAACCTGTCTGGCTGAATTCAATCAGTATGCCAACTGTATTGACAAGAGCTCTGGTGACTTTAGCTTACAATATTGCCGTAAGACCCAAGGTATATTTGACAAATGCATGT
>NJDD01001215.1:322620-364160 GCA_002245505.1 Calephelis nemesis | reverse complement strand
CTCGTAATCTTGAAATATTATTTTACAAACAGCTGCCCATTCATTCGCTTTACGAAATTTATCACTGTAGTGTTCGTGTGATTTATCCCATATTATTGGTCTTTCTTGAACCAAGGATATGAGAAAATCTATATCAATCTCCTGCTCACTCATGATGTTAAAAAATGTCGTTACGCTCGTCTAGCTTCGCAGTCTTCGCATCACTGTCCGTCGTCGCATCGGAGCTCGGACAACGCAGCGCATCACCCTCCCTCCCGCTTCGTCTCTCGTCCGTCGATCCGTTGAATTGTCGCGCGCGACGACGCTACGGTCTAATGGGTCATGTCGTAAAAAATATATGGAAACCGACGCAGCGACGACGCTGCGACGACGCAACGCAGCGCAGCGCACTAATGGGGCCTCGCTCTTACACGGCTGGACCGCTTAACCAGTTGTAATAAAATTTGAAGATGATGCGTAAGCTTCCGAGGAGTCCGGTTCCGGCGACACAACTACTAACACGTACGTCAGTGACCTCCGCGAAAAAATAAATAAAATCAGTGTAATTAGTGTAAAGTTTGTGTTGTTATTGTCCAAAAAACAATTTCAATACTTGATGAATAAATTGTGAAAGTGGACACAGTGATTAAAATAAAACTCGCGAACACATCTGCATATTATCACCTGAGAACATAACCTCAAAACTCTTTACAATAAAAAAAACATAGACAACAGAATTGCGATAGAAAAAACAATAATCTTGTAATGTCATTCAGAGTGTGGCTATAATAAAAAATAAATATATGTAAATATGGAAAAAAGTATGGAATTGCTCCTGTCAAAACTAGATGACACGCTAAAACAACAAGCCGAAACAATAACAAAGGCTGTGACTGCAAACGTCCTTAAAGCACTGGAGACAAAATTACAATCTCTCAAAAAGACAACGAGTCTATGAAACTAAAAATAAAACACCTAGAACACAAAAATAATATACTGGAACAAGAAAAACGAAAGTATAACTTGGTTTTTTTCGGCGTGGAAGAAATAGGAAAAACGGAAACGGAGCTGGTGGATTATATCAAAGATATAATAATAGAGATGGAAGTGCATTTGAAGAGTAGTGAAATTAGTAATGTTTATAGGATTGGAAAACGTGTCAACAATAAAAACTGCCCTGTAGTAGTTTCCACCACAACAATATGGAAAAAACACCTTATATTGAAAAATAAATCTAAGCTTAACTCAGGTATTTATGTGAAAGGGGATTGTACAAATGAGGTTTTAGAAAAACGAAAGCAATTACAACCAAAAGTCGATGAAGAGAAAAAGAAAGGTAACATAGGTTATTTACAACATGACAAACTACTGGTCATTACACCAAAAGAAAGTAACAGAGAAAAAAGGAAGAGAGAGACGTCGGGGTCACCAAATACATACAACCAGAAGAAAGCTACTGTAACTGTAACAAATAATCATCAAACACAATCATCTAACAAAACTATTACAAAAGATATAATAAAACCCAACACACTGTACTATATAGAAAAAGGAAGGTCAGCTTCAATGTCAGAATTGACAAAAAACATGTGAAACCCCTTCGGACCCGGAACCATTCAAAAACAGCAATAACAAAAATAACTTGTAAATGCAGCACCCCAAGCCGGGCGGTCTCCGTGGGGGAAGAAGACCATAACCCTCTATCAAATAGAACAACAATTCCAGAAAAGAAACACTATAAAATAAACAAGTCAAAAAGCCTAAAAATTTGTACATACAATGTGAGATCTCTGTCAACAACCGTGAGAATGTTAGATTTGAATAACGCAATTGAAAAAATTAATTGGGACATTATAGGGCTTGCAGAAGTAAAAAGAAACGGAAGCGCCAATGAAGAACACCAAGATTACATTTTCTATTATATAGGAGAAATAGCAGGCCTACATGGAGTGGGATTCTTAGTAAAGAAATTATACAAAGCTAACATTGTGAGATTTCTTGCCATCTCAGAAAGAGTTGCCACGTTAAAACTAAATTTTAATTAATATCTATTGTCACTAATCCAAGTTTACTCACCAATTGAGAGCTCAAGTGAAGAAGGCACAAGACCTAGCTGACAAAAACATCCTAATTATGGGGGACTTCAATGCAAAAATTGGATACCCAAAATCCCATGAAACCGTAACATTGGGAAGATATTATGAATATGGAGTGTAAAACGAAAGAGAGGAACGATTAATACAATATGCGTATGAAAACCATCTCTCAATAATGAACACATTTTACAAGAAAAGAAACTCTAGGAAATGGACATGGATATCCCCAGATCAAAAAACAAAAAATGAAATTAATTTTATATTAAGCCCCAAACCATCGTCTGTGACGAACGTAGAGATAATTAACAAAATGAGTTTCCCATCTGACCACAGGATGGTAAGATGCACTCTAAGCATCCATACCCATAAAAAGAATAGAAAGGCATTAAAAGCATCGTTCTGTAAACTTAAGTCCACTCATGAAAAAATAACTTACACACAAAACCTGAAAGAAAACATAACAAAATCTAAGCAAACAATTGAAACCATTGAAAATGTTCAAACCTTAAGTGATACACTGGAGGAAATTATTACAAAAAGCCTTAAAGCAAAAGCAAAACCAAATATTAATAAAAGACATAAAATGTTAAGTGATCAAAAACTAAATCTCATCTCCAAACGTACTAATCTCCTCAACATGAAAAACAAGTCCAAATCCATGAAAGAGGAACGAAAACAACTATTTAAAAATTAAAATAGGGCAATTAGGAAGGACTATGATATGCACAGAAGATCAGTCATAGAGAGAAACATAACACAATCCGAAGCTCTAAAAGAGCTTATAAAGAACTCACAAGTCACAAAAACTGGATTCAGTACCTGAAGGAGGGAGAAGGCGAAATCAGAGACAGAAAAGACATAACAAAATGTGCAACATCCTTTTATGCAGAAATATATAAAAAACCACCACAGGAAACAGAACAAGAAGTAATAGAATTGTGCTCCATCGACAAAGATGTGGCAATGAGTATGCCGAGCCCAATAACTGAAAACGAGATACTGAGTCATATCAAGAAGCTAAAACCTGAACGAGGAGAACCTAAAACGAAGCGTTAAAAGTAGGAGCATCCATTCTGGTAACATTGTTAGAAAAACTGTTCAACATGATGAGAAATAGTCCCCATCCAGTGGTGTAGGTCAAACATAATCCTAATATATAAAAAAGCAAACCCGTTAGATTTGAGCAACTACAGACCCATCAGCCTGTTAACTAAAATTTATAAGTTATGCTCTTCTATAATTCTAAGTAGAATAACAACAGAAATTGATCAGCACCAACCAGTAGAACAAGCGGGTTTCCGCTCACACTATTCTACTATCGACCACATACATGTTATTGAACAACTTACTAAAAAATTCAAAGAACAGAACAAACAACTATATATAGCATTTGTGGATTACTCAAAAGCATTTGACAGTATAACGCACTCATCTATATGGAACGCTCTCAAAGAAAGCAACATAAACGAAAAATACATAAACATCATTAAGAATATCTATTCAAAAAATACAAGTAGAGCGAAATTAGAAACAAAAGGAGAGGAGTTCAAAATAGAAAGAGGAGTGAGGCAAGGAGACCCTCTCTCTCCAAAGCTATTTATAGCCACTCTCGAAAGTACCTTCAGAAAAATCAACTGGAAAAACAAAGGAATAATGACATCAAATAGATGGCTGTCGCATCTGAGATTCGTAGATGATATAGCCATCTTTAGTGAATCAGCCACAGGGCTAGAAGTGATCCTAAAAAGTCTAGACACGGAAAGCAAGAAAGTTGGTTTGCACATGAATGCCTCCAAAACCAAAATCATGACAAACAACCCCATAAACCTTAAAATAATAGAAATCGATGGGATGCCGTTGGAATAGGTCAATGAATATGTATACCTAGGTAAATTAATTTCCTTTGACGCAAACAGCAACTTAAAAGAAATAGACAGAAATTGATTGAATGAAATTCTAAAAGGAAATTACAATCTGAGTATGAAGAAGATAATCATGGACTCCTACTTACTCCCTAATCTAGCTTACGCAAGCCAAACATGGGTGTTCGCTGAAAAAGCCAAAAATAAAATCCTATCATGCCAACACGCCATGGAAAGAAGCATCTTGAAGCTGAGGAAAAAACAAAAAACGAGAAATATAGATATCGGAAGAAAAACAAAGCTGACAGATGCACTAGAACACACCATTAGGCAAAAATGGAAATAGGCAGGACATGTGGCAAGATACAAGGACAAAAGATGGACTAAACTTATAACTAAATGGCATGGACCACTAGGAAAGAGGAGCGTGGGAAGACAAAGAAAAAGATGGGCAGACGATATTATAAAAGTAGCAGGAAAGAAATGGATGAGGGTAGCCACAGATAGAAGAAGATGGCTAAAGATGGAGGAGGCTTTTACCCAGCAGGGGTCCGTGTAAATGAAATTACAAAAAAATCTACAGGGCTGTAAAGAATATGTACCTATACACGGAATAGCCAAAAAGCTAAATAATAAAATGCATATGCTAATTTTTTCAAAAATCAACTCACAAAGGACTATGTCATTTAAATCTGTATATTAGTACGTGATGCCAAAACTTTGGACCCCTTTTTATGAAAATTGCGCGGACGCAGGAGCATAAATTTTGGCATACTTAGTTTATGTGTAGGAGAAGTGCAGAACGCTAAATGTTTTTGAATAATAATGCTTATAAAGTACATTAAAACAATAAATAAAACATTACCCGCACTACCATGCACTTAACACGCACAAACAAATATATTGAAGTTGAAGATAAAAGATCACAGATGGCGCACTAACTATTCAGGAAACAAAGTAGTTGGTCTTTAGAAGCGAGGATAGCATTCGTATCAACAAGATATTAAAATTTGGATACATAAAAATGTCTAATTTCGACCAATGGGCGACCACTAGTTATAACAATTTTACGCTGACGAAGTTGGGGGCTAGTATCTAGTCAAATATTATTACTATTATTTCAGGTATAAGCACGATTATTGACAGAAGTTACTTAAAAATATCATATTACAAGTATGGTGTTCTCCAGACCTGTCACTCATTTACAAAATTTATGGCCAGAGGAAGTTTCCGGGCTGTGTAAAGTAAATTGATATCTACCCACATTTGTATGCCAGAATACAACATTTTGTAACCACATCAATAAATCTACTACAATTCAACTACATATTTGGATGTGATCGGAATTCGGTGCGCCATTGATTTTCAAATTTTTTTATTGAGATACACAAACGTCCTCTAAAGTTACAAACAATAAAATAGACGAGGAGCTTGCGCCTGAAATCCAACCATATATTTTTGAGGTAAAAACTTCTTTAGCGGCATTGCGCACTTTTTTTGGAATGGGTAAAAACTTTTAAACTTGCGTCAGATCGAAAATTCGTAAGAGGGCGCAGGGCGCTCTCGCAATGTTCTTGTTGTGACGTTTGTATTACGATAGCGCAATAAATGAATATTGTATTCTACCACATAAATTATAGAACTATCATACTGATAATTATAGCAATTCGTGCAAAATTATTCCCTAACCATTCCAAAATATCAAAAAGCACAACGTTTATATTCAAGTCTTTACTTCTGCCGGCACTCCCGGAGTGCGACCCGTCGTTTTTTTCAAATTATTTGTCGATTCAGTGAGGCTGGTAGTTTAGGAGTTTAAAATTATATGCATTTTTAGTATTATCGACGAACACTACCGAACTTACGTATTATTTTTTTATGTGATAAATTAGTTAACACGCACACGTCTCTTCTAATGGCAAATTGCGACCGTAGCCTCTAGACAACACAGACGTTGTACGTTTGTGCAAGTCTACCGTCTACCGAAACTCATGAATCATGTAACATGAAGCTATTATTACAGTGGCACGAATAGGTGAGGCAGTGTATTTGGCAATGACTAATTTGACATTTGCTCGCCTCTTACGATTTTCTCTTCAGGCAGATAATTTTACATGTGATCGCATTTGGTTTTATTTTGCAATTTTAAACAATTTATTTTTTCGATTATTCGAAATCATAGAACAAATAACAATTGTCTTCAAATATAACTATTACGACTTCAAATGTTAAGATTGCGTCAATACACTTCAATGTTGTTCGACAATAGGTTTTACGATCGCTAGCTCTTGTTCAACAATGACGAGTCTATCGAGCGTTCCCAATAGTAAAATAAAATGTGTGCTTCTATGACGATGGCTCTGAAATATTTTTAAACTTGCAAAACGAATGAGTTGTTGGGGTTCGTCAAACGAACTGCCAATTTGTGGATCCGTTTTGTATTTATTTTGTTCATACATCTCTGATACTTCAAAATTTTAAAAGAATACTTCAATTCAGTTGATTTATTTGAATCAATTTTGAGTATTATTATTTTTTTCATTATTTTTTGTATGAGAAAATAGCAAACAACCTCGCCTACAGACAACTTCAGTGTTACTGATGCGTTGCTAGCTTAGGATCTTAGCTAAGAGTTTCACGGGAATTAGAAATACATAAATAATACGACTAGGAGCACTTTAAACAGCTTGATATTGATAGCTACTATTTATAAAAATATCATGTTTCCTAGTTTTTTAAATTTTATTATTTATCAAAGATTCTTCTATATTATTATACATAAAAACCTTCCACTTGAATTATTCTTTACAAAAAACGAAATAAAAATCCGTTGCGTAGATTTCTAAATCTAGAAGAAATTATACGTAGATACAGCCAGGAGTAAGAGACTTTGTTTTGTACTATGTAATGATAAATAATAGTTATCCATACAAATGTTCACCCCTGTAGGAGTTCTTAACTATTTTTTTAATAAAATAGCCTATGGTTTCATCTGTGTTTTTCAAGCACCTTCAAGTCAAATTTCGTAAAATTATTAAATTTGTAAGCATTTTTACTATAACACAAAAGCAGCCTAAGTAGAAATATATTACGGTCAAGTGTTCCTACACATTCCGGGTATTAAATTATGAAACACATTTTGGTCATTATTACTAAAATGTATTTATGACAGATTACTGAATTTTACACAAATAACAAATCCGTATATTGAATTTAAAAAAAAAAAGATTTCTCAGTAATTAATTACTACAGCTAAGTTTAAATTTTGTTTTTTATGTCCTCACCTATACGAGCCCTTAACTATACGAGATAAAAACTATACTCTTCGAAGTAAGCAATAACAATGATCAAAATCTCATTTCGAACGGTTTAGTGGGTTCGGTGTGAAAAATGACCAGAAAGAGACAAAAAGTTTTGTACCTCCTCTTTTAGTCGCCTTTTGTATATTTATTATACAGAAACTCTTATACAGATATACTATGCATTTGTAAATATATACCATCACAAAAAGTGGCCAAGAAGACAGCCAGACTGACAAAAAGCTGTGTAACTCCTCTTTTAGTCGCCTTTTGTATGTTTACTATACAGAAACTCTTCTATGTACAGATTTATTATTTGTATAAATTCATATATTTTAGCATCACAAAATAGCCAACTCCGGTGACACAGAATAAATTCCGCGCTACTGTTCGTTTACGACCAGATAGAATGCATCATTGTTGCAGAAATCTCAAGGGATAAAAGATATTTGATGCTTTAATAGTGATTCAACAATTTATTTAAATTGCATCCTGTTTTCGCTTGAATATATTCAAATCGTTTTGTTTGGTACTTCTAAGTAGAGATGTGACGACCCCATCGCTCCATTGCAGAAGATGCAAGTTATTTCTGATTATGAGTAATTACTTCTTGTTTCGTGTTTTAATGTTGGAGTTAATAGTATAGTAAGAGAGTTTAGTGCCAGAAAACGTATTTATGCAATAGGCTTGAAATGAAGTGAAATTTATGTATTTGTGGAATAGGTATGTATATTAAAAAAAATTTGATTGTATGCTTAGCAACCTATCCTATAAAAGTAACCTATGCTATATTTTGCATATTTTAATCCCCGATTAATAAATCCCCGAAATAAAGCGAGGGGTGTTAAAAGTTTGGAGTGTGTATTTTTGTATAATAGCTGACGTGATCGAAATGGTTCTTAGATATATCATATATGTAATGCATATCATATATGCAATATCATATATGTAACATTTACGTACGTTTATTAAAAATTAAAAATTTTAAGATTATATTATCTTAGATTCTCTTTTACTAACTGATTTGAAAAAAAACTCTTAATCTATCCTGGGGATTGCTAAGCCATCTAAGTTTCAATTGTTTCATATAAAAGTTTTATATTATTTTAAATACTTAAATAACAGATATATGGAACAGGAAAGTTCTGATAATACGAGTATTTTCTATCAAGCTTTAATATGGCAAAATGTTTTTAATCACTCAATTTATGTATTGGAACTTATACAAAAATATTTAATATATATTATTTTATTCTCATTAAACACGCGTTTTACTAAACACTGTCTGAAACTAAACTCTCAACCAATATCATGGTACCAACGCGAACGTCATAAACTCATGGTAAAGGCTCAGGCGTCTTTTAATTTTTTGTGGTAAGGCGGGAAGCGCCGCACAGTGTTTTTTTCGACCAAAAAAAGTGACATCGTGAGTTTTATGCATAAAGTGATCGGCTATTCAATTTGAAATGTAAGATTAAAACTCCCAGGTCTCAATCGCTAATGGTTTTTATAGAAAAGCAATTTGAAGATTACTTGACCTTTGGCGTAAAATATTGAAAAATGTTATTTTAAAAAAAGTACATAATGCATAGCAAATTACAACAATAACAGGAGGATAGAGTCATCTTTAACGCATATTATTCCGGTATAATTTATAAAAAAACAATATTAGTTGCGATATTAACAACGGATTTTGCGATTTTATATTTTATTTTTTTATTTTATTTCTAGGCTGAAGTAGAATGTCTGACTAATACAGGAAGGTTCTTTTAGCTTAGGAGCATCCCTCATAAAAATCTCAGGTTCTAACTCTGCGGAAGTTACGAGTAATGTCCGAGGTCAAAATTCAAAAATTAGGGTTGTCATAAAGGTTACTTCAAAGGTTAAGATTATTTTTTATGATATTATACTTCCAGCGGTCAACAAAATAGTATTTTTAAAGTGAAATTATATCAAAACAAATGAAAAATGCGGAAGATGAGTGACAAGAACCTACCTTATATGGTGTAAAAATATTTTAAACTCAAACAAATTAACAGTTATTTCTATTTGTAACAACTTTTAAATTTATTAATTATTTTTTTTTTATGTTACGATTTTATCACATCTTTTTGAACTACCTAGCCAAGTCAGATAAGAGAATAAAAAGCAAATAAAAGTTTCCGATGATACCGTTTATACTTTAAACTACTACCGTATCCTAACTTAAGGGACCATTTACGCTAAAATACATCAGCAGTATAATGTTTTTTTCATATAAAGCAATCATGGATCTTGGTGACAAAAATACACAAGATTAACATGAATATGCTGTACTAGACTAGTGTTTCCAAAACACGATTCATTTCACTTTGCTCGATAGAAAAAATCAAAAAGTTAACCCTTTTTTGAAAGCAAAACGCAAATGTCTACTTCAAATATGAAAATATCGACACTAGATTTAACGTTAACATAGATAAGTACTATAACTAAAAGATAAGTGTTTCAGTTTTTATACTTTTTTTTCAAATTACTTTTATAGTGTCAAAAATAGTCATTTGTCGCTTAATACGTTTACTTTAGAGCGCCATTGTTCATAGTAATCATGGAACGGGGGAGCGCGGTGATTGGCTCTTCTGGCTGACTGAGTATGGGGCCTTAACCAGCCAGAATAAGAAGGAGCAAAAAAATTTTATCGAGAACCAAGCTTTCTGTTATCTTATTAAATATATAGGACACAATCATAAAGGCATTTTTGAAACTAGAGCACTTTAGTAGTTGTTTAATAATAATACAGTTAAGGTTTTAATCAAATCTCCAAATAAAAATATTATTTTGTAAAATTAGAGAATTATATCAATGATGAGATAAGGCCTAAGCACCTATGATATTATTCTCAGCACATATACAAATCCATCTGTTTTATCACTAACTAGCCGAACAGAGAAACTTTGCACCCAATACATTCCTTTCCTGTTTTTTGAAGGTAGAATTGGTGTAAATAGATGTATGTATTCGTACAAAAATGTTTTTCTACATTCCGGTTCAAGTTATTGGTTCACTTTATACCGAGTTTCGTTATGTTTGTAACATTTGAACGACAAAAATTATGACTTGGAAAACATTACGGGATAAATAAAGCAAATTTTAGTTTAAAGTCCCTTTTTAGTTTAAAATTTTATGAACTTTAGGTTATTCCTTATAACCATTCCGTCAGTATGGTGAACGTTTTAGTTGTTTCCCAAATCTTTTAGTTTTGAAATTGATAAGAAGAAATGACGATGAAGCATTGCAAACAGAAAAAATGGAATCGAAATTGATAAAATTGGGCAGATTATTTAAGTGAGTTAATAATTATTAATTCATAAATATTAATTTGTACAAAATTATCAAAAAAACTACGATGAAATCGGCCCATCTGTTAAAAGTTATGACGCCACAGACGGACACATACAGATACAGACACGAAGTTTGCACCCCTCTTTTTCTGTCGGGGGTTAAATTTAGCTGTGACCCTAAAATGTTGCACGCAGTTACTAAAAAGACCAAATAGTCTTTTCGCTCTTACTATTGCTATTTCAAACACTTCAATTCCATTTTCTAAATAGCCCTTGAACTATGCTAAAGATGTACCTCTAACAATGTATTTCTCAAGTTTTGTTTACTTCATTTGATGTGATACAAAATCAAACGCTTTACTCATATTTTTAAATACAGAAAGAGGATACTTTTTAAATATTTAGACGTTACCACTTTTTTAAAATCAATCAAAAAAGCATTTTTCTATAAAGTAAAATGAAGTACGAATCTGTAAACTATAGAATTAAATTATGAGCCAAGATCAGGGCGACATCTAGTCAAACATAATTTAACACGGGAAGAATGTTAAAAAATTTATAAGTTGAAGGTCAAATTTTTCTGGTAGCCCTTAAGTTAATTTTGAAAGTTGATTTTCTCAAAACTTCCACGCAGTTAGAACCTGAGAATTTTATGAGGGATGCTCCTAAGCTAAAAGAACTTTCCTGTATTAGTCTGACATTCTACTTCAGCCTAGAAGTAAAATAAAAAAATAAAATATAAAATCGCAAAATCCGTTGTTAATATCGTAACTAATAAAGTTTTTTTTAAAAATTATATCGAAATAATATGCGTTAAAGATGACTCTATCGTCCTGTTATTGTTGTAAATTGTATGCATTATGTACTCGTACTTTTTTTAAAATAACATTTTTCAATATTTTATGCCAAAGGTCAAGTGATCTTCAAATTGTACTTCTATAAAAACCATTAGAGATTGAGACCTGGGAGTTTTACTCTTACATTTCAAATAGAATAGCCGATCACTTTATGCATAAAACTCATGATGTCACTTTTTTTGGTCAAAAAAACATAGTGCGCCGTCTTTAGTTTTTAAATACTATTAATTACATGATAATTAGGACGATAAAAATAATATAAAATCGTTGGCAAAATCGTGTGTTACATTTAGTACTGTTGCAATGCAGCTATGGTAAAATCTGCTTCGTGAAATTTTTCACCACACAAGTTATTTACGAGCTCTTGTTAAATTATGAGCACCCGTAAACTTGGGAAATTAATTACAAAGTGTCAAGTTAATCATAGTGAGAGTGTTTGCAGAGTCTGCAGGTTAAACACTCTACATTTATATTTATTTAGTTTTCCCTTGCTTGGTCCCGGTCCTGTGTTTTTTTTTTACGATATTGGAAGGTAAACAAGTAGATGGATTTTCTGATGGTTAGAAATTCATGACGCCTGGAGACACCAAAGGTGGTAATGGTGCGTTGCCAACCTGAGGCTGGGATGTTAAGTATCGAGCAAAAGTAAGTTTAACGGCTATTTTCTATAAAAATACAACATTTAAGAAGTTTTTTATTACTTGTTATTATATTTTTTAGTATGATAGCAGTTTACATTAAAAAATATTCAGTGTTAAAAGTTAAAGACTAAAAAGGTAAGCTTTAACGTCTGTATAGCCGACCAAAAATTGTAAAGCATTAACCATTTTGCATATTTTAAGCAACATATGTGAGGGGAAGTACAATGCAGGTACTAGGTACAGCAAACAGCTCCAATCGAAATTGCAAATTTGTGCAGCCCCTGCTTCGGTTCGTTAGCGACTTGTGTTTACGTATTACCAACAAGTAGGGTTGTCTACCGCTAATTGGATATATTCACTTTTAGTTTTACTTGATTGGATTAGTGTAAATCAAAGTGTTATACAGGGTGCTTCAATGTATCAAAGATACTACTTTAAGTACTTTAAGTAAAGGTACTTTTAATCTGAAGTGCTTTTGTCACATTTTTATTGTGTTTCAACGCATGAGAAACTAATAAATAAATGGATTTTCCTTTGTGGTGAGAATTACAGTTTTCACGTACTTTGCTATATTTTTTTTATTGGAGGGTAGACAAGCGGACGGATTTCCTGATAGTACTTTTAATTATCTTACTTATTCACGCCACCAAAGGTGGTAATGATGCGCTGCCAGCCTGAAGCCGGGACGTTAGGCCTCGAGCAAAAGTCAGTTTACCGGCTTACTTATCCTCCGAACCGGATCAACGGGAAGCGCTAACGTTATTATTGACAAGAATAGTATCAATCTGGGTAATTCGCTGCAAAACTCTACCGCCTACTCAGCGGTCACGGTGCTAGTGACAGTAAGGTAATCTCGGGTTATATTTATTAGAAAATTGAAAATATACTTTTCTATTTTTTTTTCGTTGCCCGACCCGGGGATCGAACCTCAAGCGCTCAACACACAAACACACAAAAGCGAGATTTTAAGGTTATATGCACGGTAACCCTTAATCTTATGAATGTAAAAGTAATTGTGCTTCTCAAACTGTATTTAGTAGGTTGTTATTAAAATGAGAGTAAAGCATAAGCTCATTTTATTAAGAATTAACACAGTATTTTGCAATTACATAGATAGTTAATTATTTAAATATTAGTGAGACATAAGTACAACGCCATTGTAATATCAGCACCTAAAATAAAAGTACATAAATATTCCTGGACAAGTTACAAACATTGAATCAAACCCCAAAGTAGGCAAATTATATTTTTTTGTCATTGGTGTCAACGATTTTAAAAATAGAAATACTTAAAAAATAATATCCCCGTGTTGGTCCGGGCTCCTTTGCAGAATAGACCAGCTGCCTTTCTTGCCAGGCAGCTCGTAAAAGGCGAGCATAGGCTTATCATCACTAACAACGTGACATCTGACTAGGGGGTAGAGTTTCGCAGCGACTCTCCCGGATTGGTATCAGCGCCTTACCTATTCCTGCCGCCATAACGTCATGACGTGTTCTGGTTCGGAGGGAAAGGTAGCCGGTAAACTTACTTTTGCTCGAGGCGTAACTTCCTGACCTCAGGTTAGCAACGCACCATTACCACCTTTAGTGTCTCTAGGCGGCGTGAATTTCCGTCCGTCTGCTTGTTTACCTTCCTATAATATAAAAAAAAAAAACTTTAATAAATACTCAGAGTTCAGACCTGGAAAAGCAGAAACATAGGGCTGATTACACCGATATTGAAAACCGAGTTTAGTAAAACTAAGTTCAGTGTAAACTAGTTCAAATATTAATTATGATCCAGTTCATATTATCTTAGAAGTACTCTTTTAAATTTGTAAATTTTCTTATCCCCATCCCCTGAGAATCTACTTACCACGTAAAATAGTTTAATCATAAAATATTCACATTATTCAAAAATTGTTTGACAATAAAATTCACATGATTGACACTTTTGACAATTGACTAAACGCGTTTTCTAAACTAAATTCGACGGTGAAATACTTCGAGGTCAATGGTGAAAGTCTAAATATTCATCACACAACTGCCTGCCTCCGCCGAGACTCGGGCTTTGTCAGTGGGGTTAGACGTTTGCGCTAGCTCCTCGACCAATGTGCCAGTCAAATATTTCGTACTTGAAAAACTGAATTTCATTCAACAAAAACTAAAGTTGACACACGAGTTGAAGAACAAATAAAAAAACATTAATTGAAAATTGGTAACATAATTTACTATAAGCAAAAAAAAAGACGTAAGTGTCCATTACATTATATTACTAAAAAAACTAAACTTTCAGATCGACTCCATGGTCTTACGGTCCAGGTGTTGGCCTTGACTGCTTGAGGTCCCGGGTTCGATTCCCGGATTGGGCGACATAAAGAAAATTTGGTTTTTGCAATTTTCTAATAAAAAAATCCTTGCTAGGGATTGGATATGTGACTGGTTGGCGCTAGGCTTGCCACCTATCCACATTAAGGGACTTAATATCTTCGGCTAGTCATGGGTGCCCTAGTTGTTCCTCTGCCTACGTATTCGGGGACATTTGCGTGAAGACACATTTTTTTAAACTTTTAGATACCTAAACGTTAGTAAATTTTGTATATTGTGAACAACCCTGATTATGTTTTATGCATATTTTGTTCCAAGTAATTATTAGCGGCTACATTTTGTGGTAAATTCATTATAATTGCACGAATTGTAAAATAACTTTAAAACTGTAATACTTAATAATTCCGAATTCATTCTAATATAATAATCAAATGTGAATTTTATTTTTTTGTAATACTTATACTTACTTACACTTATACTTACTATCTACGTATTACCTTTAGAAATAATACATAAGCATATGTTACGTTATACAATCCCAATGTTCAAGCTTAATTTGGTTTTTCCTAAAATTTGATTTCAAGCTTCTCGTCTCCACAGCGCAAGCCATTCTTTCATGGGCCAAGTAAACGGTTTTACAATAAACTTCCCAATTGTGCGAAAGAACTTCAAATTCATAAATTATACCATTGCTGCATATTTAGCTGATAAGACCGCTTGGGATTAATTGCTTCCCATTTCAATCTCTTTTATAAATGTAACTGATCGTTACATTAAAAAATATTGTATACATATTTTAAAAATAAGAAAAAAAAATACAATTACGCCTGGTAGATTTAGTATATACACAAGCGTCACAAATGCCTTTTCTAGGTTAACGTGAAATAGAGATAATTTTGAATATTAAATCAAATTAATGTAGTTAGAAGCATTTTTTATCATTTACATTTTATAGACTTCATTCTCTACATTTTTTTATTTGTTTTTTATTTTTTTATTTAACCACATAGGAGAAGTATACTCATATAAGATAAACCTTCTATATGGATATTGTACCTTTTCCTTATTTTGATATATCTTCTAAACGTTGGTTGTTTGGAAGAGATCGCTTCTAAGTTGTAACCGATAAAACCGCCTTTTGTATATATATATACAAGTACAATAAGTGTAATACTTTTATAATTTTATTGTACAATAAAGAGTTTATTATATTATTAAGAAACTAATACACACAACAAACACTCTCAAAAGGAGGATGCAATCAATTCTACCGTTTGTTTTTTGTATCATTGTTACGCGAATACTCAGCCAATAACGAACAGATTTTGATAATTCGTTTTTAGAAATGTCGTCTTTGATTCTGATGTGGTCCCATATAAATTTTATCAAGAATGCTAAGTATATAACTCAAATACCACAATATGGTTCTTAACAAAACTTTTAAGGGACCACCGTGAAGTCATAACCTGCCTTTCGAAAAGAGAATCATCAAATCGCGACGGGGTATTGAAATTAGAGCTGTTTGCAGCTGTTGTATTGCTTTTAAATTGTTATTGTCATTATAATGATAGCTTACCAACGACTTGACATTAATATCAATTTGTTTTAAATCTCATAAGCGCACTAGCTGAGCCGACGGATGTTGTCCCATCATAATTGTGAATATTAATTTCATATTCATAATTGAACCTAACTAACAATATGTATCCCAATAAAAAAAATGCATTCGCAATTGCGTGCAGGCTTAAGGCGATGGCCAAAGGAAATGGAATCCCCATATATATATATATATATATATATATAAGATTATGTACAACATCATAATCCTAGTGTTAGTCGTATCTTTACGGTAATATCCCTGTTGAGGTAGGCAGGGTAACAACCAGGGCATCCACTATTAACCCCCTGAAGGCACTAAGTCCACAATGTGATAAAGTCTTCTAAGTCCTTTACCCTAATCCGTTACCTTACTCAAGACCGGAGCACGATATTGTAATGGTGCTTTAGAAGTATGAATGCAGCGGTGGAAACCGATTTAATTGAATTATCTTATCCCCCTTATCCCCGAAGAAGTAGACCGAGTCACAACCAGGACAATCACGACTAGCCGAAGAAACTAAGTCGTACAATGTGATAGGTGACAAGCCAAAAATATTATTAGGAAATTGATAACATAAATTTATTTCATAATCAGACGTATTTTTTAAACTTTTATCTTTCCATCAGAAATCGTCGTCTTAGACTTCAAAGATATCTAACAATAGCGCGTTGCCAACTAGATGCCAGGACATGCATAGATTACCAGCAGCTCTATCCTGCAAACCAGAAAACAATGATAGCCCTTGAACAATGGAAGTATTTTGTAAGAGTAAGTGTTTATTTTACTTTTTATTTTACTTAATTATACGCCTATAAAAGACGATATAAAGGAACTTAGATACGACATACATTCCCTTTTATATAAGCAGCTTATTCACTATTCTCTTACACAAAATGTAAATTATAAGTAAGATAATGTTTAAAGAGGGAAAAACCCCATTACGAGCACGAAATAATAAAATGTGCTATGTTAATAATGAAAGCTTTTTAAAAAGTAGGACAAGCTTTAAAAATTTTAAGGTTTCACTTTGTTTCTTTTGGGCACCTGAGTTAAAACGTCGTGGCCACCGTTTTATAAAGGTACAAGAATATTACATCTTTTCTCTACATTTCCAGAGCTTGTCCTTATTTCCTCGTGAAAATAATTAGGTAAGTACGTGCTGTGGTTTTTTTATGACACGAGATAACAAAAAAATAACATTTTTATGTTATGTTATAAAAGCAGCTTTATTTTTTTGTATTAGGAGACAACTGTCTACCTAAGATCTTATCTACGTTTCCATAGTGTTGCGGTTATTACATCTGCCTAACACACAGAAGTACCCTGGTTTGATCCCAGGCTGAAAAAATCTTTTGCCTTACTTTTTGTCTGCCTTATTTTTTATCTTATAGCTGATAAGTAACTATAATATTGGGGTTGAGACCTTAAGCCACGTATGCAAATACGGAGCGTACTGTGGAACACGGCAATGCAGAGCACTGAAGTTTCGAAGACAGGAAGAGATAGCATCTACACTTTTTGTTGTTGGCGCTTGGTGGAATTCCATTCCCGAGACAATTTATTATCATAACTTATACCTTGTATAAGATATTTTATTGCTAGCTGTTCCGGTGAACTTCTTTCAACCCGTTCAGTTTTTATGGGAAAATTTAAAAAATTGTTTTTCCTGGTTTCTTCGCAGTCAGATGGGATAAAAGGTATCCAATGTCCGTCTCCTTTTTCTACCTACCTTTCTATCAATTTTCAGAAAAATCGGATATGCAGTTCATGAGTTATAAATAGTGTAACTAGCACGTCTTTCTTTTATCTATATATTCGAACAGCTAGCTGTTACCCGCGGCTTCGCCCGCGTAGTCTACTAATTTGATGTTTAACTCTCCAACACTGCTCGTTAAAATTTTAAGATAAAATGAAGCCTATATCGCTATCCAAAGTTTTGATCTATTTTTTTTTAAATGTTAAAATCAAGTTAGCAATTTTGCCGTCAAAACTGAACATACACTTCCTCTTTTTTAACTTCACCTCAGATAAATAATAGAAATTCGTTATTGTCTCCACAGTTTTATCTGCACTTCGGCAAATCCTATGAAATTAAACTGTATAGCAAGTTATGGAAACCTCTAGCAGATTTTTTTTCGAAATTTTAGAAATACACATGTCGTCTCTGAGGTCTAACCGTGCGTCTTCGGAATGATTTCTTGAGATCTTGGGTTCGATCTCCGGTCCGGGCAACAAAAAAAAACAAATAGAAATTGTGAAGTTTCAATTTTCTACTAAAAGTAACGTTGCCACTTGCCCGGGATTGGATAAGTGCCCGGTTGGCTACAGGATTTTCATCTACCAAATTGGACTTAATGTCTTCGGCTAGTCGTGAGCGCTCTGGTTGTGCAGTTAGGCAGAACTTCGGGGATATCTTCAAAAACTTATATTTAGAAATCGTCATCTACCAAATTGGATTTAATGTCTTCGGCTAGTCGTGGGTGCTCTGGTTGTACAGTTAGGCCGAACTAACCCTTCGGGGATATCTTCAGAAACTCACATTTAGAAATTGTAGCAACAAAATTAAACTCTTCAGCTTTTTAGTATTAGTACGAACAGATTCTGTGATAAATTTTGACCTTGTACAGAAAAATGTCCTGGCATAATGATGTGTAAACGACGTCATTTGAAAACAATTATTGTTTTTGCGCATATTGCTTAAAAATCTTCGAGATTCATCAGAATTTCACAATAAAAGAGACTTTAGCGGCTCAGCTAGTTCACCAAGCAAAAGAAATAATATCTTACCATTAGCCTGCATTTCATCTTTGAATTTTAAGGGATCAAAATGCTGATATTTTTAATCATTTTTCCAATTAAAAACAAAGGAGTATTTTTATACTGTAACGTGTGGTTATAATAGAATCCTGCATTAACAAAAACATGCCTATTAAACCTTCTGAATATGGTTCTACTTTTCAGAGCTTGACGCTGAGCGCTAGCTGATCTTCTCCTTTGCGTCTGTGTAAATACCTCCAAATCCCTCAAAGATACTTAACGGTCAGCCTATACCGCAAATCTGTTGAGTCTGTGTATGTAGTGACCATTGTCGAATGCTAGCAAGTGATCATAATCCACAAAAAACTTATTCTTGCCATCATGTTTTTAGAGTTTCCCTCGTTTTTACCAAGGATTTTATCAACAGATCCTGACCTGGTGACCATGGGACCACCTCTGAAATATACCCTTTCAAACAAAAAAAGGCGATTTTCAATGCGAACATTCATCATCTCTTTTTACCCATTTTCCCTCATTTTTTTGTGATAAAAAGTAGCCTATGTTCTTTCGTTCATCATAAAGTGTCTAAATACAAAGTTTCACTGTTACAGCTTTAAAAATGACGAATACTCATATGAACAGTCATCCCCTCTTTTTACCCATTCTCCCCCCCCTTTTTGCGATAAAAAGTAGCCTATGATCTTTCGTTTATTATTAAGTATCTACATACAAAGTTTCACTGTTACAGCTCTTACAGCTTTAAAGGTAACGAATTTCCATATGAACATTCATCCCCTCTTTTTACCCATTTTCCCCTATTTTTTTGCAATAAAAAGTAGCCTATGTTCTTCCTTAGGGTCTATTCTATCTCTGTACCAAATTTTATTAAAATCGGTTTACTGGTTTAGGCTTGAAAGCGTAACAGACAGACAGACAGACAGAGTTACTTTCGCATATATAATATTAAGTAGGGAATTTCAAACAATTTTGCTAAGATTATAACATTAATATTTACTATTTTACTATGTGTATCATAATTTCTTTGTGTATTTTTCGTTAATGATAAACTGAAGTACCTACGTGGTTCATTGTTATGGACTTATGGTAAGAATGACTGTTAAATATTTTTCCTACGCAAATTGTGCCACCCCCGTTAACCCCCATCGGGGTTTATTTTCAAAAACGCTAAGATATGTATCTCATAATTTGTATTGCAGAGCATTATTTCAGTGTCACGCAAAATATTTCAATAGAATTAAATTTTCCAGAAAAACTTAGCCACCCCATTTAACCCCCAATGGGGGTGAATTTCGAAAAACCCTGAAATACGTGTTTCATCATTTGTACTTAAAAGCATTAATTCAAAGTTTCATGCAAAAATGTGCAAAAAAATTATTTTTCTCATACAAACTTTGCCATCCCTTTTAACCCCTTTTAGGGGTTGAATTTCCAAAAAATAATATACCTATGTCCTTCACATGAATAAAAACTATCTACATAACAAATTTCAGCAAAATCGGTTGGGTTGTTTAGGCGTGAAAAGGTAACAGACAGACAGATAGACAGACAGAGTTACAGCATTTATAATATTAGTATGGATTAGCTATTTTAGCGAACTTCGTTTCAGTCGTTCAGTTTGTATGGGAAAACTTGAATGCTGTTTTTTCTAGTTTCCTCGCTGTTGAACAAGATAAAATTTACCATATGTCTTTCTCCTGGTTTTCAGCTACGACGACGAATTTGGCTGAAAATTGACTAGTATGTCAATTTTCAGCCAAATTGTTTTAGTCGTTCCTGTGATATAAATATATAAATAGTGCAATCAGCATCAGGCGATTAAGTAATAAATTGTGTCCAGATATAGATAAAACGTTGGTATACGTATCTAGGCGTATACAGCACTGTACCACTACGTAGCTACGATTACACTATTGGAATAATCTAGTAAAAGTAAAATAAATTATATGATAACTATCAACTGGCGATAGAATCGTCACCTCCCGTTGGTGATAATGGCGAGAGGTTATCATGGAGGCAGTGTTATACAAAGTAAGATGAAGAGGTAAATATTAATAAATGTGAAGAACTCCAGAAGACAAGTATCAAGTCTATTTTGGTGGGAAAAATATTCTCAAACAAGTTCTAATTTTTTAAATCTAGAATCAAACTGACATATAAATTTGTATATTGTTAACAACGTTTCCGTGGTGTAGCGGTTATCACATCTGCCTAACACGCAGAAGGCCCCCGGTTCGATCCCGGGCGGAAACATACTTTTGGATTATTAGTAATGATATACTTAAATTCTTATGAAATTTTACATTTAACCTTGGACTTTATTTTATAAAAATGTTTAAAAATGCTTTTCTGCAAGCACAATATCAAATAGCTATCTGATCGTTAGAGTTAACAGTAATTGCCTGTTTTATGTGAGAGATTAGCGAACAATATGAGTCTCCTGACGATAAGAGGTAACTGAATCAGAGTCAATTGAATCAGTTTTATAGTTTTTAGTTAAGTAATCAAATTAAATGCGTGTAATTTGCTAATTGCCACTATAAATTTGCATGACATACTATGACAAAATGTGCAGGAACATGGAAATAATATGTAACAACTTACCGTAAGTACCACATTTTTGGCAAATAAACTATTATTATTATTATTAACTGTGGTCTACACACAACAAAAAGGTTATAGGTGCGACGCTATCGTGTGGCCGGGCTGTGACGCATTTTTTTTAAATAATAAATAATATGATAAATAAATATCCCTGGACAAGTTACACAAATTGAATCTAACCCCAAAGTAAGCAAATTATGTGCTTGTGTTATGGGTGTTAGTCAACGATACTAATACATAGAAATACTTAAATAAATACCGGAATAAATTTAATAAACAGCATTGTACAAGTATAAAGGTTATCCTATCCTTCAGACCGGAACAAGAAAGAGTCATTATGGCGGTAGGAATAGATGAAACGCTTAATACGAAGCCAGGCAATTTGATGCACAGTTTTAAGATTTGAAAACTGAAAAAGTTTTGCTATTGAATTGCCTCTGTGGTCTAGAGGTCCACATATCGGGCAACAAAAAAATAGGAAATTTGTATTTAAATTTTCTAATAAAATTAACGTTGCCCGAGATTAGATATGAGTTCGTTTGGGAATAGTCTTGTCACCTATTATATTGTGGGACTTAGTGTCTTAGGTTAGTAATAGGTGCCCTGGTTGAGCCTCTGTCTACCTCTTCGGGTATACCTCATCCAACCTGACGTCTTAGCCACGTGACAGCAACGCACCTATATCATCTATGATGTTTATAGACTACGGTTGTCTCTTACTATCAGGAGAAACATGCATTTGTTAGTATAGATAACAACTGAGAAAAAAAATCACATTTTAACAAACACATAAATTATAATAAGGGAGAAAATTTTGTAAAAATTAATGTTTCCGCCCGGGATCGAACCGGGTGTTCTGCGTGTTAGGCAGATGTGATAACCGCTACACGACGGAAACTACATTGTCTTTACTGCAATATTTTATTCGCATACATCAGTTTAATTAGGTCCTACTTTCACTTTATTGTCTGAGCTTGTCCACGTTACCACGTCACGATATCGTCAACGTGGAAACGCGCGTTTGTTATTCGTTGCTGCGTCTTGCTTATACGCGTTACCGCAATTTTTTTAAATTATTTCTTTTATAATTTCGTTTTAATATTAAGTGAAAGTAATGAATTTTCGTGGCATTTTGTGCATTTTTTAGTGAAAGTGCGCAAATAAAATTATTAAGAAGAAAGCAGTGTATCACATATTTCCTCATTGCCGTCAAATCTCATTAAAACAGCTTGAGTAATGTAGTCACTGCCTTATTCAAGACCCCGACATGACTTTCTATGACGAGTTATGACTAATTTTGAAATATTTGAACCTAATTTTGTTAAATCGGGTAACTTGATTCGAATAGACTAATGGCAATTTCTAACGCTAGAGCCAAAAACTAAAGAAAGAAAGCGAAAAGTTTAAATTGGAAAATATACTAGTGTGGACATAAAACTCATGAGAAAGTACATGTCTAAAAAGAAAATGTTATATTAATTCAATATTTTTTTATTAAAGTAATCTTGGTTACGAAAAAAGTGTAAAATTTTCACATTCGTTTAGTTGTATTAATAATTATTAGTTTCAGTTCTTTAGTTGATTGTATGTTTCATGGCACTAGTTTTTGTTGAATTAATTTATTGTTTAGGAACTTTCTCATAAGAAAAGTATTTTTATTCAAATTATATTATATTTTCATTGTCGTCAATCTTATGTTCTTACATATTCTGAAATTCTGCTGCTGTGATATTATATTATATAAAACAAATTATATATAATTAAAAAAAAATTACACTACTATTTAACAAGGTATGACTTTATTTTTTTTTATATTATTGGAAGGAAGACAAGCAGACGGATTTGCGGAAAAATGTGGCGCGTAACGAAAAAATGTTACACTAATTTTTTTTCCAACCCCGATAAAGAAGTTTCACTTTAATAAAAGTAGGAAATTCGGTAGATTTCTTCTAGGGTAAGTTGCACAGTTACTCTAAAAGTAAAGTATCTTCACTCATGCATCCCCGTAAAATTAGGAGAGAAAATAAATGGTATCCACGACTAGCTGGACACTAAGTCCCACAATCTGATAAGTGATAAACCTGTCGCCATAGCCAATCCCGAGCAACGTTACTTTTATTATAAAATGTAAATTTTTGAAGTTATACTTCTTTTGGCGAGTTTGGAAAAAATTATGAGGGTAATTTTCTACGGTGCGCGCGCATACCGTCACGAAAAACCGACATGATGAAGTTAGCTGTAGATAACATTTTAGTTTTTCAAAAAAAGGTACCAACAAAGTAAAAGTAAGGACATCTACGTATGTTTGCGTGAGAACAGACAACCGTATTCACAATATTTCTTTATTTTTATGGTTAGTGTCATTTTGTCTACAAATGTAAAATAAGGCAAAAGATAAAATTTTTAAAAAGATTTTTATCTTTTTACGCCGAAGAAGTATAACTTCTAACGCGTGTACATAAGTAGACACACAATTTTTTTTCTGTTCCCCGAACCGAGAATCGAATCCGGGAACTCGTAAACGAAATATACCACCTGATCTTGGTTGCGGTCTATGAAAAATGAACCAGCACACGGCTCTTATCAGGTAGGTACTTGGTAGAAAAATCTCAACAAAACCCTACAAAAATTGCTTGATAATTGACGATAGGCTTACGAATTATCTTTTTATGGTACTGAGGATATTTGGCTAGTCGTGGGTAATTGTTCCCTCTGACTACTACGATCTAGTATTCTAGGATCCAGGTGAGAAGATATTTTATTAACTTTTTTTACGCTCTACAAACAAACAAACAAACAAACAAAATTATAAGCTTTCTCTTTTTTATAATATTAGTATAGATTTGAGTTAAAGTATTCCAGATTTCGTATTAACTAATTCAAATCTTTATTAAAAAAAGTATCTTCACACCCATATCCCCAAAGAGGTAGGCAGAGGCACAACCTGGGCACTCACGACTAGCCGAAAACACTAAGTCCAACAATGTGATAGGTGGATAGCCTTCCGTCAACCGAGCACGTATCTAATCCCGAGCAACATTTTTTTTATTATTAGAAAATTGAAAAAATCAAATTTTCTTTACATTGCCCCACCCGGGATTCGAACCCGGGACCTCATGCAGTCAAGTCCAACAACTGAACCTCTAGATCACAGACGCGACAAATCTTTATTAACTATTCAAAAACATCACGTAGAAGATTTTATACGAAACAAACACTGGACCCAATTATATTTAAGTTTCAAGGTATCTTGGCCAGACTAGACTTCAGAAATAAACTAACTGTAAAACATTATTGCGTGTTCCGAGCGAACTAAATATCTCACTCAAGGAAACACTTTCGGTCCATGCAAACAATTTCTCACAGATAAGATATCTATGAATTACAGACCAACATTACTTGGCAGGGTGTATTTTCCTTATGCCAAAGTAGGTATCTAATCTACGAAAGTAAGCGGATCACGTCAGTTTATTTGTGTTTGTTATGAGATCTGTGCCCCTGGCGCTTCATTGCAGTTGTCTTGCAAAAGTTCTCTACAGGGTGTTTGTAAACTGTCGTATCTGCAAAGGCGTTTATAAACTGTCATATCTGTAAAGGCGTTTGTAAACTGTCGTATCTCTGGTGGTAATTCTGTTGTGCATAAACTAAACTCATTTGGATCAGCGATTCCCAAGCTTTTTAATTGATATACCACTTTCAAAATTCCTGACCCCCTTCAGCTACATTACTATTTCTTTCACTAATACTATACTCTGTTTTAGATAAATGCTATCTTTTTCAATGAACATTTTAGACATGGTAGATTGGTCTGGGCATGTTCACTGGGGACGTTGTTAATAAACGTTTACAAGTTAGGCAAATGTCTTGTAGAAACTCATTTGAGAACACTGAACGTGTTTTGTATTTTTCTGTTACTAGCGTTGAAACAAAATTGCGATAACTTCAACACAATAAATTCACCACTATAAGGTGTCGAAATGTGGTTCTAAATATGAAATCATTTTCCGGTGTTAAGTGTGGGGTTAAATATGGTTAATCTCTGGTGCTCTGGGTGCCCCTCTTCTCACCTTTTCTGGCATAAGGGTGTAAAACTAAATATATATATTTTGGTGTAAGTTATTACTTTAAACAAAAAACTCTTTCAGAAAAATGTAATTTTAATATCGAAAATTGAAACTGCAGCTACGCTAGTCTTTTGCACATAGCGCAATGTTGTTCTTTAATAATTATAAAAATTCACTAAGTTTTTGGGGTAATTTTCCTAATGTAACCTGGCACTCTACAAATAAGGACATCTTATTTTCAACATAAAATCAATCCCTGAAGAGGTTATTTGATTTAAAAACAGCAATTGTAATCTGCAGACGCCGTAAATGTTGCAGGTGTGCACTTTCCTGCGGAAGGGATGTAAGCTCGATTGCATAAATCTATCGTCTACCCTACCTTCCGGTCTGGATCATGACACTGGCATGGTGGCAGGAATAGTTACAATGGATTCTTATCTGGGCATATTGCTGAACAAGACTCTGCCATCAGTGTTCTTGTTGAAAATTACCTTTATAACCAACGAGCTTACGAGCTGCCTGGCAGGCAGAATTATGGTATATTCTACTAATAGATCCAGACCAACACATATTACAAAAAGCACAGATAAATGGCAAACCTATCATTAACCGTGCACTTATTTCATCCCGGGCGGGGTTGTTATTAGAAAATTCAAAAAATACATTTTTATTTACTCAACCCTGGAATCTACCCAGAGGCTTCATGTAATCAACACCAGCACTAGACTACTAGAGATCAGAGGCAAATCCTTATTACATTATTCATACTTTTTTAATTATGATATTGAAAGGCAAACAAGCAGACGGATTTATAATGGTAAAAAATTGACGTCAACTAGAGACACCAAAGGTTGAAATGGTGCGTTGCCAGCTGAGGCCGAGATCTAAGGCCTAGACCAAAAGTAAGTTTACCTACCTTACCCTTTGTACTGGAACACGGCAAGCATTGACGTTATGGCGGCAGGAATAAATAAGGCGGTGGTGCCTATCCGAAAGAGTCGCTGCGAAACCTTACCACCTAGTAGGATGTCACGGTGTTAGTGACGGTAAGCCTATGCCTAAAAGGCGGGCAGCCAGCTGCCTGGCCTGGCAGATGGTCTATTCCTGCAAAGGAGCCCGTACCAACACGGGGAAAACTTTTGTGCCATGTTTGGATCAGATTATAAACATCCTGTATATAAACTATTTCATTATTGACTATATGTAGGCGTGAAATGGAATTGTCTCGGACGTATTTTAGTGGTTTCACATTAAATTTAATGCAGTCATAACATTCTAACTCAAAACTAGATTTACCTGATTTATTATTAGTGTGACGACTGTTTCGCTGAAATGGTTTTAGCCATAAAATATTGTTATTACACCTTGTTCATTATTTTGTCTGTGGACACTGTCAAATAATGTACATGACAGGTAAAGAATAAACTTTTTTATTAAGAATAAACGTTTTTTCGTAATTATTGAACTTTGTGTATATTATAAGTAAAATTAGTTAATTTAGAATTTATAACTACGGATGACATGGCAGCATGGCCTTAAGGTCTTAGCCGGCTCCAGAAAGGGGCAAATTAACTTAAAAAAAGAATGAAATATTTTTGTTACCTTTCATCTAACTATGTAAGGGGAGTTTTAGCGTCATTTAGATAAAAGTTGGCTGTAGTTTTTTCGTAATTATTTAATGTCGTATTTTTATTGAGTGAACTTAGTGGATTTTGATGTCATTTTGTGCAATTTTCTTCAATGAATAAATGATTGTTGTATTCAATTTGCACAAATGAAATGATGATGATGTCATGTATTTTATCGTTCCGGAAAATATTCATTAAATAAGCTTATGTAATGAGGCCAACGTTTTACTATTCATGACTTTCTTTGATAACTTATGACTGATCTTACAAAAAAAACTCAATTACTATTTGTTAGTCTCGCTAAAACTCAAGAACACCTGGACCAATTTGGCCAATTTATGGTTTTAAATTATTTGTGGAAGCCCTGGAAAGGTACAAAAGATAAGAAAAAAGGAAAAAAAAACAACCAACCAACAAAAAACGAAGTTTGGCGGAGTAGCTAGTTTTAAATAATTAAAATTCGATTTTGTAAAATAGGTAACAGAATTGAATTTCAACTTGACTAACGCTAGTGCTAAAAACTTTTTATAAAATCAGATGCTAGCACCTGATTTATCAAACTAGTGATATCAAAAATATAAATGGTTGTTATTTTGTTGCATACCTAGTAAAATTGTTTTATGTAATCGCCGTAAATTTTCCCTGCGTTGCACCTTTGCAGAATAGACCATCGGCCTTCCTACCAGGCAGCTCGTAAAAGGCGAACATGGGTAGGCTCACCGTCACTAACACCTTGACATCTGACTAGGTGGTAGAGTTTCGCAGCGACTCGTCCGGATTGGTACCGCCGCCTTACCTATTGCTGCCGCCATAACGTCATGACGTGTTCCGGTTTGAGGAAGGGTAGCCGGTAAACTTACTTTTGCTCAAGGCCTAACATCCCGGCTCAGGTTGGCAACGCACCATTACCACTTTTGGTGTTTCTAGGCGGCGTGAATTTCTTACCATAAGGAAATCCGTCTACTTGTTTGCCTTCCTCCCTTTTTTTGATATAAAAAAGAAAGTAACAGAAAGACACTTCTACAAACGTTTAATCTAGTACTCGGAAAACGTTGATTCAAAAGTTGTGGCCGCTTTCCGATCTCGTCACAAGTGCCTTTTGTATGGTCTATGTAAAATAAAAGATTTTATAGTTTTAATTCTAAAAAACATTCTAACATGTTTAAAATGTTTCCATTTCTTTTATTTTTTCTTTTGTGAATATCAGAATCGTTAACATTATCTTCCTTGTACTTAGGCCTACTTATAACCGCTTATAATAAGTAGGCAGAGGTACAACACGCTCTGGTTTTCTGTTGTCCCAGAATTAGCTGTATCTTGTATAAATTATTAGCTATTACCCCATATATTAGATAATTGTCATCTTAACGAAATTGAATCATTATTTATGCAATCGCGAAATCATCTTTCAATCCACCTCCGGAGCCTTAAATTACAACTTATAAGAAATTTTTAACTTACACCGGAACCTTAAGTAAAACTTAAAATCAAGGATCCTTTCAAAGGAGATCTCATTCAAGTCGTTCGTACATTGTAAAATTTATTCCGCGAAGCATCTTGAGTTGACCGTCTGCTGTGCCCCATCTGTATTGGCCTGACGTCCCTAGACTCACTTAAAAGTAACAAGAACAAGTGCCTGGCATTTAAAATAGTCTCTAGATTGTCCAATTGGGGTCCCTGAAGATCTGAACAATATATAAACAATTCTCTGCTACAACGTGATACTAACTAGAAAATACTATAGGCTATAGGAAACTGATCCTTAGTGATCTACGGTCTACCTACCGTTTTTTCATGTTGACTACATGAAGTCTCGCGTTCGATTCCCAGTTTTTTTAGTAACTATTGTATATATATTTCTATTATTTATTTTATTATTTAAATATATTACGCTGTCAGATTCAGATTCAGATTCATTTATTTTTTTCAAAGAAAGTATTAAAAAATACATTTTTTTAACGTCAATTGAACAAAAATGGTAATAATACAATACAATCATTATGAAATTAGCTTAAACATATTTTAGAACAACAATGGTAAATAAAAATTAATATAAGACTAATTCGAAATCACATTTTTAAATAATAGTTAAAAATATATGAATCAAATAATTATAATAAATTTATTCTGCAATTTATCTTAACATTTTTCAATTTGGCTTACATTACTCTGTTTCTAAATTCTTGTTTTAGGCTGCATGTCCGAGATTTAGTTAGAACACAATTGGTAATAGTCGAAGTAAAACTAATTTAAGTAAAACTTTGACTGTTTTATTTATTACTAGTGGTAGCCCATTGGTCGAAATTCGACAATAATAAATTTTAATATCTTGTTGATAAGAACGACATCTTAATTTCCTAAGACCAACTACTTTGTTTTTAAACTTTGTTTCCATCCATCTGTGATATTTTATCGTTATCATCAATATATTTGTTTGTGTTTGTCAAATGCATGGTAGTGTGGGTAATGTTTTATTTACTGATTCAATGTACTTTATAAGCATTATTATTGAAAAATATTGGCGTTCTGCACTTCAACTTATAATTAATTTTTGTGTAGGAGATTTTTCGTAAAAAGGGGTGTAAAGTTTTGGCATCACGTATTAATTAAAAATAACAAAAAAAAAACAAATAAAAAAATCGATAGGTCGTGTTACTATACACTATATAATAAAATATATTTTCCCTTAAATACAAAAGCGTGAATATACTTAAAATTAAACGCTAACAGGCTTCTGAATGGTATCTATTATTCATATCACAGTTGCCAGGCATAGTAGAAATGCGTGATATTTCCCGCCTCTAGTGCAATAAAACCAGCTGTAATCTCGGCATATCAGCAACTGGACCGGTCGAGGAACAGTCAAGATACTGTTCCAGTTCGCCAACACTTCATTTGCTCCGTATTTCTTGCGTAAAGTGCTGTCTAAGTTTGATAACGTCGTGTTCTAAAAAGTTATCGCGCATTCGTACAATAGTGTATTTCGTATCAAGTTTTTATTTATTAGTTGCGAAAGCTGGACTTTAAAGCTTTTCTCCTGTGGGATATATTTTAGAGATTGGAATAATATCAGGTTTTTGACTCTGGGTTTCAATTGTCTCTGCACAAAATTTAATAAAATTGTTTAACCGGTTTAGTAAAAAGAAAATTAGGTTTTTCCAATTTTCTAATTAAAAAAAATGTTGCTCGGGATTGGAAATGTGCCCGGTTGGCGATGGGCTTGCCTAGCTAGTCGTGGGTGCCCTGGTTGTGCCTCTGCCTACCCCTTCGGGGATATGGGCGTGACGATACTTTGAAGATACCGGTTAAGTCGAAATAGCAGGGGAGCCCAAGATAGTAAATGTGTATTTATTCCAGTGTCATGATGATCAATTTTATTGAACTTTATAACTATGAACTAATCGATATTAGATGGTAGATAATAATAAAGGTAGTGTATGTTTTTATTTTTCTACTCCTAACGACATGCCAACAGCAAAGCTTGGGTTCGATTCCTGATGGAGGCAGACATTTGTATAATGAGCATTTAAATGTTTGTAATACCGGATCTGGGTGTTTATTAAATTTATTCTGGTATCTATCTATTTATGTATTTCAATGTACTAGAATAACTGACTAAAATTGCACTGTCGTGTTCTGATCCGGAGGGTAGGACCGCTGAAAGACTTGCAATTTAGCCCTTACAACCTGGCTACAAGACTGCAAAACCCATATTTGGGTCCAGCCTCTTGAGTGAAACCAGTTGGTTGCCACCGAACTGCTCTCAATCGCCCGCTTAATTAGATAAATCTTTGAGATTACTCAGTCTTGTCATATGCATAAACTAAAATAACCATCTATGGCTATACACCAGCGAATAAACACAGGAGATATTGAAAATATCTATGTTGCTAATAAGCCACAGCTTCTCTTGCCATCAAGAAAATCGTAAGGTCCGTGTGTTTGTTCGTTATATTATGCATATAAAAGTAATAACTCTACTAGTGATAAAGAAATTATTTTAAAAAACCTATTCCATAAAACTGTTAGTTTTGTTCATCATAAAAAATGCTAATTCTGTCAGGATTTCAATTCTAAGTCAATTAATTATAAATGATTGTGTATTCCGGTTCAAAATTGTCAAAAAAAAATGTTTCCGCCCGGGATCGAACCGGGGGCCTTCTGCGTGTTAGGCAGATGTGATAACCGCTACACCACGGAAACGTTGACAGACGTTGCTAAATTTATGAATATGTTTCCAGCTAGATTTAGCATTCTAGGTCTTACTAAAAATGTTTGACGGTATACTAGCCTTCACATGAGTATTTAGTCTCATACATTTTTTTTGTGTAAGATAGTAAACTAGCAGATGGATCTCCTGATGGTAAAAGTTTTCACAAGTGGTAGATTGCCTTGCTGCTACTTTCCAGATAGGGATCCGTCACCATACCTATTCCTACTACCCTAATGAATAAAATTATCTTCTGGTCCGGTCACAACTAACCTAGCACTATCCGATCCCAGGACAGCGACGCACCTATAACATCTATGGTGTATATGGAAGAAACCATCTGTTTCTCTGCCTCGTAAATCGTATGAGGTTAGCTATGCTTTAATAGGTCTTTACCAACAAAACCAGTTATAGTGTAAGAGTGCTGTGCAACGACTTTCCGGAGTAGACATCCTAGGTACGTCTTACCTGTTCCTACCGCCATTATGACAGGGTCATGTTACTGTTACTCCGCGGATTTGGAAGGTGTTTTAAAAAAGATATTTTATTTGTTACACTTATTTAATTACACTTGACAAAATACACTCTAAAATATTAGTAAGAAATAGTAATGAGGCTTAGTAATGGAGACTAGTAGTCTCGATCTATGTTGGAGTGGAACTAAGGATCATGGGATGAATGCAGAGGAACATAGCAAAAGTGCTGATAAAGCACTTTTGGTCAAGAGGGTTGTACTAAGCCCTTTTGTTAACTATCTAGGGTTGTAACAAAAAGTTAGACACACAGCAGGCTCAAACACCGACTAAGCAAGGAACCAATACCTTCAGCTACGGGTAAAGCCTCTGTAGTACGGTTGTCTTTTACCATCAGAGGAAACGCGTGCTAGTTCATTGTTTTATCACTTTAGGTATCACACAACAAAGGTTGGGAATCCTAATTCGATAAAAACGAAAAGAAAGCTTGACACCAGCAAATCAACAAAATTTCACTCAAAAACAACTTTTGTATTACATACATATACATATATATCTTCACGCTAAATCCCTTACGGGGTAGTCAGAGAGTATCGAGTGCCAGATCTCACGATCCTGACATACCTGTCTGGCTTCCTTCTCGTTTATTACCCTTTTTAAACAAACACGCCGATTTCGAAGACTCTTAACATTTTTGTTTCACATTATGTAGATTCATAAATTTAAATGCATTAGTCTTAAGTTGGGAATTCAAATTTTAATAAAAACGAAAAGAAATTTTGACCACAGCAAATCAATAAAATTTTACTCAAAAAATTGCTAACTTTTTTAGTAGATTCAATTTTCATAGATTTATGTCCACTAGTGGTCGCCCATTGGTTGAAATTCGACCATAATAAAATTTTAATTTCTTGTTTATAGGAACGCCATCTTCATTTCTCAAGACTAACTGCTTTGTTTCCAAACTTTATTGTGCGCCATCTATGATCTTTTATCGTTATCATCAATATGTTTGTTTGTGTGTGTCAAATGTGTAGTAGTGTGGGTAATGTTTTATTTATTGATTTAATGTACTTTATAAGCATTATTATTGAAAAAATATTGATTTAATGTACTTTATAAGCATTATTATTGAAAAAATATTAGCGTACTGCACGTCTCCTACACATAACCTATCAGTATGCCAAATTTTGTGCTCCTGCGTATGCGCAATTTTCGTAAAAAGGGATCCAAAGTTTTGGCATCCCGTTTTAATATTTAGATAAGTTATACGTTCGGAATTTGATTTTGATTTTTCTGGACGGAATTATTTCAGACGTATTTTGTGAACTTAAAAAAATGTAAAGTTTTCTACATGTATTGTATACATACTACATAAATAATAAGGATCAGATTGTGATATTAAATATTGGGTTCATTCAAAATATTCTACGACCAAACGATTAATCGGTAGTTTATGATAGGTGTTTATCTGGTTATCAGGTCGGGTAATATTAATATATTGTGTCATTATTTATGGATAACCAATTTAGCTCTTATCTGACATCAGCAAAACTAAACCAACATGCTATATAAAGACAGACATTGGATTGGATATAACTAATGTGACCAGGCGTCTCGTTTTTAACGGGACCATCCCGTTTTATTTAATGTCGTTATCGATCTTAAAAGATGGCTCCGGAAAAAAAAATGTTCCGTTTCATAAAAATAATAATTTGTTATAACTTATATTTTTAAACCGAAACTGTAGATTCTATATTTGAAGAGCAAGACATTTTTTTATGATATTGGAAGGCAAACAACCAGACGGATTTCCTGATGGTAAGAAATTCACGTCGCCTAGAGACACCAAAGGTGATAATGGTGCGTTGCCAACTTTAGGCCGAGATGTTAGGCCTCCAGAAAAGTAAGTTTACCGGCTACCTTACCCTCCAAACTCGAACGGGTCATGACATTATGGCGGCAGGAATAGGTAAGGCGGTTCTACCAATCCGGGCGAGTTTCTGCGAAACTCTACCACCTAGTTGCCATAGATGTCACGATGTTAGTGAACTAAAACATACTATCATATTGAAGATGGAACCGTTGCTTTTATGCTACTGAATTAAGGCAGTCACTCAGTTAGAAAGCTGTTCATGTTATTTGAAATTTGATTTTTTTATCTGTCCCAAATAAATAAATACAACACTTAGGTGCAAAGATAGTATTATGTATGATATTTAGTACCTGATAATTGTCTGAAAATTTGATGTCCCGTTTTTGAACAAGAAAGAATGGTCACAGTAGGTATAACGAGATATATTAAATTTCACTGATAGACAAGTTAGTTGAACGGTTGTGGAAATAAAATAGGTAATGTTAGGTCGGCTTGGCCGCAGGCTAAATCAATTCCAGGACAATTCCCATTTTCTCGATACTTTCATTTCTCTACTGCAATCCGGAAGAGAAAATTCTAGTTTTCGTAACGGTATTCTGTGCACTTGATATCCCATATAACAGGACATTATATGGCTCCCCTATTTGAAGAGATACTGTAAAATTTAATTAGAATCTAGATTTAAGAAATGTATGGGTACAATATATCGTTGGTATATATGTCTACTTTACAGTGTTTGGTATATAATTTTTTTATTTATAATACTTAATTCACTAAAGTGGTACTGAAAAGTGACTGTTGCGCAGATTGCCATTAAACAGACTGATATCGAAAGTATTTCTTCAATCTTATTTTGTAATTTTTATAAGTTAACTCTTTATTTATTTCTGTCTACAGTTAGAAGATTAGGATTTAGGAATATAAAACACCTATCCTCAAAACATTTTTAAAAACCTGTCACCCGTTTCGTAAGAGAACTGTAGTCTGAAGAAAAAAAGTATCTTCACGCCCATATCCCGCAAGGGGTAGACAGAGGCACAACCAGGGCACCCACAACTAGCTGAAGATACTAAGTCCCACAATGTGATAGGTGGCGAGCCTATCGCCAATCGAGCTCGAGCAACATTTTTTTTATTATAAAATTGGAAAAACACAATTTTCTTTTTTTTGGATACGAACCCCGGACCTCACGCAGTCAAGTCCAACAACTGAACCGCTAGCGATCGTCCGAAGAAGGTTCTCCTGTAATCCCAGTCACGAGGGCCCGACTTCATGACATTCGTGCAGAGTGCAGACCATGTTTTTAAATCTCTCAAGAGTCAAGATGTTGCGTTCACTATATTTATATAGCCTTGCTGTCATACATACAGTACATGTACATACATACATACAGACAAATCTTTGACAAAAACATACTAGGAATGCTTAAAATAAAAAACTTAAGTACGTTACAACGTTGTTTTTTATTAGAAAATTAAAAAAAACACGTTTCGCTTACCCGACTTCGCTATAGAACCCGTTAGAACATTATAGTATATTTATTCTTCGCTATAATTTACTAGGTGGTAGAGTTTCGCTGGTAGAGTTTAGTAGAGTTTTGGTAGAGTTTCGGAGGGTAAGGTAGCCGGTAAACTTACTTTTGTTCGAGGCCTAACATCCCGGCCTCAAGTTGGCAATGCACCATTACCACCTTTGATGTGTCTAGGCGGCGTGAATTTCTTACCATCGGGAAATCCATCTGCTTGTTTGCCTTCCATTAAATAAAAAAATAATTATAGAAACATTTTTCCTAAACAAAGAAATTTAATTTTATGTGTTTTTCCACATCTCTCCTGCCTCTTAAACTCTTTTAAGTAAGCTAAAACAAAAAATCAGCATTTTTTATACTACGCGTCCTTATTCTTAAGAATGAAAAAAATCCATAACCTCAAAAATATAACGCAGTACCTAAAAAGAATGGAAAATCGTTAATCCATTTTTGACATCGTAAAATCTGAGATTAAGCTCTTAAATAAGCTTACAGAATATTCGCCAAGATTTATACATAGCTTTCCTCCTTTTAATCAAATATTAGAAGCTGCTTAGGGATTTTTAAACAACTAAGATATAAAATTGCTTTTCCTGTGGATAGAAGCGCTATTATGCCCTGTGTTCGTGCCTTATCACTCTGCAGCTTGTTTTATGAAGATTAACAAAAGGCATTTTCATACTTCCTTTCCGATTAAGGAGAAGTGACTCGCAAAATGCGTAAGGTTTTATTTTACTAATTTATGGTATGTAAATAACCTACGTTTCTTTAGACAGTGGCAGTGATTTTGTTGCGCACTCGCTAAACTAATTTTAAGTTATCGCTATCTCCTTTCAATGGAAATCGCAATAAATGTGAACTAACTGTTTACCTGCGCTTGTCTTATAAAAGTTAATGGTTAACTTCAATAACATTTTTTATACAAGCTTGAATTCCTGTTATATTTGATTGAGGGTAAATTTTCAAAATACGCTGAACTCAATCTGGATTCGTCTATAAGGATATGCATCCAACGATTTAATTGTAAAAGAGTAACAGACACTTAGACATATATTTTAACATTTGTAATGTGAACTATATTGTGGCTTACATGGACGGTGACATTATTAATTCGACTTTTTCTTTTTTGTAATTTATGTTTAACTATAACGGGTGATAGTGATAGCTGACCAAAAAACAATGGACTCAAACCATTATACTGAGTTCAAAACCAAAAGATTTTTTGTGGGAAATGTTTAGTGCAATTTTAACTTAAAATTGTTTGTCTTGCGTGACATATTTTCTTTTGTTTGGACTGAATAGTTTTTGAAGTTGAAGGATTTTTGAGTATTTCTTTGAATTTAACCAGAATGCTTTAGACTTTTACATTTTTTTATAAATTGATGTTAACTGCGCTTCGGAAATTTTTGGTGTTATGTTACTAATGCATCAACGACAAAAAATTATGTTAAGTTAAAAATACATCAAACATTTTCTAAAAAATCCCACAAAAAAACTTTTGGTTTTGAACTCAATATTATCGTCCGAATAAATGTTTTTTTTTTGGGTTAGCTGTCACTAACACCTTATATTTAATAATGCCTATTATTTTGTGTATCTAGATGACGTGATAATGAAATTGTAATATTTATGCAGTTTCACTTCGCTTTGGGCCCGTTGTACGTTTATTTAACCCTGTAGTAAGTATTTAACCCTGAGTTAGTTTATGTACACTTTGTATTAGCTAATTTAACTCATCATTAAATTTAACCCAAAAACATGCAATCGAACCTTACGTATTAAACATTCGATTTAAAAATCCAGACTATCCAAATTTACAACGATATTAAATAAATTCTAGAGTATAAGCGATATATTTTTGTACGGTAATAATATTTCATTTTTATCTCACAAAACAAACATTAAGCTCACTAAAACGTTAAAATATTTATTCTGTTTACTTTGTTATTTGCACTCTGCCATTTATTTTTATAAACATGAATACTGCAACAGGGTTAATGATTTGTGTATTTCGTTCCTTGTTTACGAAACGAGTAAATTTTCATGACTTTTGTTTAAATTGGTTTTGTCCAGATCTTTTGTGTAGAAAAGACCATTTGTCTTTCTGACAGTTTGTAGAAGGCGAGCATAGGTTATGTAAATCAATACCAGCAATAAATACTACTGGTGGTCGAGTGCTGTTCATCAACTAGGGTAGAGATACATTACCTATTCTTGCATCCGCTGTCATATTCCAATCCAAAGGTATTAGAGTAAATGGTAGAACTGAAAGGAATCTATACCGAACATGATAAAGTCTCTGACTTCGTTATAGAAAAGTATTGATAAAAAGATAAATAAAAACCGGAGGGTGGGATAGCCGGCAGACTTGCACGGTATTCTTCTACCATCTGTGTCACCAACAACTGTGTGCTTATTCGCTGTCACTAAGGGGTTTGTAGGTGCTGATGTGTTTCTTAATCTTGTAAGCGAGTAGAGTGATTAACCTAAAACAAAATTATTTATGTAGATTGCATAATTTGAATTGTCTATGTGTGTCTGTCTGTAGATTTATCAAAACTTTTGAGCGCATAACCGATTATGATGACATTTTTTTTGAAAGCTTACGTAATTGAGCTGGTTGTTAGCTACATACATGTAGGTTTAGTCGGGAGGTGTATGAAAATGACATTTTGTTGTATTACACATCTTTTCTACTGATGTGAGCACACACACACTGACAGGACTATAAAGACAGATTAACAAAGAGATTAGTGTTTGCTAAACTTCAACTAAAACACAGACAAATCGTTAGCAGTTTGTACTGTAACGGCTTCATGTGTTACTTGATCCAAATCACCTTTTTTATAGACAACTTATAGCGAACAATGGTTTCGATAAATAGTGTAATCTATATATTTATACGTGATGCCAAAACTTTGGACTCCTTTTTACGAAAATTGCGCTAACTCAGAAGAATAAAATTTGGCACACTTATAGTTTATGTGTAGGAGAAGGGCAGAATGTTTTTTATATCTTCACGCCAAGTCCCTTACGGGGTAGGCAGAGAGTATCGAGTGCCCGACCTCACGATCCTAACAAACCTGTCTTGCTTCCTTCACATTCATTACCCTTTTCATACAAACACGCTGGTTTCGGAGACTCTTGACACCACCCTCGGATAATATCCGACTGATCTGATCGTGAAATGTCAGCCTTGGTCTCTCCGGGTACCTACATCCATCCACATTCGCATTGTATATCTGCTTTGTCAATCTTTCATCTGTCATTCTTTCCACATGACCGAACTAGCGGAGCATGCCCTTTCGCATTTTAACACCAACACCTTCTTTCAATTCCACTCTTTCTCGGATCTTACTGGTACGAATGTGATCAGCGAGCTTTACGCCACAGATTTTCCTTAGTGCTCTCATTTCCACCGCATTAACCCTACTTTCATGATCTTTCTGACATACCCAACTCTCGCTTCCATACAATAACGTTGGGATAAGCACAGAATTATGCAAAGCAAGTCTAGCTTTTTGACTCAAAACCTCGCTTTGGAATAGCTTACCCAACGCTCCATTCACACTATTCCCTGCACTCACTCTCCTCTCTACATCCGCGGTGTACCTTCCACCCCTGCTAAAAGCACAACCAAGATATACAATTTCATTCACTTGTTCCAGCACCACATTTCCCCGTGTTGGTCCGGGCTTCTTTGTAAAATAGACCATCTACCTTCCTTTGCCAGGCAGCTCGTAAAGGACGAGCAAAGGCTCACCGTCACTAACACCGTGAATTCTGACTAGGTGGTAGAGTTTAGCAGCGACTCGCCCGGATTGGTACCACTGCCTTACCTATTCCTGCCGCCATAACGTCATGACGTGTTCCGGTTCGGAGGGTAAGGTAGCCGTTAAACTTACTTTTGCTCGAGGCCTAACATCCCGGCCCCAGGTTGGCAACGCACCATTACCACCTTTGGTGTCTCTAGGCGGCGTGAATTTCTTACCATCAGGAAATCCGTCTGCTTGTTTGCCTTCCAATATCATAAAAAAAACATCATCAACCAAAACTCTTACATCCGTTCTGGCTACATCTCTTTCAAATACCATTATTTTGGTTTTCATCGCATTCAAATGTAAGCCCCTTTATTTGCAATCTTCTTTCGTTTATGTAGTATGTGCCCTTATTGATACCATTTGTTAACCATCTCCGCCGCCGCAGTATCAGTGCTCGTCGTTGTCGTTGCTCCTAGTTGGAAGCTAGATTAACTAGTAGACTCAAACACCCAGTCCGTAAGTTAGTGAAACACGCATCTATGGTGTTTATTACCATCGATTTTGTAGAAGGCCCCCTGAATTTCTAGATAACTATTGCGGTGTTAACGAAAAAAAATTGTTTTGTACCTGACAAATGATTTTTAGCCCATTTCGATGAAAAACTGCTTATCAAGAGTTTTGCATACTGAGTTCAACAGGTTATTTGTCTGCTTGTTTGCTATTAACCGCTAGCCGATAGAAAATAATCTTACAATTTTCAACGAACTGCCTACTAAACCTATATTTGATGTGTTGCCAAGAACCGTTTCGATAACGTCAGTTTTCAAACAAAATAATACACATCAAATTGAATCCATCCGTTTAAAAATCATGATGTCAAACACAGACAGACATACACACAGAGACATGTTAATCTTGTACAACACTCCTCGTTTTGAGTCGGGGAATAAATATGTATTATCTTTTAGTGTATGCCGTGATTTGTGATAAAGAAAAGAGAATAAAAGGTATCCTCACGCCCATATCCTTGTAGGGGTCGGCAGAGGCACAACCAGGGCACCCACGACTAGCCGGAGACACTATGTCCCACAACACGATAGGTGGCAAGCCACTATGTCCCACAACATGATAGGCATAATAGAAAATTTAAAATATACATTTTCTCATTTTTTTGTTGCCCGGCGCTCAGGAGTGGTAACCACTATTTTACCGATATCAAACCGATCTTTTATCATCATAAGAAATCATAAACTAATGAAAACAGAGGTGCACAGTTAATTCGTACGGATTGTAACAAAATAATGTTTAAGTGTATTATAAATAACTAGCGGCCCGGTACGTACTTCGCTACGTATAAACTGAAATAAAAAATACAAATTCATTTATTCAAACAATTAAATATTATATTAATTGCTACAAAAACAACTGAAAAAAGTTTTAATATGACAGCACAATCCCCATCTAAAAAAGTTTCAATTTGACTAAAAATACCCATTTACAAAGTGATCAGCCATTTATTGAAATCATTTGTTTAAAAAAATGTGAGAAATGAAGAATCGCTTTATCGAATTTATGCGAACTTCACATAAACCATCTACTAAATAGTCCAAAACCTAAACATTTGTTTTGGATAGGTGAGTCCGTTCTTGAGTTATGAAATTACAACTAAAAGTGACATTTGTTTTGGTATTACAAGTAAAAGTACAGTGAATTTCCGAGCTAAAAATTTTGCAAAATTTATTAAGTGGAATGCTAAAATAACGAAATACATTTGGTTTAATCCAAAATGATATAAAACAGACAGTAAAGGAAATCAAAGTAACAAAGGAAAATATGTAAAAAGTCATGATAAAAACCCAATTTCCTGTATCAAAAACATCGGATTTCAGGTGAAACATTTTGCTTGAGGGCGCCCTGTCTCCCATTGTACAGCTGTCACAGAATCTAACAATCGTCTGAGGTCTCATTCAAATGATAATCCGGCCATATGCTACACCCGTACGTAGTCAAAGAGCTTGTATCGTTATTGAAAACGGTTTTGATAAAATCTGAATTTTTTTGTATAGGTAATATTGCTGTAGAAAAACTGGTTGTTGGGTGCGGTTTTTTCAGATTTTTAAAAATATTTAAGTGTTTTGATGAATAAATATGTGTTTTTATCATAATACGTGAAGCAAAAGCTTTGGACCCCTTTATAAGAAAATGAAAGAGTGGTATAATGAATGCATTGAATCAATAAATAAAACACTTGTTTGGAAACAAAGTAGCTGGTGTTGATAAATGAAGATGTTGTTCTTATGAAAAAGATAGTTAAAGATAGTAAGGCTCTATTTCTATCTATTCTATCTCAATGTTTGAACATTATATTTTAATAATTTATATTGACTAGTTTATAATTAAAATTTATTATGGTCGAATTTCACCCAATAGGCGCCACTATAGTTTACATTTATTTGTTAAAATAAAGTAACTAATTAATAAAATCTACATACTCGCTCAGACAAGTACAGTTAAAATAACAATTAATTAACCAAACCAACTTACTATTCGAATTCGCACAATATTTTTTACTAGCTGCGCCCCGCGGTTTCACCCGCGTAAGTCCCGCGGGAACTCCGGGATAAAAAGTAGCCTATATGTTATTCTGGGTCTTCAGCTACCTAC
>NJDD01001215.1:291681-307940 GCA_002245505.1 Calephelis nemesis | reverse complement strand
ACACACACACACGCGCGCGCGCGCGCGCGCGCACACACAGAAACATCAAAACCACACCCGGTTTTCGGTTAGGGTTAAAAATATGTGTTGGTAAAGAATTTAGCAGCTGAAAATGATATCATTTCTTCAGTATTTCTAAGAGTAACAGTACATCATGTTTTCGACAATAATAATGGTGGCAGTATACAAACCTAGTATATTCAAAAATTTAGTCTTCCTGGAACTGAAATCTTTCATTGAACTAAAATAATGACGAAACTAAGTAAAACCTTATCTTCAAAACAAATTGCAAGAGCTATTTCTTGCTCTTCAAAGAGTTGGGCAATTCAACACCTACTCTCCCGTTTCATCCGGCTTGGCTTATCTCCCAGAATGCTAAGCTTACAGCTTGTAGAGACGACTGGGATAAACTATTTCAAATTATTTATCGTACTTAATTTATTCACAAAGACAAAGAGACCGTAAAGGAAGACAGTGAGTTAAGGAGGAAATTGTAGCAAAGGGACGAGGAAATCACTTTTGTGATAGTGTTAAAACCGTTATAAATAAGAACTTAAAAATGTTGCAGCATTTTTAGTTAATGCAGTATTGTTTCCAAGTTGAAATAAAATAATGGGTCATCTTGAAACATATAAAAAAGGTACTTTGCTGAACGATTTTTATATTTAAATGCAAATCTAGGTGTTGGATTTGCCCTCATGAGATCCCACGTTCGATTCTCGGGTCGGGCAACTAAAAGAAAATTGGGACAAACCTTAAACATCTAAGGGACGAAGGTCATACATTCAATCCAACAAAAAAATTTTCTTTCTTACATTACTGTAATAAGGGTAGGAGGCTAAACGCTCTAGAAGCCTTAGAAATTAATAAAAGAAAAAACAATCCAAAATTATTAAACGATCAGTTGGAACTTTATACATCTCCCCTTTTAAATATTTTCTAATATTTTAATCTCATAATAAATGTTACAAAAGTTTTGCTATAAATTCAATGAATGACATTTCAGTATTATTGTTACTATTATTGTGTTAACTGCTTACTGCTTATTTCATATTGACATACCTTTTACCGTTTATTTTAATTTAACTTGTTTTAGTGTTGGACGGTTTTTTCTTATATAATAATTTAATTTTTAATATAATAATTTAACTTTAAATAATTAATTTACTTATTTTTATTGTGACATGAATGTTTTATTGAATATTATTTTTTAGTTTTCTAATATTGACACGGGCATTTATAATATTATTATTTTTTCTTTTAATTAATTGATTCGATCATAAATAATTAAGTTTCACATATGTACAAAATAGTAAATTTAATTTAGTAATTAATTAATTAGTGGAGGCAATTGACGTGTTTTTTTTAATATTTTCTAAAATGGTACTTTTTTCACCATTTAGTGGTGAAATAATCTACAGCTGGCAACTCCGTTGTATAACGTTTTAAAGTTCTTTGTATCTACCCTTTATAAATGAATTTATATTTACACATCAAAAATATTGTTTAGTAGTTAAAGTTTTAGTCCTGATGATGCTGTATAAGCGAAACCGGTAGGCTATTAATTACAAAGTAATAAATTATAAGTGATAAGTAAAACAGTATAAGTGTTTCTTTCTTTAAAAATATGAATAAAAGAAAATTGGGTTTTCCAATTTTCTAATTAAAATAATGTTGCTCGGGATTGGATAAGTACCCGGTTGTCGCTAGGCTTGCTATCTATTACATGGTGGGACTTAGTGTATGTATTCCTCTAGTCGTGGGTGTCCTGGTTGTGCCCCTGCTTTTCGGGGATATGGGCGTGAAGATACTAATGCTAGTAAAACAAATTAAATGCGGATAAACAATCCCTATCAATTATCAATAACCTACTTGCAGTATTTTTAAATATGCTTACTACAGTGTTGTTGCGAAAATGTTTTTAATCCTCGAACGAAAACGAAGGTTATAAGTTTAACGAATTTGTGTGTGTGTTTATCTGTAACATCATAGCTCTTAAACGAATAAACTGATTTCGATGTGGTTTTATTTGAAACCTGAGGTGATCAAGTTGATTCTTAATTACAATAGGTTCTATCGTGGGTTACGTAATGATTACGATTATCGTTATTGATAAATAAATGTGGTTGCTTGATCTGGAGTAGCCCTATCTCTTACCTTAAATAGGTTATTGAAACTGGGAAAACCTATATATAATCTAATAAAGAGCTATCTCTAACACGCAAATTTCCAAACAAAGCAAAACGCATTTAAATTGGTCCATCCGTTCAACAGTTATGATGTCCCAGACACACACATATACAAGTCAAGCTAAAAGCACTCTTCGTTTTCCGTTAAAGTTGAAAAATTAATGACAGTTGAAGGAGCCCAAAAAATTAAGAAAATCGAGTTAACAATTTCGTAGAGGCGGTTGTGATTTTTTAGGTATTATAAAAATGTATGTATAATACATGTATTTCGTTACTTATATTGGCCGTTATCGTTCTTTAAAATGAAAATCATTGTAAAAATTCCACAACCCCTTTTTTACGGGTGTCGTATTTGTGTGTTGGCAATACTCATGATGGTTAATTAAGAAGTAGATAGACATACAAGAATATACTCGTGTACAGAATCACTTACATAAAGCAGGGTTTGTATAGTATTACTTAAAATATAATATTAAAACATTTTATAATATATATTTATCAATTTTTGTACTTGATAGTACTGCTTTAGTATTAAATTATGATACATAATGGCTTCTACTTAAATAGTTAATAATATTCACAAGAATAAGAACAAAAGCCTTTATTCTTTTTGTTCTTTCTTTTTTACGGTAGGCAGAGCTAAATTTATTATCATTTTAAAATTATTTGTAAGTTATAACTCAAATAGTAATAAGAATAAAACTATTTGTTCGTATGAATATTAAAACATTGTACGTATATTTAAAATTAGTCACTTATAAAAATATTAAATTATTTGCACACCAAAATGTGGTAGAATATGTTGGAAAGCTTAAATAATTTTGTAACAACTTCAACACGTATATTCTGCAAATAAATATATTTTCTTTCTTTTCTTTTCTTTCAAAAACCGAATTTCAACTCCATCAATCACTAAATCCGAATCACTCCTATCACCACCTATCGGGATCGCCTCTGTGATCTAGCAGTTCAGTTGTTGGACTTGACTGCATGAGGTCCCGGATGCGATTCCCGGGTCGGACAACAAAAAAAAATTAGGTTTTTCCAATTTTCTAAAAAATATATTGCTCGGTCGTAGATATGTGCCTGGTTGGCGATAGATTTGCCACCTATCACATTGGGGAACTTAGTGCCTTCGACTAGTCGTTGGTGCCCTGGTTGTGCCTCTGCCTACCTGATCGGTGATATGGGCGTGAAGATACTTTACTTTACTTTTTACTCCTATCATAGAAATACTGTTTCAGTTAGTAATGTCGTTTTTTCCTGCTGATTATAAAATGAATATACATACAAATATATACTTATGTACAGAATCACTTACATAAAGCAGGGTTAATAAATTATTACTCTAATTTAATATAATAATACAATACTTAATATAACAATATAATATTTTTTATTATAATGCAATACGATACTTTTTGATACAATTTATGTATCAAATTTTTAATCAATTTTTGTACGTGGTATTTAGTATTTAGTATATAGTAGTATTTGGTCTTTAGTATTAACTATTAAATTATCACACATAATGGCTAATTATTATAAAATTCATGTACATACAAATACATACTTGTGTACGGAATCACTTACATAAGGCAGGGTTCATAAAGTATCACTTAAAATATAATATTAAAACATTTTATAATTTACATTTATTAATTTTTGTACTTGATAGTACTGTTTTAGTACTAAATTATCATACATAATGACTTCTACTTAAATTATCTTTACAAGAATAAGAACAAAAAACAAAGCAAAGTTCAGCTCCATCAATCACCAAGTCGATAGAAATTACGAATCAACCACCGTTAAAATCTCCCAGAATTGTGATGGAATATGGATGGAAAATGAAACATGGCTTATTCATATCTAAAACTGCATTGAGGGACAATCCCCTTGTGTCTCCGCATTCGAGAGCCGTCCACTTCGCTTGACTGATGACCCGGTGCACGAGGAAAATGCCGATTCTACTTGGTTAAAAGCATTTTCATTTCGTTTTCTACCTCCAACGGAAAAGAGGAGTGCTACAAGTTTGACTTGTCTCTCACTGCTTGTGTGTGTTAAAGATTATTATATTTGTCACCGTTTATTTTTTGATATTTATTAAACTTGTTTTAGAAGGTTGTAATCATTGGTCGAAAAATGAAAATCGAGATTTCTTGAAATTGACTTTTGTTAGGCGTATTTACAAACGTCTAGAATATCTTTTAGATTATAAACATCATTAATTTATAATCTATTTATTGAGATTGTAAACTTTCGAAAAGTCGTGAATCAAAACATTCATAAAATAACGTTTTATTTTTCGATGTTTTATAATTTGTGCTATTTTTGGACGCTAGAAACGACTTGACCGATTTTTATTAAATGTCAGTTAAAATTGAAACCATAAAAGTATACTTGATACTGTTGACACATATGGCAAAACAAAGCAAAGTTTACCGGGTCAGCTAAAACTGTTTTTAGGTTTAGAATTAAAACAGAGAGACAGATTTACTGACAGTAAGAATTTTATATACCTACGAAGTAAAAGTTAAAAATGACACGCTACTCAAACAATTTCTAAGACTGGAAAGATAAGTAAGTTTAATACAGTATCCTCACAACCGGAACCGAACAATAATGGCTAATGTTAAAGTTATGAAAACAGTAAATAACTATAGCCAAAGTATACTAATCCGCTAGGTTTTTATATTAGTACTTTAAAGAGAAACCATTTTTAAAGTTTGTTTATCGGTCACCTCGAACACGATGGTGGCAACAACGTGATTAGTACAGTAACATAAATAGCAAAAATACTAATTTAGTTATTAAAATGAAAGAAACGAACTTATATTCTATAAATTAAGTTGACAAGTTTGAAGAAAAATCATCTCCAAAAACTTTGCATAAAATTGATAATTTTGAATATCAACAACAAAACCTATCTGTGAATTGTAACTCAGAGCTGTTGCAATCAAGCTCGCTTTCAAACAAAACAACTATATCAAACTATATCGATCAACTGCGAGGCTCGGGTTCGATTTCCAACGAGGGCAGGCGTTCTTATGATGAACATTTGGATGTCTGCACTTCCAGGTCTGGGTATTTATTAAATTTATTCTAGTATCTATTCAAGTATTTCTTTATATTAGTATCGTTGACTAACACCCATAACACAAGCATATAATTTGCTTACTTTGGGGTTAGATTGAAAAGAAAAAAAGAAAAAATATTTATTTGCGGAATATGAGTGTTACAAAGATGTTACAAAATTATTTAAGCGTTTCAACATATTCTACCAATTTGTGGTGTGCAAATATTAAATAGGTTTTAATCTTTTTATATTAATTAAAATAAAAAGATTATATTATAAAATAAATTAATAATTTGCTTACTTTGGGATTAGATTCACTCTAAGTAACTTGTTCTGAGATACTTATTACTAAAATCAGTATATGTATATTTATGATGTTGCAGGCATACACGGTAAATTAAAAACACATCTCTTTTTCCTTTATTAATTAAAAATACACATATCCCTTCATTTCCACTTCCATTTAGACCGTAATTTTATGATTTCATATTTTTAATTAAAAAAAAACGCTTGTACTGTTTTACTATTGTAGGCTATTAATAAATTAATAAATTATCAGTGACACGTAAAACAGCACAAGTGTTTTTTTTTATTTAAAAAGTAAATAACTTTACAGTAGTTTAAGTTTTAGCCCTGATTATGCTGTCATAAGCGAAATTGGTAGGCTATTTTTAAAAAAACTGTAAGTGATACGTAAAACATAACCATTGTTTTATCATTTAAAATACGAATATTTGGAAGTTTCACCAAGCGCCGATGATGGAAGATATCAATAAATTTATAATTTCAACCAAAACTAAGTATGCATTTCAGCAAAAGAGATATCACTTTTGCAAATGTTATGAAGACTTATTAAGAAGTTCTCACACATAGTCAAACTGTAATCATTCTTGTCAACTCAGACCTAAGACACGCAAGCTTTAATGTGTAGGGAGTTAAAAGCCTTGAACCCTCTCACTCTGATCTCACTGTTACGTCTAAAAATTTAGGTTGAAAATTGCTGTAACGTAATAGCTCTTAAGACGTTTTGTATTTAATTCATAACTCCAGTGATGTGTAGGGGTTTAAAAGCCCTGAACCCTCTCACTCTGATCTCACTCTTATTTGTACACATGTTAGGTTGAAAATTGCTAGAATGTAATAGCTCTTAAGACGTTTTGTAATTAATTCATAACTTCAGTCTGCAGCCACAACATGGTAATAATTTGATCAGCCGCTCGGTAGCAACTTTACGCCAATTGAAAAGTTCCTCTGCACTGAAATATGTAACTACTGGTTTGAGTGACGTTTGCTTTTCTTTTATGCATTTTAATTGGATTTTTTTTAACTTTTTGTATCTTCACGCCAATATCCCGGAAGAGATATTGGCGTAAGAATTGGCTATTCTACAAAGAAGCTCGGACCAACACGGGATACATGACCTGATTGAAAGATAGACGGAGGTAGAGAAAAACCACTGTATTTTGTCACCGCATTTCTTACTGAGATTTTCATTTCGTCGGCCGGTACCGTTACCGTGAGGTAGCTCGCAGCAACGTATTTTTTTTATTCTCGAACAATTCAATGAATAATGTATTTTTCCACATAAGTTTTAGCAATTTCTTACTGATATTTAAAGTAATTCGTGCAAAAATGATTCCCTAACCATTCCAAATTATCAAAAATGCACAACGTTAATGTTCAAGTTTTTACTTCTGCCGGCACTTCCGAAATGCAACCAAATGATTTTTTCGCATTTAATCAAGTAAAAAAAGTGAGGATGTATCATCTTTTCGGTATCTCTGAAGAGGTGCTGAGATACAAACAAGGCATCCACGATTAGTGTACTGACGATAAGTTTAAGGCCCCATACTTAGTCAGCCACAAGAGCCAATCGTCGCACGTCCATGATACTATGAAATATTGCGCTCTAAAGTAAATGTCGTAAGCGACAAATCAATATAAAAGTAATTTGAAAAAAAGTATGAAATCTGAAACACTTATCTTTTAGGTATAGTACTTATCTATGTTTATGTTAAATCTGGTGTCGATATTTTCATGACTGAAGTAGACAGTTGGGTTTTGCTTTCAAAAAAGGGTTAACTTTTTGATTTTTTTCTATCGAGCAAAGTGAAATAGAAACACTAAGACTAGTGTTTCTATTTCAAAGCATATTTATGATAATCTTGTGTATTTTTTTCACCAAGATCCATGATTGCTTTGTATGAAAAAAACATTATACTGCTGACGTATTTTAGCATACACGGACTCTTAAGCGTGGTGATAGGTGATAGGCTTTAGCAGATTTAAATTTTGCAGCTGCAAGGCACGGCCTGTATAATAATTAAAAAAATCATTAGTAATCTTATCCAACACTCACGTCTAGTGTAAACATAGGCATATTATTTTATAATCAATCATTCAAATATTATTAAAGTAGCTTTTGTCCTTGGTTTCGCTCGCCTTTAAGATATTAAAAAGAATATTTACTTTTAGTACCTCCAAGAATTTGTACAAAGTGTAATTGTAATTGGTTCAAAATAATTAGTTTATGGAGGTATCAATAAAATTTTAATTCGTGTTTATAGCATTCTATTGTAGTTTTATAATCATAGTTCTTTTCATTCCAAATTGTAAAGTTTTATTTTTTTTTACTTTTTTTTAATTCCAAGTTTTGAAACTTTTTGCATTTTTATTCGCTTATGTTATCAATCGATTACCATCATTAAAAGTCTGGAAGACATTTGTGAAAGACCCTTAACAGATATTACCCCGTAATTAAACCATGGAGTACGTTAGACTACGATAGTGAGTTTAAGATACGACGTTAATTTACGATAGCGACATAAAGTTTAAGATTTCAAAGATAAAGTTTAAGACATGAGGCACACTATCTCTAAACCCTCAACCCTCGTCCCACAATAAAGCATTCCCTGCACTATATCTTCATTTAGTACCCTCGAAACCTGCAACATACGTAGCTTTATTACACAACCAATTCACTTGTTCCATGTCTAGTGTTCCGAATAATAATACCATCACGCTTGCAACACCGAGGTACGAAACTTGTCCGAAGTAAAGGGAATTGCCTTAACTTCGGAAGAGCCCTTCGCTTGCAGGCTGTTGCCTAACAAGATTATTTCCTACAAGTCTTGTTTAAACTATTAGCAGCTCTGAAATTCAAGGATTTAATATATTATTTTCGACTTGGGTAGATTGCTAAAATTATAAATAGGAAATATGTTGGTCCGAGCTCCTTTGTAGAATAGACCATCTGCCGTCCTTGCCAGGCAGCTCGTAAAAGGTGAGCATAGGCTTACCGTCACTAACACCGAGAGTTCTGACTGGGTGGTAGAGTTTAGCAGCGATTTGTACCACCGTCTTACCTATTCCTGGCAATGCATCATTATCACCTTTGGTGTCTCTGGGCGGCTTGAATTTCTTAACATCAGGAAATCCGGCTGCTTGCTTGTCTTCTAATATCATAAAAAAATTAATGTATTTTTACGTCAAAACCGAGTCCAAAAAGGAGGCTATCGATTCGGTAGTATTTTTAGTCGATTTATTCGATTACTCGATCAATAATAAACCGATTTTGATTATTCTTTTTGAAAAGATAGATTTAATTTCAATTCGGGTAAGATAATGGGTATTAAAATTATAAATGAGAAATGCAGAACGCATTTTTATGTCCAAACCAAAAACGACTTGAAAAAGGATGCTCTTAATTCGCAGTATTTTTTTGCATGTTATTCAATTACTTGGCCAATAATAAACTTTTGATGTTTTTTTAGCAAAGATAGGCCATGATTTTTTGACTAATAAATTTAATATTGATTCGACGAGTGATTATGCTATATATGATCTCCCAAAAACTTAGACCTATTCCTACGCGTAAAATTAAAATGAAATAAAGGTATCCTCACGCCCACGTCCCCGAAGACATAAGTAGAGGTACATCCAGGGCAAGCACGACTAGCCGAAGACACTAAGTCTCACAGTTTGATATATGGTCAGCCTATCGCCAACTAGGCAATATCCGATCCCGAGCAAATTTTTTTTTTTAAATTGTAAAACCCATATTTTTTTCGAACCCGGGATAACCCGAAGTCTAGTTCAATACAAGGACTGCTAGACCACAGAGGCAAAAACGGATTAGTATAAATTTTAAGTATTTGTTTTATTTCAGTACATACCCGTAAAGTTATGCTTTTCGTAATATGATATTACAGTAGTACTATTTAAATTATGCGCTTCGGCTATATTCGTCAAGCTTCGGAAATCCGAATGTATTTTAAAGATATATATATAGATTTGTTATTACATAACTAATCATTTCGCTTAAATTTAGATTAGGTCAGCCAATTCAAAAGTAAAAGTAAAAAGTGTAAAAATAGTAAAAAGTGTAAAGCCGAAGCGTATAATTTAAACAGTAGTACTGTACCTACTTATTATTTAAATCTCCAACAAATATGACTTTATTGTTGATCCTGTGATTTAAGTGAATCGTGTTTTCATAAAATTATTTTGTTGAGCTGATCGTAAAATATTACCTGAAATGTTGATGTAAGAGTAATTGCTTTATTAACTAGTTATTTATAAATGTACTCATTAAATATTGAATGATGTGGATGTTTTTAATTTCATTCACATTCAATTTGTTTTGTGTTTAATTATGTTTAAATCACTATGTTTATTTTCTAGGTTGTAGAGTTTTGCAGCGACTCGCCCGGATTGGTACCACCGCCTTACCTATTCCTGCCGCCATAACGTCATGACGTGTCCCGGTTCGGAGGGTAAGGTAGTCGGTAAACTTACTTTTACTCGAGGCCTAACATCCTGACCTTAGGTTGGCAACGCACCATTACTATCTTTGGTGTCTCTAGGCGGCGTGAATTTCTTACCATTAGGAAATCTATCTGCTAGTTTGCCTTCCTATAACATAAAAAAACCCTGGTATTCCGTGATCAGATCTAGACTTGATGACAAATTTCAAAGTACCCTCTTTTAAATTAAAATATCATTTTTAAAATCGGTTTAGAAATGTCGGAGACATCGGTTAACAAAAAACTGTAAGAGACATAAGAGATACAAACAAACGAACATATAACCTCCACCTTTTTTAAGTTGGATAAAAATTGACAAGACTTCCAAGTTGAAATTGTAAAAAAAGTGCCTTGACGTCTGTACATCCAAATTGTCAGGGAGAGTCTATACTTTATTTCACAATGCGATAATTAAAAAACTATCGCTAACCGAAAATAAAACAAATCCTGGGCACTCATTTTTATTTTAAAAATAAAAAAACAATATTTTGAGTTGCCTGACCCAGTGCCTGGGTTCAACCCAGTAGTTCATGGACTCAACCCTAACACCAGACCGCAGATCACAGAGGTGATTATATTTTTATTAGTGCTTTAAAGTGAAGCCTCATATTTTCATGAAAACTTTTTAACCCTGGGCTGAAAAAAGGAATGTCATAAATTTGTTTATATAAGTATGTGAGTGTATGTGTGTCTATGACATCAAAACTTTTGGATAGATGGGCTGATTTGATGCAGTTTTTGATTGAAATCTGACATGATAAACATCAAACAATTTAATGAAAACTCTGTAATAGTCAGTATTCAATCGCCAATAACAGCTTCAAAACGATCGAATTTCTTATTACGATGGCATATTATACTCGTAGATAGATACAGGGCTAGGGTTCGAACACTCAATTTAGACGCGTCAAGGGACGCACTAGCCATGTCGAATGTCAGGATCACTTATAGCATCGTACCAGATGCATTCAGACACACGAGAACTGGACATATCGGATTCAAATATTTCAGTCTATGTTTCAGTCTTAAGTGTTTACAAGTTTTTTCTGGATTTAATAATAAGAAGAGTTTAAATCTATTCAACTTTTAATGTTTGTTTTTGTTATGCTTTTGTTTAGTCAGTAAAGAATAGGGACGTTTATTTTTTGAAAGGTAGGTCCTACATGAATTATAGTGTACAATGTTTAGCTTTTTTGATCAAACTAAGTCTATTTATTTATCTACATTTACTTGCATTTTTCTCCAACTTTAACAAAAATAAGTAGTTGTATCTTCTAGTTATCTACATTTATATAGAATCTTATTGTGTCCATTTTCAGCTAAAGAAATAACATTCATTATTTTTACCTCAGAATATCCACATTATTTGCATGTATTACATGTGTATGTATCCACGATACTGGAAATGTTTGATGACCTTGACTAAAACTTTAGTTGATGATGACAGCTTTAAAACAAAAAAAACCTCATCAAAATATTATGTTTATTCACTTAAAAATTGTACGTCAACGGACTAATTGATAATAATTGATTGAATTAATAATTGATATAGCATTCCTTTTTTTCCATTAAAGTTTCACAAATTTTTTCCCTTATTGAAAATCGAACCTTAGGCTTTAGGTGTGTGATCTAGCCCCTTGACAAAAGAGACGGTCAAAGTAAAAGGCCAGCTCCTGATAGAACAAACTAATCAGCTTTGGGTTTCGGTATGTATTCAGTTAATGTAGTTGGTATCTTATTAGTGGTCCCCATCCATTATGCTGAGTAAATTGGACGTCCCCAAAATATCAGATTTCATGATAATCTGCCTAGCATTTGATCAATTTTGTCGCGACAATTGAGTTAATGTCGTCTGGTTTTCGTGCGATTTTTTCACTCATTGTTCACAACCCTAGCTGACAAAATTATAGCCTGATAGGCATAATTGGTTTGGTATTGCGGTTGCCTGACATTTACAGTGCATCGCTTTTGTCATCGCTTTAAATCCACCATTTTTGCGAATTAAATAATAATAAAACATCAAAAAGTTAACGTCATGAAAGTTATTGGTATCGCGTGAAATACGACCATCGCTGCTGGCTGTAAAATGCAATCTGATAGTCAAATAAAAATCATTTTTTACCAGTTTTATCTATTGACAGATTACATGGAACATTTAAATGTTGGATTGAGTTTTATTTTGGGAGTTTAGGCATTTGTTTTTTTTGTTTTGTAATTTGAAGGCAAATAAATTATGTATTTTTACAGTTTGTAAAGTTTTATAATATGCACATTAACGATAAATGTTATTATACTATGAGGGATTACAAGTAGCGTTTAAATATTGGAGGGAATTTTGTTTTGAAGGTTTTGTATTTTTTTTTTATTTTTTTAATTTTTAGGTACATAACTATAAATCATCTGGTTACATTATAATATTTTAAGGCAAACTTTGCTGTTAAACTGTCTGCGGCATCTTCGCGCGTCTTTTTAATTAAAGCTATTTTTGTTTTCTTTTTTTTTTATTAAATTCAAAGCTAAAGAATTCGGGTTAACCATTTAGGTAGATTTTAATTTCCTTTCCAAAGATTACCAGTCAAGTAATAATTGTTCTGTGGCGTCAACAAGCATACCTACAATCAACGGTTTTATCTATCTTGTCCCCATAAAAACAGGGCATATTCCTCCAGGGGCTTGGAGGGTAAGGTAGACGGAAGACCTAAGGTCAAAGGACAGTGAAGAGTCTACAACATCTATTGTGGTAGAGTTTCGCAGCGACTCGCCCGGATTGGTACCACCGCCTTACCTATTCCTGCCGCCATAACGTCATGACGTGTTCCGGTTCGGAGGGTAAGGTAGCCGGTAAACTTATTTTGTTCGAGGCCTAACACCCTGTCCTCAGGTTGGCAACGCACCATTCCCATCTTTGGTGTCTCTAGGCGGCGTGAATTCCTTACCATCAGGAAATCCGTCTGCTTGTTTGCCTTCCTATAACATAAAAAAAATGTGTCTTGATAGGCCACGACATGGTGGTAATCTATTACCAGAAGAGCCGTGAAATTTTATCCAACTCATAACTACACAGAGTGTACGTATTTCCACAAAATCAATTTTAACTAAAATTTATTAAAATGCAAACAATCTAAAAAAATGCCTTTACCTACGCTTTTGAAAAAAATCTTGTGTCCCAGAAAGTCACGTTATTGTCCTACAATGAATATTAACAACCGGCAACATTCGCAGTCCCGCGAAGATAAATTTATCCGCGCTTCGGGAAACGGTCCATTTTTCACAGCACCTAACACTAGGTGTCACATGCTCTCTGCGAAGACGCCGTTACTTACCGGGAACGTGAGGAGAATACAACACGTGCTGCTGAATTAGCTAGCGTATTCTTTTACTGACAATATTGCTTCACTCTTTCGCTATATTTCAGCGGTTTCCCATTTCCAGCTAATTTCAGTTAACTTCCACTGCGCGTTGGTCATTTTTATGGGCAAAGTTTACTCTGTGGTTGACAGTAAATCGCATAAATGGTACCGTTGCGTGATATACCGTATGAATTGTATGGGAGTTCGTTTATTTAACGAGAAATGTCTGTGCTTATTATGAATTCCTAGTAAGTGTGTAATATTGAATGTTATAATATAAACAGGCGTTACTGCATAAAGTCTTCTAAGTCTAATGTTTATACGTTGTTGAAAAACCTAGTTTATTTTTTTACTGCCAATATTCATTCAATCTTTGAACTGATTAAATGCGAGTGCTTGGTAATTCTTATCGACAAAGTTTACTCTGTGGTTGACAGTAAATCCCATAAGAAGTCTCGTTTCATGATGTACCGTGTGAATTGTATGGCAGTTTGTATGTTCAACGAGAAAAGTCTGAGGTTATTATGAATTCCTGATAATTGTATCTAATTTTGAATGTTACCTAGCCAGGTGCCTGAATACCTACCTACCTAAATAAAGTGGTTTTTAGTTAAAAGCTTGTAAATTGCTAAAATTCAATTTCTTTAAATTGGTCATATTCACGGGCAAAGTTTGCTCTGCGGTAGACAGTAAATAGTATAAATGGTACCGTTGCGTAATATACCATGTAAATTGCACGCGGTTTTGTTTATTTAACAAGAAATATAGCTAAGCGGATATTTATTTTCTGATAAGTGTAAAAAAAATACAAAGATGTGTGAACGGTTAGGCGATAAGTTTGTCGTCTATCACATTGTGCGACTTAACAGCTTCGTAAAGTCATGGGTACCCTGGTTGTACATCTGTCTAACACTTCTGTCAAGCAAACGTGAAGGTATTTACTAGAATAAAAGATATTAGTCTTGAATCCGTATTAATTCATAAACTATCTCAAGTTGATATTTGTTTTTAAGCGAGGGAGTCTACCAGTCTAAATATACATAGTGGTATACATTAGCTGTAATAATGACTAGCTTATTGCACCAGTTTAAATTTTAAATCTAGGATTTTCATAAATTAACCGATGACATTGTTAGTCCATTGAAAACCGGATGATATCAGGTGTAGTTTCAGGCACCATGTGAAATAATAAAGCTCTGCTACGCACCCACATTCTCTTTGTTTGGTTATGGAAATTAGTGTGGGCTGTTGAAATACGGTCATTTTAATCTTGTTTTCCTAGTCAACATAATTAAAATTGACATAGCAAAATATTTAAATTAACCTCGTTGGTGGAACCGTTAGCGTACATATCTAACGCTGCTCTGGTTTCTGGTTCGAGTCTCAATAGGGACAAGTTTTTGAGTTAAGAACATGGATGTTTGTGTTTTTAAGTTACGATGTTTATAACTATGGATTGTGGGTTAGTCTCCACACCTATTTTTACAGATTACCCACGAGGCTGAGATTTGATTCCTCTGTGGGAAGGCATCTGTGTTGTGATCATTAACATTTTGATATCTGTATTTCTGGGCCTGTGTGTTTATTGAATTTATTTTCTTTAATTCGGGATATTCGGGCAGACATTACTTCGTAACTGAACTCCTTCTTTGTTAGAAGACAGTAGCGTAAATGGTAACTTTTCTTAAAATGGGCGTCATTATATACAAAAAAACTGACAAACACTTAAAGGTATATGAGCTAAAACACAAACAATTAAAATCTACGTAATTAAAAGAGTAAAGCTGTCTATTAGTCTAGAAGTAAACTTAATTTTAAATGTTAATCAGAATTGTGTATCTATAGAACATAACTACCCGCGTTAACGGGTTAGAAAGGAATTAAAAATTTCGCCACGGGACTTGAATCCTGAGTAGCTCAATTGGTTAGAGCATTCGTCGGCTTGAGACGAAAGGTTACAGGTTCAAATCCTGTATGGGGCGAAATTTTTCTTTCTTTAAAATTTATAGAAATTTATCCCACGCACAGGGCAAGTGCTAAAAAAATAAAAATACGATTTAAATGTTAATACTCGATCTTCAAGTATATTATTTTTATCTATTTTTGAAATATAATATAAAAGTTATCTTAACGCCTATGTCCCCGAAGTGCTACAACCAGGGCATACACAACTAGCCGAAGACACTAAGTCCTACGATATGATTAGGTAAAAACCATATTGCCAACTGTTTTAAAAATTTAAAATACACATTTCCTATTTCTTGCTGTCCCATCTGGGAAATGAACCTGAAAGCTTAAGAAGTCAAGTTCAACGCGTTATCACTAGACCACAGAGACGAAATAAAGTACTCGTAATACTTATATAAAGCAACAAACGCTCTGAGTTATGCTCAAAAATTGAAACGGAAGTGGGCAGGACATGTTGCACGGTTAACAGATCGCAGATGGACCAAAAAGGTAACATTCTGGAACGGCCCGCTAGGCAAAAGGACAAGAGATATACCTTTTACAAGGTGGGAAGACGATATCAAATTAATAGCTGAAGACAGAGCGAAATGGGCATCATTGGAGAAGGCCTTCACCCATTCGGGGGTTCCGGTAGATTAAACAAAATTCAATTAAATAAAATTTTAGTAACTATAAATACCATGATGCAATACATAGGATACACATAAAACTATATTAAGTAAGAAACAAATAAATAACATTAAATAAACTAAATTAAACTAACAAACACAAAGATTATAAGAAATGTAAATTTACTGGAAATAAAGGGCTTTATTATTATTATTATAATACTTATACCTAGTCTTGCCATAAATATTGTAATAAAGAA
>NJDD01001215.1:280788-291540 GCA_002245505.1 Calephelis nemesis | reverse complement strand
TTAAGGGTCCCAGTCGCCGTTCAGATAAGCATAACATATCGAACGTCAAGAGCAGAGGGTCTGGATACTGACGAAGGGGATGTCAAGACCAATATTCTGGGAACGCGGAGTCCGAGTAACAGAGTAATATGATAACCAAATGTTTTTACATTTCGTTGGAATCTACGGTAGAAATCATTTATTTCATTTGATAATTTCCATCGTTGGCACTTGGTGAAATTTCCAAATCTTCATATTTTTAAATGAAGAAACACTATCACTATATAGTTTAAATTTTAGCCCCGATGATGCTGTTACGAGCCGGTAGACTATTTATAAAACAATAAACTATAAGTGACATGTAAAATAGTACAAGTGTTTCTTCATTTCAAAACATGAAACAATTATTTCGTTTCCTTTTTACCCATTTCAAAAAGAGAATATTCAAAAGTAGACTATACGATTTTTTTTGTCTGTTACGACAAATTATAAATGGATTTTGATTATTCTTTTTTGTTTCGGAGGAGGAAAATAACTTTTTTACGATATTGGAAGGCAAACAAGCAAACGGATTTTCAGATGGTAAAAAATTCAAGCCACCTAGAAACACCAAATGTGGTAAAGGTGCGTTGACAACCTTAGGCTGGGATGTTAGGCTTCGAGCTAAGTAAGTTTACCGGCTACCTTATCCTGAACCGGAACACGTCAACAGCAAGCACTGACGTTATGGCCGCAGGCATAAGTCGGTAGTACCGATCTAGACTAGTTGCTGCGGAACTCTACCACCTAGTAGTAGTAAGTAGTTTAAGTTTTAGCCCCGATGATGCTGCTATAAGCGAAACCGATAAGCCATTTACAATATAATAGGTTGTAAATGAAACGTATAACAGTAGAAGTGTTTCTTCTTTTAAAAACATTTATCAATTATTTTGTTTCCTTTTAACCGCTTTCAAGAAGAAAATATTCATAAGTAGACTATATGATTTTTTTGTCTTTTATGATAAATTATGTATGGATTTTGATGTTTTTTTTTTGTTTCAGAGGAGGAACATAACAAAAACGAAATATGTTTTTAAATGAAAATTACTTTGTTTGAATTATTATTTTCAGAAAAAAACATATGAAGATGTTTTTATTGGTCGCCACCATGGTGTAGTGATCCGGCGACAAAGTTGACTTTTTCCTGGGTTCAACCAAACAGTCGGCCAACAAAATATTATGTTCTGTTTTCATTTTTTATATAAAAACATATATGTCCGGGTTTGGGTATATGCCAAAAAGTATCTTCACGTCCATATTCCCGAAGAGGTAGGCAGAGACACAACCAGGGCACCCTAGCCGAAGACAATAAGTCCATCAACGTAATAGGTGGCAAACCTATCGCCAACCGGGCACATATACAATCCCGAGCAACTTTTTTTTTTTAGAAAATTGAAAAAATCAAATAATATTCTTTTTGTTGCCCGACCCGCGATTTGAACCCGGGATCTCATGCAGTCAAGTCCAACAACCGAACCGCTAGACCACAAAGGAGAAACTTTTGTAAGTTTAATGAATAAGAGGCGTAATTACAATAGATCTGTCTTGGTTGCAGTAATCCTCGGTGTTATCAGACCTGGGGGTTGATTATGTATCTCAGTTGTCAACTCAAAATAAAAAAGTGTACAACAAATAGCTGTCAAATGAAGTGTTACATATTTGCTATCTCCAGTGACCAACAGAAATACAATAGAACATTTGATGTACACTTTTGCAGTTTGAGTTGGCAAACTGAGATACATAATCACCCCCCTGAACTTTTAACACTATTTATAGTAAATATTAGACCTTAACGCATGTACCCCGAACAGCTGGGAGGCAGAAGTAAAACCTACGATTAGCCGAAGACACTAAGTTCTACAATGTGGTAGGTGGCAAGCCTATCGCCAGTCTGGTCTGGCGAGTATGCCTCTGTGGTCTAGCGGTTCAGTTGTTGGACTTGAGTGTCTTAGTGTCTTCGGCTAGTCGTGGATGCCCTGGTTGTGCCTCTGCCTATTTCTTCGGGGATATAGGCGTGGAGATACTTAGTTACTTTACAAAAATTTCGCTCGGCCGACAGTCTCTGGGTACTGTTTAATTGAAATTTGTCAGCTTAATATCTTGGGGATTCATTATGTGCCCACCCAACAGTCTACATCTTGTTGTTAAGTGCTGAGCAATCACAGTATGTATTGCTATTTCATCTGCCGCGAGGCAAGATCTACAGTCAGGTTTTTCTGCTAGACAGGCTTCTAAGCAGGATGATGCTTAGATGTTTGTTTAACCCGCACTGACCTGCCAACGCTCGGACTAAAACTCTGATCTCTTTTTGTTGCATATTTATTGCAATCGACCTTAATTTGGTACAAAATCATGTTACGAGTGTTTTGCTGTAATCTTGGCCCAAAGCTTTCAGGCAGCTTAAGCTTTTCTGCCGGGTTCAAGTGAGCTTCTAAAAGTGCTTCGTGCAATCCTTCATACCTATTCAGGTTCTGTGGGGAGTGCATCTGAATAAGTAAAAATCCTTCTCTATTAACCATTAAGTGAGCTGACGCTCATTGAATGAAGCTACTAATTATTATAAAACTTCAACAAAAAGAAACCTTAAATATGTCTTTAAAGTGCATAAATGTAAAATTAGAAGGTTGCAGTGGTTTTCGGTGAAAATGTTTTAAATAACCTTCCATCGCATAACATACGCAAAATGTTTTGCCTGCCCAATTCGACTGATTGTTACAGTGAATTAGGTGTTAATCCAACAAAGAATTGAATAACCAGGACCTGGATGGAAAGATGCAGAAATAAATAAAAAGTTGAATGTAGAAACACACTAGTCTATGTTCTTTCTATTTTTTGTCTAAAACGCTGCAACAGATATACCATAAACAGAAAGTGTAGAAAAAAAGTTATTTTATAACTTTGAATATTAAATAAATAAATAATAAATAAATACCTCTGGACAAGTAACACAAATTGAATCTAACCCCAAAGTAAGCAAATTATATGCTTGTGTTATGGGTGCTAGTCAACGGTACCAATACATAGAAATACTTAAATAGATACCAGAATAAATTTAATAAACACCCAGACCCGGAAATGCAGACATCTAAATGTTCATCACACAAATGCCTGCCCCCGTCGGGAATCAAACCCGAGCCTCGCGGTTAGTCGATGTAGTTAGGCGTGTACGCCACTCGACCAACGAGGCGGTCAAATATTAGTGAACTAACTGTCATTATGGTCCTAATTTGAATGAACGTAACATCAAGGACGACAGGGAAACGTATCCTGACTTTTCATATACTTAACAATGATAAAAGAGTTTTTATTATATGTTTGTTCTTTAATAACATGAGAACTTTTTTTGTGGCAGGGTGGTATAAAAAATTTCAATTAAGGACCTTGAAACAAAAGGGAGCCAGGTCCAAATTTAGACGTTACACGTTTTTTCGACTACAATTTAAAAACTAATTAGGGCTATCGTTCGATGCATGAACAAGGCAAATCCAACGAAAAAATAAGAGTGCTACTACTAGATTTGGTTCTGCAGCCCTATTAAGTTTGGTGCAAGAAAGGAGCAGGTCCGGATTTGCAACCTTTTTACAGTTAATAAAATAGTTGCACCAATAGTGACAAGTCACTACATATTTTGAAGAAGGCTCAACGAGATAATGTTTTGATTTGTTAATTAGTTAATAAACGATTGTTGTACGTCGATTACGTCAAATTGTGTTCATAATGAGTGACTCTGAGTTATTTAGTAGCAGATAATCTGACGTTTTCCGGCCTTTTAAGTCTTGACAGTATCTGTTCGACCAGTGATGATGGAGAGAATCAAAATTTATCGACATTTCATAACTAACGTTATAAAGTTAACATACAGACTGAATTGAATATAAATAATACTTTCCTATCAACGAGAGGTATGACCTCAAAAAAAGAGAATCTGCAAATTCTTAGGAATGGAATCAAAATGTTACAAAAGAACAAGTGTTTTGTTCAAACTATATTTCTACAGGGCCCTAGTGGAGCCATTGGGACGACAGATGGGACTTTTTTTTAAATACCTGAAAATTTTGAAATTTGGATTTGCCTTTCTTTTGCTGCAAGGTCCTCAATTACAAAACTGTATCCTATTCATTTTTGTTAAATTTTTACTTATAGCTTAACTTATCACTGCCGGTAAAGTGTTATGCAGCAAATTTTCCAATTCCTGCCGTCAAATGGTACTATCATGTTCCGGTCTGAAAGGTCAGGTAGACATGTACAATTGGCCTATCATTCCGACCTGTGCAAGGACGCACATGTAACCATTTGTCTAGGTTATAATCTTACGATCTTAATAAAGATCTTATCTTAATAAAGTCGTGAGCATATGTCATTTGTTTTTACGTTATCTTATCATATAAAAAAAGTTAGAAAAGTACCATCAGTCGTCACTCATCACAGACAAACTTCATAACTTTCTCGATATTTTCAGTAATCTCCATTAAATCGCACTCCTGAAATCTAAATCGGTGTTCAAATCTGAAAGTTATTACCGCCATTTGGTACAAGGCCATCAATCTAAACGAATTCTGCCCCCGCATATTGAACACTTTAAATCCCTGCACCGTCAATCTGACAGAATTGCTAACTAATTTACCGTGAAGCGGAGGGAAGTTGACAAGTCTACAAACATGGCTGTGTGAAAACATAACAAACTCAACAAGGGCAGGTGTCTTATCTTCGTGTTACAGCTGTGATCTTATAGACAATAGCACATACTGTATATTGAATGTTTTATGTTGTTCCTAGAAAGCTATGATCTTATAGACAATATGTGCTATTTAATGTTTAGTGTTGCTAATATAATGCTGACATCTTAAAGACAACATGTGCTAGTGAATGTTTTGTGATGTTACTAGAAAGCTGTGATCTTATAGACAATGTGTGCTATTAAATGTGTAGTGTTGCTAATAGAATAATGATATCTTAAAGACTATATAAACTATTGAATGTTTTATGTTGTTAATAGAAAACTGTGAACTTAAACACAACATGTGGTACAGAATGTTTTGTGTTGCTAATAGAAAAGTGTGATCAAATACACAATGTGTGCTATTGAATGTTTATTGTTGCTAATAGAAAGCATCTTGATCGCAATATGTGCTAATAAATTGTTTGTGTTGCTTATAGATAGCTGTCATCTTTTAAACAATATGTGCAATTGAATCTTATATGTTGCTAATGAGTGATGTGATCTCATAGATAATATGTGCTAAAGAATGTTTAGTGTTGCTAAGAAAAAGCTGTGACCTTACAGACAATATGTGCTATAGAAAGTTTTGTGCTACTAATAGAAAACTGTGATGAGACCATATTTTCTATTGTTTTTTTTTGTATTTCTAAAAGAAAGCTGTGGTTTTCTATAAATTTTAAAGAAAGAAAAAATTTCGCCCCAGACAGGATTTGAACCTGTAACCTTTCGTCTCAAGCCGACGAATGCTCTAACCAATTGAGCTACTGAGGATTCAAGTCCCGTGGCGAAATTTTTAATTCCTTTCTAACCCGTTAACGCGGGTAGTTATGTCCTATAGATACACAATTGTGAGTACCCGTCAAATGAGTTCATCATTACAGGTAATGTAATGTAAGGTAATCTGTAATGATGAACTCATTTGATGGGTACCCAGAATTGTGTATCTATAGGACATAACTACCCGCGTTAACGGGTTAGAAAGGAATTAAAAATTTCGCCACGGGACTTGAATCCTCAATAGCTCAATTGGTTAGAGCATTCGTCGGCTTGAGACGAAAGGTTACAGGTTCAAATCCTGTCTGGGGCGAAATTTTTTTTTTCTTTAAAATTTATAGAAATTTATCCCACGCACAGGGCAAGTGCTAAAAAATAAAAAAATAAAAATACGATGAAAGCTGTGGTATTTTAGACAATATTTGCTAATTAATGTTTAGTGATGCTTACAAAAAGCTGTGATCTTATAGAAAATATGTGCTATTCAATATTTTTTGTTGTTAATAGAATGTTGTGAACAAAAATACAAAATTATGCGCATGTATTAAATGTGTAGTGTTGCTAATAGAAAGCTGTCATCTCAAAGACAATATTTGCTATGGAACGTTTATTGTTGCTGATATAAAGCTGTGATCTGATAAACAATATGTGCAATTGAATGTTTAGTGTCGCTAATAGATAGCTGTGATCTTATAAACCATATGTGCTATTAAATGTTTGTGTTTGTGCTAATAGAAAGTTGGGATCCTAAATACAATATGTGCAATTGAATGTTTAGTGTTGGTAATAGGAAGCCATTATCTTATAGATAATTTGTGCTTTTTAATATATTGTTTTGCTAATAGAGGGCCAAGATCTTAAAGAGATTATGTGCTATTTGATATTTAGTTAGGGTAATAGAAAAATGGGATCTTATAGAGTATATTTCCCATTTAATAATTTGTGGCACTGATAGAAAACTGTGATCTTATACAATATGTGCTATTGGATTTTATGTGTTTCCGATAGAAAGCTGTGACCCTTTTGATATTACGTGCTCAATGTTTAGATAAGTGTACCACTAGTAACAAGATCACTAGTAACAACAAAAACATATAGGTTTTATGATATTTCACGAACGCCTTTGTTACCTCATTTTTGAGATGTTTTCTCTATATTTTAAATTTTAAACATAACAATTTGACCTCGTGCCCTTTTCTCGCTGAACAACGCTTTTTCAGTTTAAGTTAGAAAAGATTCTAAAAGACGAAGACATGGAGCCTCAAAGTGTAGGTACAGGTGATCTTATCCGAGTTTAAAGTTACGTATTTCTCTAGAAAATGTGACAACACGTTCTATAAAATCGTGAAGTCCAAGTCTTAAAATTAGTTTAATAAAATATTCAAAGTTATTTCGTAGTTTAAAGTGTTGGGGTCTTCCAATAAAACAAATCTTGCTTATATCTTAAAATATATTTACTGATTCAAAATTGTACGACGACTGTGGCCATCTTGCCACAACGAAACTATTTATAAAGTTTTTTAGTCGACATCAATACTTCTTTTAGCGGTCAACATGACATTCAAGCGGATATTCAGATAATTAAATTAACAATATCAGTAGGTACCGGCAATTACTTTATGACAAAAACAAATGGTTTAAATAATAGCTAAAACAAATACTTGATTAATAAATACAATCCGATGTACAACTAAGACAACATGATATAATTTAATATGAAAAGTAATACACTCGATACATTCATGATTGCCAACATGATATAATTTAGTATAATAAGACAGATAATACACTGGATACATTCATGATTGCCAACAAAAGTGAGTTGGGTTTCGAGGACCAACCGCTAGAGGCCATTTTGTATGATAAGCGACGTGCAATGGAGGAGCCTTCCGAAATGTCAAGTTCCTTATCTACGAGTATGTCCAAAATAAGGCAAGATACGAATAACGCTCGCGGCGTTTGGTCTAGTTTGTTTGAAATTTAAACGTTTAAATATACAAATGAATACAATAATGGAAAATGGGACGAAGAATATTGCTTAGAGAATATTTTATTCATTATTTTCTTGAGAATTAATTATAGGCTTTATTTGCAGCTCACACGATGAAAGACATTTTATAGCATACTTTTTTCCACCTTGGGTTATGTTATTAAAGTTTGAGTTGCAACATTGGATCAAATCAGATCCGAAGATCCGAGAATCAGAGATCAAAAATCAGATGCAACATTGGATTCTACTGGTGCAAGATTTTTTCAAATCGGTTATGTAGTTTTGGAGCGTATTCAATACAAACAAATAAACAAATATCCAAATCTTGCCTATTTATTATTACGGAGCCTATTCAATACAAACAAACAATCAAATATTTCCTCTTTATTATTAGTATAGATAATCTGTAGTAAACGCCATCATACTTGTATAACAAAACGCGTGGTATATTTTCTAAAACTTCCAGAACATTGAAGTTGTTCGCAGTAAACGGGGCTATCAGCCTGCATTCGAACTATTTCCACAAAGGAACGCTTGCGCCTCGGATCTCCTCTAATGAGATGAATAATTAACGTCTTGCGCCAATATCTATGGCAAAAATATCAAGTTAACTAACATACAAAACATTATAGTCATCATCATAATCATTCTAGCGGTAATAACCAGAGCCGTCTTAGATTATGCTGGGGTTCTAGGGCATACAAAAACTTGGGGCCCTTTTAGAATATAAGAAAATCATACTTTACAATTTTTTACACTGTATTTTTTATTAATTAATTACATTATTTTGTTAAAGTTGATATGGCATTAATAATATTAGTATGCTGCTGTCTTTTGTAATTACGATAGTAGATTTTTTCGGGATTAATGTTAAAATTCTCAAACTCAATTTTCTGAAGAATGTCATTTGTCGTTCTGAAGCTGCGAAATGGAATACTCCCGAATTAGGGCAACGGAAAAAACGTAATGCACCTAACGAAAATATTTTAAGGTTTAAAGTGAGTAAAATGGTCGATCTTTTGGGGTCCTCTGAATATAGGGGCCCTGGGCTTTGGCCCCGTTTGCCCTTATGGTAAAGACGGTATTGGTAATAGCAGTAGCTAACAGATCCCAGTTGCGTGTACCAGGGCCCGAGTTTCCGTTCTTCCTTCTACTCTTCAGACGGATTTAGAGGTGTATCTTATGTTTTAACTAGCTGCTACCCGCGGCTTCGCCCGCGTTGTCTACTAATTTGATATTTAGCTCTTCAACACTGCTCGTTAAAATTTTAAGATAAAATGTAGCCTATATCACTATCCAAAGTTTCATCTATTTTTTTGTAAATATTAAAATCAATTCAGCAATTTTGCCGTCAAAACTGAACATACACTTTCTCTTTTCTAATTTCACCTCAGATAAATAGTAGGAATACGTTATTGTCTCCACAGTTTTATCTGCACTTCGGCAATTCCTGTGAAATTAAACTGTATGCAAGGCATGGAAACCTCTAACAGATTTTTTTTTGAAATTTTAGAAATATACGTATCGTCTCTGAGGTCTAACCGTCCGTCTTCGGAATTACTTCTTGAGATCTTGGGTTCTATTTCCGGTCCGGGCAACAAAAAAACAAATAAAAATTTACTGTTTACTTTTAAAGGTTTTTTTTACTTTATGCAGACAGGTTTACTGGTTTTAGCGTGAAAGCGTAACAGACAGACAGACAGAGTTACTTTCCCATTTATATTATTAGTAGGAAAATAGGGATTTTTAACCAATGTCGCTACTATGTATATCATAATTTCTTTGTGTGTTTTTCGTTAATGATAAACTGATGTACGTGGTTCATTGTTATGGACTTATGGTAAAAATTACTGTTAAAAATTTTTCCTACGCAAATTGTGTCACCCTCAGGGGTTGATTTTCAAAAAAACGCTTAGATATGTATCTCATAATTTGTATTGCAGAGCATTATTTTAGTGTCACGCAAAATATTTCAATAGAATTAAATTTCCCATACAAACTTAGGTACCCTCCCCTAATTCGAACCCTAATTTCGAAAAATCCTGAAATACGTGTTTCATCATTTGTACTAAACTAAACTACTACTACTAAAGCATTAATTCAAAGTTTCATGCAAAAATGTGCAATAAAAATATTTTTCTCATACATACTTTGCCACCCCTTTTAAAATAATATGCCTATTTCCAAAAAATAATATGCCTATCTCCTTCTCATGAATGCTAACTATCTACATACCAAATTTCAGCAAAATCGGTTAGGTGGTTTAGGCGTGAAAAGGTATCAGACAGACAGACAGAGTTACTTTCGCATACAAACTTTATAATATTAGTGTGGATTATTAAATTACGAACGTAAATACAATTTAGATAAAAAATGTCCTATGAAAAAGGCACGTGCTTCGTCGCGACCGCACCGCGGCCGGCCGGTACCGCCGCAACCGCGATGTCCCTATATCTTAAACTTGTAATATCTCCGAAGCTATTCGTTTAATTTACATACCGTAAAGGGCTATATTGTTCTATATTAAATGTAAAACTTGTTTAAGATACTTCATTAGATAAGGATTAATGTATTGCTTTAAATCGCTTCGTAAAAGAGCCATTATTTTTCGTAAAAAGTAAAGGATAAAAATTGGTTATTGTAAGTTATCCCTAAGAGATAAACATATACCATCGCGAACTTTTTTAAAGTAAATAATACTTAGTACATTATTTTGATCAATCTCGTAGAGTTCAGCCAGCGTTTGCAATGCAAGCGCAAAAAAATATGTTTATTTACGACTTCGCATTAGAAATCTTGAAATTATCAGTGGTTCTCTAATATATGAAGCATGTTATTATACATATAAACCTTCCTCTTGAATCACTCTACCTATTGAAAAAAACCGCATCAAAATCCTTTGCGTAGTTTTAAAGATATAAGCATACATACATACAGACAGACGCGGAAAGCGACTTTGCTTTATACTATGTATAGATATCAACATATCTAGTAAAGACGAATCTAATGAGTCGAAACTCTATAGGTTTATTAGTAGAAATTACAGAGTTAGTTTACGATTAATATGTTCGAGCTCCTTCTTCAGATCAGCTCAGGTATACCAACATTCGTGTTCTGTTAAGTTTCTCATACCTTAAAAAACGAAATAAAAATCCATAGTGCGTCTCTGATATCAATACCGATGATTACAATAAAAAAAAACAAAAATTGAACGCACACACACACATGCTCACACACACACATGCTCACA
>NJDD01001215.1:259676-269885 GCA_002245505.1 Calephelis nemesis | reverse complement strand
TAACACACTGTAAAAGTAATATATGTTATTTGCAGTTAAAAAAATATTTTTTTTCTTTATTACAATATTTATGGCAAGACTAGGTATATGTAGTTCTCTTTGTTGTTGGCGTTTGGTGGAATTCTGTTTTTACAACCTAACACTGAGCCTTTATCGTGAGTCGGTAAGTTACATGTCGAAAACTTTGACACTTTTGGTATTAGAATGAGTTTCTTTTAGTTACTAATAGAGGCGCTGTTCAAATTTTCATACAAATAATTTACAGAGGCGGTAGCGAGTATACAAGTAGTAAACTTCACAAGCCGTAAACTCATGGTAAGGGCTCTGAATGTTAAAACCTGGGAGTACTTATCGTATAGCACTAAAAAGTAAAATCTAGTGATTTAAGTGAAATGAAAAAACTTAAGAAAAGTGTTCTGAAAAGTACAAATGTTAGTTTAAAGTATTTATGTGGTGAGTAAAGAATCTTAGGAAAGCAAAATATAATGTAACTATTGTGACTAAAGTGATATCAATATGGAGCAAAAATGAATGGGGTACCTATAGCAAAACTTACGTAAATTAGTTAATGAATACAACATAGTATTGTATGTTGTTAAAAGATAACACTCCTGAATTAGTAACTTCAACCTTCTTTATCCTGTGTAACTGCAGCAATCGCCACTTCCATTTTCTTGTTTGGGTTGAGCTCCGAAATTGATTTTGACTAACTGATTTTGATCAAGTTCCGTAACTAAATAGTTACGTAATTCGATTCAACTGAGAATACAGCGTAGTTTATTACAAATATCTTAGAATAGAAGAGCTAAATGACTTCAACAAGCAGGAAAAGTCACGGGTATAACTATTAAGTTTCCTTATTATAAAGTAACAAACATCTACCTCATTTTATTAAAGAAAACTACACAAACAAGTACGAAATAACAAAGTATTCAAATACTAATAAATTAGAATTTGGTTCTAAGCTAACACTGCTCTAGATCTCTCAATGCTCTTAGTGTAACTCGTTCTACGCTTTCAGTACAGTAACAACATCGCTCAAATATTCATGAGGAAGTGGGGATTCTTTCTCTGAGAAACCTTAGGGTGTATAACTGATGCATCCACTTTTCCATTTCCACAAATAAACATCAAGGGCCTTTCATTCTAAATAGTAATGCAATTTTGTTTTCACTTTACATATTGCCATGTCAAAGTGTTTTGTAAAATAGTTCACTTCAAAGGGATTGTTAATTTTAACTTCAATATTTTCTGTGGGTTTCAGTTACGTGTATAGAGAGGGTCAATATTAGGCATTCTAGTAGTATCCAGGCACAACCAGGGCACCCACGTCTAGCCGAAAACACTAGGTCCCACAATGTGATAGGTGGAAAGCATATCGCCAACCGGACACATATCCAATCCCGGGCAACATTTTTTATTAGAAAATTGAAAATAACACATTTTGTTTTTTGTTGTCCGACCCGGGATTTGAACCCGGGACCTCATGAAGTCAAGTCCAACACTTGGACCGCCAGTCCATTGAGGTTTTAATACGTGTTTCAAATAGTATTAGAGAAAAAAGTCTTAAAAAGAGTTTAAACTTAAACAGTGGGTTCTAAACCTTACCACTAACATAACTCATAACCTAACCACCACGAACATAAAATAGATAAACTCACACACGCATGCATGCGCACACAAAACGCGTGAGTGAAAGCACGCGCGAACACACACATAAGTACTCATTCAAAATTATTGAGTCATTGTATTCTAAATCCTCTTTCATCTATAAATATATTAAATACTTTCTCCCTACCCCATAAGAGACTTGGCGTGACGATATGTATGTATCTACTTATTTTTTAATAATCTATTTAGCCACACAGCTCCACACAGCATTAATTTTCTTATTTGTTATATTTTCTACTGTCATGAAATTGGTTAAGAAAATTTCTACAACCACAAGTTTTCAATAAAATACAGTCTAGCGGTCACCCTTAAAATCAGTTGCAAAAACCTGCTTAAGATTAAAAAGAATAATGCAGAATTTGCAAATCATTTGCAAAATAATTTGCCACAAGAGCGATTACAGCACAACGTAGCGGACTAAGTCTGAGCTTACCGAGGATTTGCGAACGCATCTGAGCCTGAGCCGAGCCGACTCATTAGAACGCCACTTGACACACTTAGCTTTGATTGCAGTGTATGTTTTTGGTGTTAGGTGCAAATGAAAATGTTTTTCAAGAAATATTTACACTTCACATTCATTTAATCAAGTTAAAATTGTGTTATATTCGTTTTATAGCAATTTTGGGCCCTTTTAAATATGACCACAAATAGGGGTGGTACTTATTTTTGTAAAAATATTTTTATTACTCTAAAAGAGATATTATTAAATACTAAATTTCATATTTTAGATCAAAATCGCGTCTGTGGTCTAGCGGTTCAGTTGTTGGACATGACTGTATGAGTTCCTGGGTTCGAATCCCGGGTCGGGCAAAATATCAAAAAAATATTAAAAAAAAACGTTGCTCGGGATTGAACATGTGCCCAGTTAGCGATAGACTTGGCACCTATCACATTGTGGTACTTAGTATCTTAGACTAGCCATGGGTGCCTTGGTTGTGCGTCTGCCTGCCAGTTTGGGGAGATGGGCGTGAAGATACTTTTTTTTAGATCAAAAAGAGTTTCAGAAGTTGGGCAGCGACATAGTATTTCTGCACGCGAAGTACCTTATTGTATTTGTAATACTTGGAGCAATACTGTAAAAGAAAATCTTTATTGTGCACCAAATACAAAGAAATTACAAATATATATCCAACAAAAATAAAACTAAAATTATAAGATACAAAAATGCGGTCTTTCGCTAAGTGAGCAATATCTTTCAGACAACCTTGTGTTCTTATATAATAAAGTTAATTAACGCTAAAATAATTGAAGGTTGTTTGATCATACTTTCACCGTTTTAAGGGATTATGAGGTAAACAAGAAAAGTTTTCTAGTGGAAGAAATGTAGATCGCCTATAAACCATACGTAATACAAACCATAGGTAATAATTGTTCATTCTTCTTTTTTTTATGATATTGGAGGGCAAACAAGCTGACGGATTTCCTGATGTTAAGAAATTCACGCCGCCTAGAGACACCAAAGGTGGTAATGGTGCGTTGCCAACCTGACGCCGGGATGTTAGACGTCGAGCAAAAGTAAGTTTACCGGCTACCTTAACCTCGGAACCGGAACACGTCATGACGTTATGGCGGCAGGAATAGGTAAGGCGGTGATACCAATCCGGGCGAGTCGCTGCGAAACTCTACCACCTAGTCAAAAGTCACGGTGTTAGTGACGGTGAGCCTATGCTCGCCTTTTACGAGCTGCCTGGCAAGGAAAGCAGATGATCTATTCTACAAAGGAGCCCGGACCAACACGGGGAACCTTCGACTTGGATAGTTTCTGAAACGCCATGTTAAAGAGTCATTTGGTTTAGTTCAGTTTAGAAGTCTAAACCGAACTCATGGTAAACAATTACTGTTATGAAGAAATATTTTGATCGCCCAATAGGCACAACTAATTATAAATAAATAAAATAAATAGCCCTGGACAAATCACACGAATTGAATCTAACCCCGAAGTAAGCAAATTATATGCTTGTGTCATGGGTGTTAGTCAACGATTCTAATACATAGAAATACTTAAATATATACAAGAATAAATTTAATAAACACCCAGATCCGGAAATGCAGACATCTAAATGTTCATCACACAAATGTCTGCCCCCGTCGGAAATCGAACCCGAGCCTCGCGGTTGGTCAGTGTAGTAAGGCGTGTACGCTAGCCACTCGACCTTAATAATCCTTCGACTTGGATAGTTTCTGAAACGCCATGTTAAAGAGTTATTTTGTTTAGTTTAGTTTAGAAGTCTTAACCAAACTCATGGTAAACAATTACTGTTATGAAGAAATACTTTGATCGCTAAACGGGCACAACTAATTCTGGCCTACTATACCCTGCCTACCACAGTTTTTCCTATCCAGTTCTCAAAATTTTACCTACCTTTCCGGTAGGGAGTAGCACTCCTACTTAGTTCTCTTATCCGAGTGAGACTGTGTAGCTAAACGCGCGCAGCCTCCACAAACCCTGTTACCCGGGTGAAACAGAACTCGAACGATTTCTAAACACCAACTGGTCCTACTGAACTCGTCCTGCCATGAAAAAACTCCCCAAAAAAATTTTGTCTCAAAAATTGCTGCTTCTTTGATAGCAGCAGCAACGCTCGGAATATTAAAATAACTAATACTGGGCAACATTGATTATATTTGACAGTCAAAAACACATCTTTTGAGTTGCCCAACCCGGGGGTCGAACCCCGTACCCCGGCGGCAAAAGTGAGTTTAAAAGCTTGACGTGTTGTGTGTGTGTGTGTGTGTGTGTGTAATTGATTGATTGGCGTTTCAAAAACTAGGGGGTCTTTTGTAGCTTAATCGAGTACCATACGCTCCAAATAGACTATAATAACAGGCAATGAGGTTCACACATCGCCTACATTCAGATTTAAACACTAATTAGGTACAAACACAAAACTCATTTGTAACTCAACAATACAAGCTTTTAACACTGTTACATTTATTTTGATACCCATTCAACGTTCCTCGCGGGTATAGTTTTGCACTTCAATATCTATATTTCAGTGTGAATTTCCGCGCGTTCATTTTAAACTGAATGTTTCGGATTGCAACGGCAAATGGGTGAAAACAGATAATAAATTCGGGATTACGCGGATTTGGTGGCGCCATCTGGTAGCCGCGTTGGGTGCCTCATTGTAACGATTCATTCTCTTTGAACGAACTTCATTCCATCCATTTTATAAAGTTTTACCTTTATATTGGATTTTGATTAGGTAAATCCTTGAGCTCTACATCCGAAGATTTTTATTTTTTGATTGCCGAATGTGATTTTGATGGGTACATAGAATCATAATGATCGTCTCAGTTTCAATCCGGGTTGTTCTTCACGTATACGCATGGGAATCTAGTGCCTACTGCCTTTTGCTTCCTTCTCTTCTTCGCCTCTGTGGTCTAGGGGTCTAGGTGTTGGACTTGACTTCATGAGTTCCCAGGTTCAAATCCCGGAAGGGCAACAAAAAGAAAATGAGGTATTTCCAATTTCATATTATTAGAAAAAAATGTTGCTCGGGATTTGATATGTGCCCGGTTGGCGATAGGCTTGCCAAAAAAGAAATAGCGAAATTGTTTCACCAGTTATCAAGGGTAATAGAGATAGATATTCATAATTTTGTTTTATATAAATATGTACAATCCCAATTTCTTATTTTCTTCACATTTTTATACATGGATATTTACAGCATTTTTCGCGATTCATTTTTTATGATGTTACTGGAAAGCTAACAAGCAGACGGATTTGCTGATGGTAAAAAATTCACGCCGCCTCCCTAGGCCCTCCCTACACCACAGGTGGTAATGGTGCGCTGCCAACCTAAGGATGTTACGCCTTTCACAAAAGTAAGTTTCCAGCTACCTTATCTGCCAAACCGGAACACGTCAGTGGTAATTAATTATTCTAATTTTCTTAATTTTCTAATTTTCTTCATATTTTTTGTACATTTAGATTTACATGTACAGCATTTGTTAATCTCATTTTCTAAGCACAATGGCTTGTCAGAGCTTTATTGATGATACATTTAAAGGAACACTTCAATGGCAAGCGCTGATTCTAATTTTCTAATTATTTGCACATTTTTAATGTAAATATTTATACATTTTTGCATCTCATTTTCTAAGCACAATGGATTGTCAGAGCTTTTTTGATGACACATTTAAAGAATTCTCTTTGTCTGGTAAAGCGAATAGCAAGTGCTCGTACTTTACTGACAATTGTACTTATGGTTCTCAGTTGGAGTTGGAAATGTGAAACTACGTTTGTGGCTCGCAAATGGAATGGCATGATTTCTTTTTTTCATCGATGTTTGACAAATAGCCACTGCTTTTTATTTAAAAACTAGCTGTATCGGCGAACTTCGTTCCGCCCGTTCAGTTTGTATAGAAAAAATTAAAGTTGTCGTTTTTCCTAGTTTTCCCGCTGCTGTAAAGGATAAAATGTACCCCATACATGAATTTAGGATCACAAAATGACCAATCCGGCGAAGCCGGAACAGACACTAGCTGTCTATAAAAAAACCGCAACAGACAGGATTTGAGCCTGTAACCGATTCAAGCCGACGAACGTTCAAATTATTTGAGCTACTCAGGATTCAAGTCCCGTGGAGATACTTAATTTTTTTTTGTAAAAATTATTTTATAAGATTCGTTGATTTTTTAAACAAAATCTTAATCATTCACTAGTAATGGTTCAAAGTCCGATTTCAGTTTGCATGAAATCCAGTTTCAATAGTAACTCCACAGACATCGAGTCGCTTGCTTTGTCGTTTTGGTAAAAGAGAAGAAACACGCAGCTTCCTTTATGGCAAGAAACGAGAGAGTATAGACATGTTAGATGTCATAGGGGCATCGCTGTCCAGCTTACTCTCCATATCGGAACATCATTCCTACATAGGCAAGTTGCTGCACAGCACTGAACCACCAGTGCTCTTGTTGAACTGGCAGGTTGACAGATAATACATTCTACGAAAAGGATTTGGACCAACATAGGCAAAAAAATAAAAAAGATACCTAAGATAAATGAAATCTTACAAAAATATCGCGTCAAAAACCCAGTACAAGGAATAATGTTTAATCACAGCTCCCTGGTGTCATTTTTGTTTTTGTCTACAGACGCAATATCAAATAAAGTTGTTTTGCTTACTTATCTGAATCTGGGGGTTTAGACGAGGGGTGAATTAATGACTATCTCGTTCCTTGCCCGTTGCATTCCCACGTTTCAGACTTTCCTCTTTATGACTTTCAATCTGCTTGAATAATTTTTTTTTTGTTTTAGGGTGTGGTTATTTAAATTTTTGAATTATATTTGAATCGACTCTGTGGTGTAGCTGTCTAGGTGTTGGACTTGACTGCATGAGGTCCAGGATTAGATTCCCGGGTAGGGCAACAAAATTTTTTTCTAATAATGAAATATTGCTTGGGATTGGATATGTGCACGGTTGGGGATTATATTTTAAATCAATAGCGAGCGAAGAAATTAACAGTAGATACAGATTATGCAAAGAGATTTTTGGACCAATAGAAAGAAAATTCGGTTGCAATTTTCGTAATTTTTAAATTTCGTGGTCATTTTAATATATATTACAATTCTTATGTTCGTGTGTTTGTCACTGAACTCCTCCTAGACGACTGGAGCGAATAAGATGTTTTTTTTGTGTGTTCAAGAGGAATCGAGAATAAACGTTTTTTTTTATTATTTTTCTTTTTACAAGTGGTCGTTTATTTTGGAATGTTTTACATAGACTATCGAAGCATTAATGTCAAGCTATACGAAGTTTGCTGGGTCTGCTAGTATTGTGTAAAATTAACTAATTTGATCGTATCTTGTTTTGTAATTTAGTATCTTTAAAATAAAATTCACACAACACACACACACATACACACACACCACTAAATTGGTTTAATAGCACCAGCAATACACACTACTAACAACTCAACATTCATTTTGCTTTGCTTGATCATGCATCAGGGGAATTCGACTGCACTACACGAAGGTCAAGCACAGAAGTTTTGTGCTCGACCTTGTATATGTGTGCTGTGTATAGCTGGATATATCTGGGGTCTTTGACTTCTGGTAAGTCCAATTCATTTATAGTACACTGTTTTCAGTGTTTCGTCGCGCTACGATACGTATACGTTTTTTTGGCTTGAATTTGCAAATTAAAAAAAAATATTTGAATTTTATCTTTCTCTCGATAGAGGCTTACTACGTTTATTAAAAAAAAAACACATCAAATCAAAGTTTTAAAGATCTAAATTCTAAGCAGAGGTAGGAGCCGTTCTAAGTCCAAGCCTTATAATGGTAACGTCAGTCATGGTATCTGTCTTCAGTTTACGTGTATTTCGTACTAGAAATCAGATAATAATAGCTATATTGGGTGAATGTGTCTACATAATAGCGGTAGACCAGAGCCCGATGCCATACGCATATCTAAGGATGTTGTTCCATGGCACACTGCGGTCATTGTCGGACCCGCAGCCGTTTAACAAGCGGTTATCGCAGTCCCCAGAATGCAGGGCTGCACCTTAATTAATTTTGTTACCCTTTGAGTAAGACCTTTGCATAGTTATTCTGAGGTCTGGAAGGAGTCATTTAATGAGAAACATATTTGTTGTAATGTTTTTATTTAATATGTATAATATTGGCATTTTTGAGTAGAAGTTATAAAGAAAAGGTTGTATTTTTAAAGTTCCGAAAACTTTTTTTTTAATGAACTACAACTTGATTTGTTACTATTACGCAACTTTACTCTGTTTTTTTCGAAACAAATGCATGATATTTCCTAAGACCCCTTATCCTCAAAGAAATATAGGGTGAGATTTTGACCTGCTCCCCACATGAAAAACCTAACACTCCCGTAGTTAAAATAAGTAAAAGTCAGGGGTTAGTGATCAAATTGTAAAATACTAGTTGCTGCTTTGAGTTTTATTCGAGCATTCGTGTTCTTTCTCCTTCTGATAGTCTGATGGTCAAATATGTAGTTCAGCACAAACTCTAGAATAGAGGTAATTTTGATTGACTTTCACTAAACTAATTATAACCGATTGCTATCTTCTTTCAATTATAGTAATAGAAAGATAAAAAACACGTATAGTGCTGTCAGATTAGATTTAGGTGACCATATCGCCGCTGGTTTTAAATCATTATTAATAATCTTATCTATTCTGTTGCTAAATTTCAGCATTTGCCATTGACGTGTGCCGGTTCGGAGGATAAGGTAGCCTATACGCACCATTACCACTTTTGGTGTTTCTAGGCGGCGTGAATTTCTTACCACCAGGAAATCCGTCTGTTTGTTTAAAAATCATAAAAAAAATGGTGGTCAGCGGAATTAGCACCAATAACTTGATCAATTGCGCTATTTGTTTCAATTTTGCATTTTGAAAAAAAAAACTGGAAAAAATGCATGAAAAGTTGAAAAAACAATTTATTTTTTTCTCATAAAAGCTCTTGCTACCTTTCAATATCGGGTGGTACAAAGCTTCCCGGTTCGGCTAGTATTCATATAAGTGCAAATACGATACAGGTATTGTGTCAAAGGAGCGTGTTTATTTATGCCGGTGGTTTCAGAATCCTATTATGAATGAGCCACAAATTTATAATGCAAATACGATTACAGCCCCGCTCCGAGCCGGGTGAGCTAATGCACTCCACTATGCATTGCTAACTGCAAGTGAAGTGCTATTGATAAATACATTTGTATTGCTCTTGAAATGGAGGCGGGATGTGATTACCCCATCACCCGCTGGTTTTTAAATAATTATTAATTATCTTATTTATTACTGCTGCCAAAACTTCAGCACTTGCCGGTTCGGAAAATGAGGTAGCCGGTACATTTACTTTTGCTCGAGGCCTAACATCCTCGGCTCAGGTTTACAACGCATCATTACCACTTTTGGTAACTCTAGGCGGCGTGAATTTCTTACCATCAGGAAATCCGTCTGCTTGTTAAAAAAACATAAAAATAAAAAAATGGTGGTCCGCAGAATTACCACCAATGCGCTGGCGATGGAATGTTGCATTATACGAATCTGACGTCTTACGAATCTGTTACGAATTTAGAATCTTTTACCCATTCTAAAAAAAAGTGCGCAACGCCGCTAAAGTTTTCACTTAAAAAAACATAAAAATAAAATAAAATAATGGTGGTAAGCAGAAATTACTCCAATTGCTTGATGACTTGATCTATTTAATTTTTATATTTTGAGAAAAACAGGAAAAAAATGCAAGAAAAGTTGGAAAAACAATTTAATTTTTTCTCATGAAAACTCTAACTAACTTTCGATATATAGTACAAAGTTTCCCGGTTCGGCTAAAACCCATATAAGTCCAAATATGACACAGTTATTGTGTCAAAGGAGCGTGTTTATTTATGCCGGTGGTTTTAGAATCCCATTATGAGTGAGCCACAAATTTATAATGCAAATACGATTACAGCCCCGCTCCGAGCTGGGTGAGCTAATGCACTCGACTATGCATTGCTAGCTGCAAGTGAAGTGCTCGTGATAAATATATTTGTATCGCTCTTGAAATGGTGGCGGGATGTGATGACC
>NJDD01001215.1:211288-259660 GCA_002245505.1 Calephelis nemesis | reverse complement strand
CGCCGGTTTTTAAATAATTATTAATTATCTTGTACAACTCACACAAAAAGTTTGAATAGTAATACCCATTTTAGTAATTAGAATATTATTCTCCTTGTTTGAAGTGTTGTTGTTGACGTATTCCGGTTGGGACGGTAAGGTAGCCGATAAACTTAAATTTGCTCGAGGCTTAACATTCAGGCTTCAGGTTGGCAACACTGCTTTTCCACCTTTAGTGTATCTAGGCTGCTTGGATTTCTTACCACCAGGAAATCTGTTTCCTTGTTTCTATACCAATATCATAAAAAAACGTTAGCCTTCTCATAATCCATGTTATCCATATATGTGAAAGTTTGTCTGTCAGTGTGCTAAATCGTAGAACCGATTCTGATGGAATTTTATATGCGTAATATATACCAGAGTTCGAACAAAGGCTATTTTTTTGAAAAATCAACCCCCAATCTATCTCTTACGTTTACACTTATTAATACATACTAACATACATATCTTATCATTTACGGCGTAGGCAGAGAGTATCGAGTGCCAGATCTCAAGATTCTGACAAAACCTGTCTAGCTTCCTTCACCTTCCTTCTACATTTTCACTAATAAGTCAGTTAAGCGATTTGTAATGAAATTTAATAGAATTAATTTTTAATCCAAAATCAAACATAGGCTACTTCATTCTTCGAAATCGCTGGTAAACAGCAAGTCTAGTATAATAAATAAAATGAATAAATATCCCTGGACAAGTAAGACAAACTGAATCTAACCCCAAAGTAAGCAAATTACATACTTGTGTTACAAAACAATTTCCATACATAGAAACACCTAAATACCACAGTCAGAACCACACACAATGTATACCACACAAATGCCTGCCCCTGTCGGGAACCGAACCCAAGTCTTGTGGTTGGTCAGTGGAGTTAGGCGTGTACGCGAGCAACTCAACCCACGAGTCGGTAAAATGTTATCATAAAGAATTAATTTTAATTTATAGTTCAAAAACAGCCTCTATCTAGAGATTGTGTATATACTGTCTTAGAAGGCAGTATATACACAATCGGGATAGGTATTATCCTACCACACTACACACTATTTATAGCTCAAGAACGACTGAATGAGTTTTGCTGCCATCGAGAGAAAATATGGTCGAAGTTTTTTCATAATTATTAATTTCGTGTTGATATTGAGTGAAATTAGTCAATTTTGGTGACATTTTGTACAATTTTGTTCAGTGAAAGTGCACAAATGAAATAATCATGAAGAAATTAGCGTATCGTATATTTCCTCGTTGCCGCCAATTCTCATTACATGAGCTTGTGTAAGGAGGCCATCGCTTTACCCAAGAGCCTGACATGACTTACTGACGAATTATGACTAAAATTTATATAAAATTTGATTCAAATTTCTACTTGAGTAATGGCTAAATACTAACGTGAAGTCTAAAACCTAAAGAAAGAAAGAACGACTGAATTGATTTGGCTTGGCTTAGCTCAAAACCAGGAGATGGACATTGGACTTTTCAACCTATTTGTCTGCAAGGAAACTGGGAAAACTTTTTAATTTTCCCATACAAACTGAATAGATGGAACGGAGTTCGCTGGAACAGCTATTGCATTAATGATTTATTATATATATTATTTATACATACAGAAATGTTTCAGCGGATTAGAAAAATCTATAACAATGGTCTATTTTAATGTTTTCGGGCTACATTTGTCTGACGAGCCATGAATAGGCTGATCGTCCCAACAATAGCCCGTCACTCACTTCTATACAGCCAAAGGGAAGCTTTTTTACTGGAAATCCAACTGAAATGTTTGGGTTTCGGTTTCTATTGTTTTGGTGGACGGTAACATACCCGCAAAGTTGTTAAAAAACCTGATTAATAGCTTTCACTAATTGTTGGGTTTAAATGTGTTTATTCGCAACTTTTTAAATAACGCTTGTGCTTTTCTACAACACACTTTATTAAAAAAAAATTAAAAATTAAAAAGTTGTTTATTTCTTTTAAAATAGTTACATTATTTAGATCAGTTGTTGAGATCAACATACTAAGTATTTAATAAATACTTGTGTCAGGTCGTCTCGCTCTTCCTTACCAAAATTTATCATACAGTTTTTTGTTACATTATCCAATGAAATAATTTAATATAATAATAATAATAAATTTACATTAATTTTATATGAGAGAAAACAAATAAAATCAAAATCAGTTAATACAATAACAAATAACAATGAAATAAACTTTTAAGATTAGGTTATGAATATCATGCATTTGTGTGTGTGTGTGTGTGTGTGAGTGTGTGTGTGTGAGTGTGAGTGTGTGAGTGAGTGTGTGAGTGAGTGTGTGTGTGAGTGTGTGTGTGAGTGTGTCTGTATATGTGTGTGTGTATATGTGTGTGTGTATTTGTGTCTCAAAATACCATTTTATTTATACGATATAAGTGATTCGACCTCGTCATGTGATTGTACTTCCAAGTAATTTATAATAACTGTTTTACACATATGAGTATTTAACGGATATACTTCTAACTTTTTATTTAACTTATTATACAGATGGGCTGATAGTGATACGTATTGTCGCTGAGCAAATACTGTTTTAGTCTGTATAGTAACGGCAACTTTCTGTTTTCTTCTTGTGGTATGGGATTGCGTTTTGTAAGGTAGTTCTTTATGCAATCTTAGGGCGGTTGATAATATTTACAGTTTTCTTACAGATAGCAATTTACAGAATTTATATAGATCTTGTGTGGGAAATCGATGAGGTTTGTGATACATAATTTTTAATAGACACCGTTGACATCTTTCAACTTCCAAAAATTTAGTTTTATTTGCACCTCCCCATACAGAAATACAGTAACTAATCACAGACTGAGCTAAGGCTTTACATACGCGATTTATTAGGCTTCTATTAAGCACCAGTCTTAATTTTCCAAATATCCAATTTAGCTTCCTAACGCGATCACACATATAATCAATATGTATATGCCAATTCAAGTGTCGGTCCAAAATGACTCCTAAATATTTCGTAGATGTGACTCTATCAATGGCTCTACACGTACAGTTATGTGTACTGTTACTGTTGCAATAATGAATTTTTAAGTCATATGAATTTACTGGTTGTGTTCTGTCATTGATAGAGAAACATATGTAATTAGTTTTGGAAATATTTAGGGTAAGTAAGTTTTGTCTTAACCAATTTGATACTTTAGATAGACCCATTTCGGCATTTTCGAAGACACTCTTCCAGGTTGAACCTGCGAAGACTAGTGCTGTGTCATCTGCATAAGAAAATATTTGGCAGTCTTGAACATCTATTTTAAGCAAACTATTAATATAGATTAAAAACAATGTAGGACCAAGTACGCTGCCTTGAGGAACCCCAAAAGAAATGTCGGACTCGGTACTTAAATAGTTATTAAGTTTTACATACTTTACTTAACACATTGTGTAAATTAAAGTACGTAAGTAAACCTAAATTTATTTTAATTTTGTAAAAAAAAATTACCTTGATAGAAGAAGGCGTTACTTTGCGGAAATCCCTACTTAAATCCAAATAAATTATTTAATTTGCAATTTCCCGCCAAAAAAATGTAAACGTATTAAGGCGTGATAAAACCAATAATAAAAATAAAAATAACTATCCCAATAATAAAAATAACGTTGCCCGAGATTGGATATATGTGCCCAGTTGGCGATAGACTTGCCAGCTAACGCATTGTAGGACTTAGCGTCTTCGGCGAGTCGTGGGTGCCATGGTTGTCCCGCTGCCTACCCCTTCATAAATATTGGCATTTTTTTAAATATATTTTATTCACGTGGATCTATACAAAGATTCTTGTGACGCGTCTATATAATTCGAAAAACTACCGCCAGATCGGAACGCGGCCACTCAGAAGATCCGGCGAAAGAAACTCAGTGGACTTGTCTTTTTTCTTATAAATCTAATTTACAAAGAATATTACATAATATACAATTTGTAGATATTCGTATGAGGAGCAACTAATCACAAGCATTTCTGTCTTCTAAATATGTATTCTGGAACCTTATAATATTACCTTATAATATAATATAACCCTTAACATACAACTTCAATTTATTACATTTTTTAAATTTATTAAATGTTAGGCCCTTAATGTGCTCGGAAAATTTATTATTAAAACGTATACATTGGCCCATTAAAAAACAACTGATTCTTTAGAAACTAGACTTATGCGCAACAAGATTGTTTTTATTCCTTGAGTTTACAGCATATAAACATTTTTTAAACAAATTTATCATATTTAGTTAGTAATTAGTTACACTATAATGTAATAAGGGATGTTCCGGGTCCTATTTGTAGAATAGACAATCTGCCTCCTTTTAAGGCTGCTCGTAAGAGACGAGCGAAGGTTTCATGTATCGCTATCAACTCTCTTGTAGCAACTCAATCAGGTAAGAATCCACAGGAATAGGTAAGGCTAATCCTGATACTATACTGACTTCGTCTTTGGTTCTAGTGTATATGGTAGCCGGTAGACTTGCACAATCTAGAACTTTAGGCACAACTTTTTTGCAAACATTGTTCATGTTAGGAGTCGGCTCCAACAGCACCTGTAACATCTGTGGTATCAATAGGTGACTTGTCTCTTACCATCATGAGAGCCGTGAGCTTTTTCGCTGTGTAATGTCATAAAGTGTATGTTAAACAAATATAGAATAGAATAGAATAACTCCTGGTACACCAAAATACAGAAAAAAAATGTACAATAAGAATGAAACTTTAAAACTAAGAAGTACAGAAAAAAGGCCCTATTGCCAAAACAGCGATGTCTTCAAGCCAACTTCATGTTGAATAAAATTAAATATACACACACAAATTTATTAATTGTTATTTCCAGATACGTGATGATGACAAAAAATATGCTTTATTATAACTCTAAAAGTACTAGACGGATCTTAATGAAATTTGTATGAGACCACTTCGAATTATGTCGTTTTTTACCCACTTATAAACGATCAAATACTGCAGTCGCTCTATATTTTATGACAATATATAAAATCCAGAAAGGAGTTTTGGCGCCATTGAGAGAAAAGATGGTCGAAGTTTTATTTATAATTATTGAATTTCGTGTTTATATTCAGTGAAATTTGTCAATTTTGGTTGTATTTTGTATAATTTTGTTCAGTGAAAGTTCACAGATGAAATAATCATGATGAAATTAGCGCATCATGTGTTGCCCATTGCCACCAAATCTCACTATATGAGTTTGAGTAATGAGGCCACCGCTTCAATCAAGACCCGACATGCCTTTTATTGACTAATTTTGAATAATTGAAACCCGATTATTGTAAATGGGCTAACTTGCTCCAATTTTTACTTGACTCGTGGCAAAATGCCAACAAAATGCCAAAAACTAAAGAAAGAAGAAGAAGAAAATCTGAAAAAGTTCAAAAACCGCTTACCGCTACATATTACCCGTCCAAAAAATTTTACTTTTATTTTACCAAAAAAACATCTTTCCGTTTATACCCAATTTGTTATGGATTCTTTGTGTTCTTATTACCTTTTCGTTACTAGTAACCTTTGAACAAAACTCATTTGACTACATCATGCATTTCGCATTAACTTCAAGGCGTTTCCCTGCAATAAGCTCACCGCAATTATTATAAGGTAATCCCTTTTTACGTTTACAAACGTTTATACAGCCTGTAATTATTCTGGAGAACGAGAGCCGTAAATAAAGCGGGATGAGCGTGGCTTGTATAAATCATTCGGCACATTGCGAATCCTGCTTAATTTGCGGATAGAAGAATAAATCCTTTGAATAAATACTCAGCTCCGGCAATATTACTTAGAATATTACATTTGCACTTCCGTCATTTTTACACGGCTTGATTTATGTTGGCAATCTTATGTTATTGTATAAATATCGTTAGTTATCACTCTATGTAATATATAGTACAGAATAAGTTCGTGTTCTCTGTCCCTTTGTATACTTAAATCTTTCAAACTACGCAACGGATTCTGATGAAATTTTTTTATTAGATAAAGTGGTTAAACGGGAAGGTTCATATGTGTATTTTACACCCGTGTGAAACTGGCGTCGGGCCGCTAGAAAGTAATAGGTATCTTCATGCACGCATCCTCAAAGACGTAGTAGAGATAGAAAAAGTCGCGAATTCGTTGCCCAAGTCAAACAACGTAAAAAGTGTTTATTTTTTTAAGAAAAACCATAATATTGCCCGGGATTTGATAGGTAAGCATTCAATAGGTGATATGATCACCTGAGTCAAACCTATCACCTGAGTCTTGAGCCTATCACATTGTGCGAATATCTCTAAGATTGCTATTGTGATATAACAATCTAGGAGTTTATGAAAATTCATAAAAAATTGATTTACATGTTGATTTACATGTTACAGATAACAGTTTTAACGATCAGTCGTATGATAACAGCAAAATTTCTCTTAACCTTTCTTAACATAAACAACATCTTAATTCTAGTTGCTATTAAATAAGTTCGTTTTTTAAATGTATGTAATTTTAACGTAAGTTGATTTCAAGACAAACATTTGCCCAAAAAACACTAGCATAGCAAAATACTAAACTTGGGGCAATTCCGATTTTTTAGTATAAACAAAATAAGTCAACCCTCGCAGACGAAGCCCAGTGAAGTGGTTAAATCAATGCGTTTCGGAAAAGTGCCACAATCAGAACCTTTTGAGTACCTCTCTTGATATTCACCAATCGTAGGCATTCACACAAAAGAAAATTGGTCAAGCGTTATATGTCCACTACGATGAATCGTCCCATTGTTCATGTGAAATATTTCTTATTTGTCTAATACTCTATAAATGTATCTTCATGGAATATTTTTATTTGTATCTAACTGATATTTTCTTCAACATGCTAGACTAATGTGACCAGACGTTTAGTTTTGAACGGAATGTCTCAGTGTAGACCCAGTGTCTACAAAATAGTACTGGTTTTTAAAAATGTTCCATATAGCAGGGGAGCAGAAGCAGGGAGCTAGGAGCAGTGAGCCCAAGAGGGGGTTTCTGAAGTAACTCAGACGTGTTAGATTATTTCTATCATCGGAGACACATTTAACATAATGCTATTAATATTTAATGAACTCGCCTAAAATCAAGACAGTCACTTTGTTTTTTTAGCTTTTATATGCTCAACGCACCAAACCTTTTTTACTCTCCATTATTTAATCGATAACATCCAAAATTTAGCATCGCGGGCTCCCTTCCTATTAACAAAATTTCTACAATTGCTGTAGATACATCCACAATTATTTTATTCCCTTACTATTGAGACTACAAAATTGAAAGTTAGCAGGTGAATATATATTGGGAACCACTCTACGATTTAAAAAATTAAAAGTAGCACTCACCACACATATGACTTTTTTTTGTCAAACCTATACATATGGGTGCAGAATATATAATGGGGTTTAAAAAATAACAGACGTTTTAAGACGAAGGTATAAAAAAAAGTCGCTCCTCTGTCCCTGTATCCCTTTGTTTGCCTAAATCTTTAAAACTGAGCAACGGATTTTGATGCAGTTCTTTTAATTGATAAAGTGATTAAAGAGGAAAGTTTATATGTATAGTTTATATGTTCATAACCGAGCAAAGCCGGGGCGGGCCGCTAGTAATTAAAAAGCTATGATAGAGTGCTGTACTATACCTAGCTTAGATTGGTACCGCCGGTTTTTTGTCAAAGTAAGACGTGGCCTAGCATCTTGGAAATAAGATTGCAATCTAGCAGTTTCATTTATAATATCTTAAGACAACACATATCGTTGCATCAGGAGAGAAGCCCTTTGCTGAGATGAACCGATTGCTTTTTATTTTTAAAACAAAAAAAGAAAAAACACGCAGTCATAGTAAGTCCCTGGACTATATCATTTTGTACTTGTTACTTGTGTTACTCGAAGCTAAAGGTTCCTTCAAGTATGCAAAATTACCAAGTGAGAAGACTAGGTGTATCTGTTATTAATTGTGAAAAGACTTCACTGAACAAAATTATACAAAATGCCACCAAACTTGACTAATTTCACTCAATATCAACACGAAATTCAATAATTATGAAAAAACTTCGACCGTCTTTTCTCTCGATAAAAGTACCAATAACCAAGTGGGTAGACTAGGTATAATATTCATTATTAATTGTAAGTTGTCCTTTTCGTAAACACAATAATCTAATGCCCCCATATATATTGCTATATAGTAACATGGGAATGTTACAATGCACCACCAGGATTTATTTTTAATAAACGAGATTCATGCGTTCGTGATCGGAATAGCACCCTAAAATAAGTTAAGTCCAAACGAATACATGAACATTGGAAATACCTACTCAAAGTCCATATGTTGCTGTCAACGGATTTGGTAAAAAATAATCTTGATACTTGATTTTTTTAGAATTGGAAGGTAAATAATCAGACGGAGATCTCAAATCAAATGCGATAATCCAAGCAAGGCGATATAAGTTTTTAATTACTAACCAACCCGAGTCTTGGGTTCGATTCCCTACAGGCAGGTATTTGTGTGATGAACATAGATGTCTGTTTTTCCGGGTCTGGGTGTTTATTAAATTATATAAGATCGTTGACGAACACCTAAACACAAGCATAAACTCGAAATTTGCTTACTTTGGGTTTGGATAATTTTTTTTAAATATTAATTCTTAACCAAATAATAATAATAAATATCCCCGAACAACTTACACGAATTGAATCTAACCCCAAAATAAGCTAATTATATGCTTGTGTTATGGGTGTTAGTCAACGATTGTAATACATAGAAATACATAAATAGATACAAGAATAAATTTAATAAACACCCAGACCCGGAAATGCAGACATCTAAATGTTTAGCACACAAATGCCTGCCCCCATCCGGAATCGAACCCGAGCCTCGCCTTTGGTCGATGTAGTAAGGCGCGTACGTTAGCCACTCTACCAACGAGGCGGTATTTATTTTATGTAATTTGTCTAGCACTATTTTTAAATTATGAGTCAGGAGTAACCTGTAAAAATGTAGAACAACATTTAAAGTAGGTAAATTTCTTAAGACACTAATGAAAAGTTTGAATAGTTACCTAAGTTGAGATTTTTTGTTTAAGAAGATACATAAAGAATATAAAGAAAAGAAAAGACAGGCAGTCTCGTCACAATGAAGTCATTAATATCAAATCAGCTTATTGATCATCAACAAAAAAAATCGCCTCTGTGGTCTAGCGATTCATTTGTTGGACTTGACTGCTTGAGGTCCCGGGTTCGAATCCCGGTTCGGTTAACAAAAAGAAAATTGCGTGTTTCAAATTTTCTAATAAAAAAGAAGTTGCTCGGGTTAGGATATTATGTGCCCGGTTGGCGATAGGTTTGCCACCTATCACATTGTGGGACTTAGAGTCTTCGGCTAGCCGCGGGTGCCCTGGTTGTGCCTCTGCCTACCTCTTCGGGGATATGGGCGTGAAGATACTTTTAAAAAAAAAAATTATGGGACCATAATTGTACGCAAACGACTGACTGAACTGTCAAACAGCTGTGTCTGTACATCACAAGTTTAGGAAAAACATTAAAGCTTTATTTTAATTTGTTTGATCGCTTTTAGTCATATACGAGTAAAATTATCTTTTCTTTCATATTTTTTTAATTTATTGGCCAAAATAATATTTAAACTGCACTAAATCGGTGAAGTAGTAGCTAAAATGTTATAATATTATTGAAGTCGCAGGCATTTATTACTGATGAAATTAAGAACCGTAGGAAAGATTTTTGTAATGTGAAAATAATTCAATTAAATTTAAATCCCACACACTAATAATCTGTGAAGCCACGTGTGTATATAGGTTTCTACAATATATAAATATTAAAATTTAATTATCAAGTATAATCAAGCGCAGTACACATCGGTGCAAGGATATCCTGACAGGGGATTTCATTAGATGCAGCTTAACCGCTAAGAGTAAACATCGGGGACGGAATCAGGGATATTATCTTACCAACATATTTTTACACCATGTTCTATGAATTTTTATAACATGAAATATATATGAAGCTGGATTTGCACGTTGTAAGCCTAGATGTGTACTCGTTGGACGTCTTGGGATTTCGTTTTTTATATTAATAATATTTTTGTAAGCTACTAGCCTTACAAAAATATTATTAATAAGTAAAAGATATAAAGGTATAAAGTAATAAAGGCTATAATGTGACGAACGTAGTATTGATTAATTTTAAACTAGCCGTTGCTCGCGACGTTGCCTGCGTGGTTAAGGGTCCCACAGAAACTTTTTGTCGGGATAAAAACTAACCTATGTGTTAATCCATCTTACCTCCTTTGTTTATTTATTTATTTAAACTTTATTGTAAACAAATAAAAATTGTGAGTACAAAAGGCGAACTTAATGCTAAATGCATTCTCTCCCAGTCAACCTTTGGGCTAACAGATATCAAGTATATAGGTACCGAATAAACAAAACAGAATAATACAAATAAATTTGAATTTTAATGTACATATAAATAAAATAATCCAGTAATATATAACTGCATAACATATTATATAAATTAAGAATAGAATAATTATAGATACAATGCATAAACATAAATAATATAAATAAAGTTGACAGCCAACAAAACAAGATTTCTGACCATACATAATTCTATATCAATATAAACATATATATAATATAATAAGGTCTGATGAAACAAGTATGCAATAGTACAGCGCTAAATGCAATTTTCAAATAGATATTCATACATTTTCTTTTTGAATAGAACCTTATTACTCACCTGCCTAATCAATCAATGCCTTTGTGTGTGCCAAATTTCATGAAAATCGGTTCAGCAGTTTTTTTACGTGAAAAAGTAACAAAGAAAACAAACATACACACTTTCGAATTTATAACATTGGTAGGATGTGTCACAAGTACGTATTTTTAATAATGGCAACACACCAACAAACGCGATTTTTTCATACCTACTGCCAGAGGTTATAACGTACCTACATAATAGACCAAAAATATTAGGTATAATCAGAGTTAAGAGCAAGTCTTCCGATTTCCTAATTTTTCTGTATTTTCATTATAATAATTACAAATAAGTAAGTATCTTCACGCCCATGTCCCCGAAGATGTAGGCAGAGGTACAACCAGGGACCCACGACTAGGCGAAGTCACTGAGTCCCACAATGTGATAGGTGGCAAGCCTATCGCCAACCGGACACATACCCAATCCCGAGCAACTTTTTTTAAATTAGAAAATTAACAAACTAAAATTTTCTTTTTGTTGCCCGACCCAGGATTCGAAATCGGGAACTCATGCAGTCAAGTCCAATACCTGAACCGCTAGACCACAGAGGCGATATAATATCGTTATATCGCCTATATAATAATAATTATCGTTTCAAACGATTTCTATGTCTACGTCTAATAAAAAAATAAATTTCTTTATGACACTCAAACCACAGTACTTAGTCATTGGACAAAAGACGGTATTAAGTTCTTCTCTGTCTCAAGTATTCGTCAGTACCTTCATATGCAAACATTTTTACTGCCCTGTTTGCCAATTTGCTTGATGGATGTTTGAGGTATTTTTAGAATGAGTGATTTTATTTTACAATATAATAAAAAAGCGGATTTGATTCTTATAGTGGCATTTATTACATTTTTAACAAAGTATTAATATTGGTGATAAAAAAATGTACTTACGATAACATAAAATATATTTTAAATCATTGAAACTACATAATAATTTCGCCAAATTTTTTTCTAAGGTCACATGATTGGCGTGCATGTCTAACGCAAACAACCACATGCGAGTCGTGGGTTCGATTCCCGCCGACGTGTGTTTGTTTTTGTTCCCGGCTACGGTTATCAAATATTATTACGATTATAAATGAATATATCACGATTGTTATACTATTTTTATGTTTTGTGCAATAAGTTTTAGATTTTTTTTAATAATACACTTGCTACTTTATCTTTCAATCGGTATATTAAAAGTTAGTTAAAATTAATTAAGTAAATTGTTATACAAATTTAAAAACTATTGCCTCTTTGGTCTAGCTGTCCGGCGTCGGGATTAACTTCTTGAGGTCCCGGGTTCTATCCCAGGGTCTGTCAAAAATATATTAGGAAATGTATATTTTCAATTTTCTTATATAAATAACGTTGCTCGGGATTAGATATATCGCACCCTCAGTAATATAAGGGCACTATCCAAAAAACTACTTTTTGTGAAATCGTGTTTTAATTAATATACAGTATTTTTTTCCGATATTATTCATGTGTAAAACACATACAATTACCGAGTCATTCTTATATTTTTTAGCTAGCGCTAACTAGTAGCGAATATCAATTGTGCGTTTATCATTCAAAATACCTGGGATTTTGAATGTTAAAAATTTGACTTGAGCCCTTATATTACTGAATGTGCGATATGTGCTCGGTTGCCAATAGTCTTGCCACACATTGTGGGACTAGTGTCTTCGGTTAGTCATGGGAGCCCTGGTTGTGTCTTTGCATACCCATTCGAAGATCTGGGCGTAAAGGTAATATTAATTTAAAAAATTTAATGTAATCGAAACTTATGTTAAATCTACAAATACCTGTAAGTAACTAAAGACTTTAGGATTTTATGTGAGAAAAAATTATAAAACTTTTAAGATCCTTTTAATAATTTATAATAACTTGTGGCTGCTATCCGGGATAGTTTAATAAAAAAGCTGGCACGTCTTCATAGCCTCTGAATAGGATTGATATTATATTTAATGGCAACACTTACCGTCCACCCCATTTGCTGTAAGTGCTCCCTTGTAAGATATATGACTTTGAGTAATGATATGTGGGTTTAGAACAATAACTTTAGGCACTGTAAAAGAGTAAAACCAATCTCCCGAAAGCTTGCGAACTGAAAACAATGGGGTGATTCAAAGTATTTTCTCGGATATTGTTTTAACTAAAACACAATCACTTTAGTTTTAGGAATGAGTTTTAACTTTGACTGTTTTAGAATTGTACTTTTAAGTGAATATTTTGCTACGTGGATATTTTAATGAGTTGCAAGCCTAAGTGTAATAAAAATAAAACATATTAATCTTTTACTAACATTAACAGAGTAAAAAACATCACGCCTATATCTCCGAAAAGGCAGGAAGATATGCAATTAAATCACCCACAGGTATCCCAAGACACTAGTCCCATTGTGCGTTGGATGATAGGTACACAATATATCGAATCATCAGAAACGCTATTTTTATTAAATTGAAACTTAAAAAAAAACACACATTTTTTCGTTTCTTTTGTTTGCTGAAAACCCCAGGTTCCCATTTTCCCGGGATCGACAATCGACGTTGTCGAAATATTAATTAGACAAAAGAATAATGTAATTTTTATTTAAACACCATTAGCATAAACATAGTATTTGCTTGGTTAGATCAATCAATCAACATTTTTATTGCTACAAATATGGTACAATGGTTCTGACAATTTTAACATAGCAGTCTCACATATTTGACCATTATTATGGCATGCAATTTAATATAATAATTATGGTAACTTCATGATGAGTCACATTAAATAAAAGATTAAATTAATATTCATATGTAAATTTGTTGTTTATTTGTTTAAATAAGAAAAGATTAAAAGTTCTTTACTAACGTTATTAATTCGAAAGTGTATTAATAATCCTTCAATCAGATTAGATTGGAGCAACGTCTTTGCATATTTTTCTTCTTTAAAACAACTTAAAAAGGAAGTATGATTTTATTTTTATGTATGTTAATCGATTTCGTTTTTTTGCTTCGTCGTTTCTCAACCAATTTTATTATTATTTTTTAATTTTGAATAGCTTTAAAATTAAAAAAGGAGATTTTTTTTACTTCCGAGGAAATCCCATTATCTCCAAGTTTGGGTCTGATACTAGGAAATAATATTTTTTGTGTGTATGATTAATATTGGAAACGAAGTCGGTTTTTGGGAGTTTCGCAGCCAACATCTAATGATTATTATAATTCCGTCGCCTTACTTTCTCAAACTTTTAATAAGACAACAAGAATATACATCAACCAATAAAATTGATACAAGATAAATCACCAAACCGTGATTCCGTCAATTTTAATACAGAAACAAACTGAAAGCTTTTACCATTGTTTAGATGACCCAATCCAATTAGAAATACATTTGCGTTATAAACAGTAGCGGAGAATAAGCAAAACAAGGGAATATCGGGAGCATTTGCCAAAAGCGACGGCTCGGCGCCCTCATTCTCCACAATAATTGTGAGGGGACGAAATAAATGCATAGAGCTCTCATATTGTCTTACTGAATTTGCTGATGCCATTTATTGGCCACTAACATAAAACATGTTTATGGCAAGTGATATGAACGTCCTATAGTTGCTTCTGAGTATTCTCGAAACAAGAACAAGATATTTAGTGTTTCACATAAAATTATATTGCGAGACAAGTGATTGTAGCTATTTACATGTTTTTATAGCAAGAATTCTTTTAGTTTCTCATTAAATTGGGTTTGGAATGGAATAATTTTATTTGAATTAGATTTCCAAAAATGTGTTCCAAGAGTACTATCAATTTGTAATTAAATTGGGTTTGGAATGGAATCATTTTATTTGAATTAGATTTCCAAAACTGTTTTCCAATAATATTTTCAGTTTGGAATAATTTTATTTGTACTAGGTAGATTTCTAAAACTGTTTCCTAGATTAATTTCAGTTTGTTATTAAATTAGGTTTGGAATGGAATAATTTTATTAAAATTCCAAAAAAGTTTTGGTTTTAAATGTTCGTATAACACTTCTAATTACTTTTCCTAGAATGTATTTACGATTTCTAAAAATATATTTTTTTCTGAGTTAGTATACATTTTTATAGACAACTAGATGGTGTAATCCACTCATACACAGGCATACGTACAAACATACTCGGTTAAGAAGGTACTTAATCTAGATTTATAAAAATGAATCCCCATTTTGCGTAGTTATCACACCTGAACAGACTGACCAATTTTGCTTATTATTTTTTCGTTGTATTGGCTATTGTCAGAAGGATCGTATAAAGGGAAAACCCCATTTAATTTTTGTCAACAAAAAGCGATACGATATTCGCCAGATTGAATAGTAAATAAATAAAAATCTTTGAATCTACCCCCAAAATTAGCAAATTAAATGCTTGTGTTATGGGTGTTAGTCAACGATTCTTATACACAGAAATATTTAAATACATACAAGAATGATTACAATGAGCACCCAGACCCGGAAATGCAGACATCGAACCTGCAATGCCTTTTCGAACCCGACTCGGTCACAACAAGGCGGTACGTACTGACTCCATGAGTACAGTTTGTTCTTTGTCAGTTTGTATGTTTATGTTTAAAAAAAATATGCTCTATTCCCGCGGAAAAATGTTCAGAAATAGGGAAAGTCCCGATACAAAAACTATGCCATAGGACTGAGCGATCATAGGACTCAATTGATTTGATGTAAAAGAAAGAAGCAAGCAAATATTATTTTTTAAATAAACAATTTGATTATGATTTTATACAATCTTACATTAAAAAACCAGTATTAGTACTAGTAAGCTTTAGATATTGTAAAAAAAGAGTATACCTACATAATGACAAAAACTCTGTTAAATATAACGCGTCAAATAAATGCATTGTGATTTTATGTAATTCTGGATTAAAAACATAGATAAGTGGTGATTTTGTTGTGCACAAACTAAACTTACTTTAAATGAATGCTATCTTCTTCAAATAAAAAAATAAAAAAGAAAGAGACGGAATATTTCAGCTGTGACAGAATATTGTCAAACTGTTACGTTTTAATCAACGTTTTTTGAGCTACATATTAAACGTCTACAGAAAAATGGTTTACAGGCTAATCTGACAGTACTAAAAGTGTCAAAATTAATAAGCTTTTTAAACTGTTAAAAAAAGCATGTTTCCCCATGTTGGTCCGGGCTTCTTTGCAGAATAGACCATCTCCCTTCCTCCCAAGCAGCTCGTAAAAGGGGAGCATAGACTTACCATCACTTACACCTTGACATCTGACTAGGTGGTAAAATTCGCAGCGACTCGACTGGATTGGTTCATCGCCTTATATATTCCTGCCGCCACAACGTCAGTGCTTGCCGTTGAAGTGTTCCGATTCGGAAGATAAGGCAGCTGGTATATTTACTTTTGCTCAAGTTGATGGTGGTTTAGTGAGTGCCGGCAAAAGTAAAAACTTGAATATTAAAGTTGTGCATTTTTGATATTTTGGAATGGTTAGCTAATAGTTTTGCACGAACTGCTTTAGTTATCAGTATGAAAGCACTATCTTTTATGTGTTACAATACGAAATTCATTTATTGGGCTATCGTACACAAACACGACAACACGAACATTCGCGGAAGCGCCCTGCACCATCTTAACGCCGCGCAGTAGAAAGAGAGGGGGATACTTTCTCTCCTTCGCCGCGCCGGCTGTTTACTCTCCATCCCTCTTACGAATTTTTGACCAGGTCACGTGTCCTGATGCGAGTTTAGAAGTTTGTACCCATTCCAAAAAATGGGCATCGCCGCTAAAGAAATTTTCAAATAATTAATTTTAATAAATCGCAAGGTAGGCATTTAAGAAATTAATGTTCAGCACTTCACTCTCAATCAGATTACCCATTCACCATGAGGTAAAAAGTATCTTTTAATAAACGTGCTAGTCAGAGTAAATATAAGAAAAATGTCATACAATTTAATAATACCACCTTGACGAAACAAGATGACATACAATATCATCAAATCTTTTAATTCAATTAGGAAATATTAAGAGGGGACCAAAAATGATATATTTGAATACAGGAAACCTGCAATACCGAATAGTGTTGGGGAGCGACGTCGCGTGTGACGGGTGACAAGACTGCGACTTGTCGGATAAGCAGCGCGTCGGTGTACTAAGAAAGATCAGTTTTAATACTTGATATTTTTAAGTGAAAACTTCATTTTTTTCGAATGGGTAAAAAACTACTAAATTCGCCTCAGGATACGTGACCTGATCGACAGTTCGTAAGACGGTGCAGGGCGCTTGCGCAAATATTCGTGTTGTCATGTTTGTGTATGAACGCGCAATAAATGAATATTGTACTCGACTACATATATGATAGTACGTTCGTACTGATAAATAAAGCGATTCATTCAAAATTATTCCCTAATCATTCCAAAATTTCAGAAATGCACCACGTTTATATTCAAGGTTTTACTTCTGCCAGCATACCCGGAGTTCAACCCGTCGTTTTTTTTTGCTTAATGCCATTTATTTAAATTTCGTAAACTTACCTTGAAACTCACTTAAAGTTAGTTAAATAAGAACAGTATTGTATTCGTAATTTCTCAGGCATTTGAAAGCTGCTAATACTTGCCATATTTATTAATTTATTTTGATTTTATTTGTATTTGTTAATGAAATGTATTCAGCAATAGTGTAGTAAGTTTGGCTAGTGATTTTATCCTTAACTTTTACACCAACAAAAGAGTAATTTGTATTCTTATTGTGATATTTGTTTATAATTCCTTTTTTACAATTGCCATTGTCTCATTTGTTTAAGCAAATGTGGAATTTAGTGCGATATCACACATTTACAATATCTATAATGACGGGATTTTAAATGAAGAGTGAAAGATTTTAAATGAGCTTTCTAAACATTAAATAAGCAAGAACATATACTAAATTTTGGTTGGTATAGCTATCGCATGTAACGGATGACAAAACTGTCACTGTCAGTACAAATAGGTATTTGATTGTTCCATACTTTTCCTTTGGTAACTATTTTTGACATCAAATTAGCAAAGTTTCGCAGCAACTCGCGAAAGCCCGTTGAAGTAGTAAAAACTGCGAGGTTGGCAACACAACAGACATTCAAAAAAAAAACGCAGTCGCCGAACATCAGTGCTTGCCGTTGACGTGTTCTGGTTGTGTCTTTGGTGTCTCTAGGCGATGTGAATTTCTTACAATTAGAAAATCCGTCTGCTTTTTTGCGTTCCGTTATCATATCCAAAGTCATCCTAGATGCAATGACAAAATTTTGAATTCTTTAAATTTTAAGTATTACGAACAAACTAACAATAGGTTTTATTAAAAAAATGGAAATATCCAAAGAATCTTGAGAAGCAACGTCACGTGAAACAAATAGAAAAACTACGACATATTGCACGTCAGTAATATTTAATTCTGAAGGTTGTTTAATAGAAGATGATATGGCTTATTATATTATGTACATTTGATTAAGAGAAACCAAACTGAAACTTTATATGCAAAGAAACTGCAAGCATTCCAAACAGAGTTATCAAAGACTGCGACGACATGTGTTGGTTGGGCGACATTACTGTGAATAGTTGTATAAGTAATCGCGTCAATGTATGCCGTGTACAAAACTTAATCGGTTTGATATTTAATAAATTTATATTCTAGTTTTATTTGGGTGACACATATCATTGTATGACATACAATACTTCAACTCTTGCATCTTCTTCGTCCCGATGTTAATACCGGTTAACACATTCCTAATTCTCTTCCTCCGCTGTGCTCCGTATTTAACACCATCTAGAGACAGATTGTATAAGTGTAATACTCGAATATTTTTTTAAGGCGGCCATACAATATTTTGACATGTTATATTAAAACGGTTAATCTAATTAAGAAGTATTAAGTAAACAAGAAATAATCATGTTATTATTAATACTACTTCTCACGAACACACTTTAATTAGACATTAGTTTTTTTCTCAATTTTATGTGGTTTGCTTCTTAATAATTTGATTGCAATCACGTCTTCTCTATCTGCTCGAAATCATGACATTGTCAAATTAACGTTTGGCAACACTCGTATAATGCCAATAATTTATTTGACATTTCTCACCATTGTTTGCTTGCTAGCATCGAAGAAGCACAAATGAAAACTTTATATAAGGGTATTGAATCGTATTAGGGAGCGCCATCACAAGTGACGGGTAACAAAACTGCGACTTGTCGAATAAGTAGTGACAGTGTATGTCATGTACTGCAAAATATCGGTTTTGATATTTGAAATATTGTTATTTTTTTTAATTTTCTAAACAAATATACTACTCAAATTTCCCTGGTTTAGTACTATACTATGTAGGTACTATAGTGTAGTTTAGTTAAGTAGTTTATTGATTATTTCTGTACCATCTAAAACAATTGCAGCGTATGTTTTTATGTCGTAGCCAATACGTAAGCGAACAGACACACGGGTCTCCTAGTGGCAAGAGATAACCGTGGCTTATAGACGCCATAGATGTTACAGGTGCGTAGCTATCTTGCAAATTGAATATTAGGTCTTTTGTGCAAGGCTACCGGTTACTCTTATCACCAGACATAGGACATGAAAGAGTCGTAATTGCGGCAGTAATACGTAAGGCGGTGGATCTCTATTCGGGCAAGTTGATTATTACAATAAAAGGCCCATTAGTTTTAGCTGTATGTATAATAATAAACTTAAAGATTCTCATAAAGATTATATTACAAACTAGCCGACACGGCCAATTTCGCGGCGCTTGACATTAACAGCCACTAACAGTTAGTACGGATAAAAACATTGTTTTTCCTATTTGCCTGCAATTTTTCCAGGTTTTTTTTTTATAATAACCGTCTGGTTATAAAAACCAGAAAGAAGAACCAGGAGAACCTGACAATAACTACTTGGTCTTTCCGTTCAAGCGTGATGCGATGCCCACGCGAAATGGGAATTTACTTTTATATATATATATAGCTAAAACCTCTAAGTGCAATTCAGGACTATTAGAACTTATTGACACCTTAAACCAATTTATTACTTAATAATTGATTCATTAAAAGTGCCAGAACATAATTGAATACAAACACATATTAACTTAATTCCCTTCGCTCTATATTTAAAACATTTATATAAATATGGAAGGTAATTAAAATTCATTATTTCGCATGAATGAATACAATATTTCATTACTTAAAACAGTTCACCTCATGTTGTGTTTGACTTTATCATGAAATTGCTTATTAAATTGCCTAGTTAAATAATAACTTGCATGGTAACGACAAATTATACAAGCTACGCAATTGCAAAGCCAAACAGACCATAAGTGGATTTCTGAACTGTTTATGCAAACTTCAACTTGCGCAAAACGTTTTATACCAAAATTCACAAAAACTAGATTTTGAATTCAAAATTGTAAATTGAATTTGAAACTGAGTTAATAAATAATCTTTATATATAATTTTTGTGTTCATGTGTTTGTCACTGAACTCCCTATAGACAACTGGGCCGATGTTGATTAAACTTTTTGTGTGTGTTCAAGGGAATTAGAGAATGGTTTAGATTCACAATTTGGTCTCCTGGGAAATGTTTTTAAATATTTTTTTAATATTAAGTAGTTGTTGATTTTGGAATGTTTCATATCAGATCCGATAGACTGCGCTACAGTCGAAGCATTAATGTCAAGCGATACGAATAAGTCTCCCCATATTGGTTCGGGCTCCTTTGCAGAATAGACCATCTGCCTACTAGGTAGCTCGTAAAATGCGAGAATAGGCTTTACTAGCACAGTGACATTTGTCTAGGTGGTAGAGTTTCGCAGCGACTCGCCCGGATTGGTACCACCGCCTTATCCTCCTAACGACGACATAATGTCAGCACTTGCCTCTGACGTGTTTCGGTTCGGAAGATAAGGTAGCCGGTACACTGACTTTTGCTCGATTCCTAACATAACGGCTTCAGATTCGCAACGCACCATTACCACCTTTGGTGTTTCTAGGCGCCCTTACGATCAGAAAATTTGACTGCTGTTTAATGTCTGTAATTAAAGACATCGAACACAGATGTCGATGTTAGTCTTTTTAATGTCGATTATAACGCGGTAACACTGCTAGTAAGGAAAATTGTAAAATCTTAATAAAATCTATACTTGCTATCGTCGGCACTTGGTGGAATTCCATTGTATATACACGTTTTTGGAGTAAATACTTGCACTTATTCACTGTAAACTTTATTTAACACTTTCTGTTACTTTTTATCCAAGCGGTTTCACTTTTTAAAGCATCATCAGGACTTTGAAACTAAAGACAGAAAAAAGAAATCTTAATAAACCGACTCAAACTATTTCAGTATGTATCATGTCACGATTCAATATCTCATTTTTCGAAAAATAACGAATGGTTCCGAAATGGTCCCACATAAGTTTTATTGACATCCTACTAGTCGTTTTTGAGATACACTTAATAATTATTTATTAAATTTGTCACTTATTTTGACGACCTCTTAAATTATGTGATCATTAGGATAAGTGAATAATGTATGAACCATTATATAAAACTCAAAAACCACAAGTCGTATCATGACAAAATTACCATGGGACCACTTCGAAAATACGACTTATTTATCAAAAAAACCTCATTAAAATCGGTTGGCTATTGGCCAAATAAGCAAACAATAAACATACTAAATAATTTGGAGTCTCCTCCTTTTTCTGAGTCGGTTAAAAATTCAAATAATGATGTTAATATAATACAGTTACCTAACACTAATTAAATGAAAAAAAATAGTACATCAGTAAGAGCTTATGCTTATAAATAAGATAAGAATAACGATTTGAAAACCAAAGAATTACTGAAGACCCAATTGAAACAAACTTCGTTAGAAAAAAAATGCAGTTAGAATTTAATTATGTAATGATAACAAGAAATACTCGAGTGATCAAAATTACAAAATCTGATATAATAGATGATATATTTCACAATTACTCAATGAATTACGTATGAATAATTGGCCAAATTGTGACCATTTACAGTTTGAAATATTTGATCAGTAACCAATGGTGGCTTAATATCGGTTTAAAACAAGTAATGATTTTTCACTAATGTCATTAAATCGTTAACAATTACCAGGAATATAGAGAACAAACGCAGTTCCACATTTAATGAAAATTCATAACTGAATTTGTTATAATTGCAATCACGTAAAGTACAAATTGAATTCAAATTGAATTTCACAGCTAGCCTATGTTTAAAACAATTTAAAAACGAGGTAGGTACAGCTGCAGAATATTCACGTAGCATGCATAAAATTCAATTGATATAAATTGATTATTTGAGTCAATAAATAGTCTTTGTAATAAATTCACTGGGTAAAATTGAATTTGGATTTTTTCGACAATTGTCCAATACCTTTGAGACAAAGTTTATTTTGTGCAAATTAATATCTTCGCGTCCGTATATCCAAAGAAATAAAGGATACCAGTGCATCCATTACTAGCCAAAGCCACTGTCTTACATAATAATATATGACAACGCTATAGCCAACCAGGCACATACCCAATCCCAAGAAATGTTATTTTTTTTTTTCACAACACAATTTTCTCTTAGATGGCCGACCAAGAATTAAACCCGGGAACTCATGAAGTAAAGTTCAACTACAAACTACTAGATCATAGAGGAGAGCAATTGTAAAAGTTCGCGAAAAGGAAAAAAATATAGTTAGGGAGGACATTCGCTAGGTGTATAATTTTCTCTATCTATTGTTGTTTAATATTTTAGAATTTACATTTTAGGGTTTCGGAAAATAAACTATAATAAATAACTAATGTTATGGCTTAACACGAGAGTGTTAAGCCATAACCCTGATTAAATGGACTATAACACATCTGACAAATATTCTTAAATTTTTGATTCGTGTTTTTGTTTTTAAAAGAAATACATCACAAACACCTCTTTCGCATAGTGGCGTTGGCTACATGAAGCCTCAAAGTCAATTTTGCTTTGCGTGAGAAAACACGTTTTTCAATTTTCAAATAAAAATAATATTGCCCGGGACTACACCTGTTCCCGGTTTGGATAAGTTTACCACCTACCACATTGTGGGTATAGTACCTTCAGACCTTCAGCGGCCGCGTTCCGATCTGGTGGTAGATTTTTTATTGTATAGACGCGTCACAGATGCCTCTTGTAGGTTTACGTGAAATAAAGATTTATTATTATTATTAGATAGTAGTAGGTGCTCCGGTTGTACCTCTACCTACTCTTTTACATACATGCGTAAAGATAATTACTTTTTTATCGGTCACAAATCTGATCTGAATAAAATATCTTCATACGAAAAAGTCGCATCGTAGACAATAGATAAATATCAAATCGTGTTTTTGTTCGTTCAATCACTCATAATTACTTAAAATATTATTATCAAAATTATCTTCCTGTGATAAATCGGATCATATCTGAACTAGACAACTGGATATAGCTAAGAGTTGGCTCTCACCGTGTCCGGTATGGGAGGATTGAGTTGATTTGTAAATACGTTTGCGGCTTCAGCTCAAAGACTTGCGACCTTAATCCCAGCTCACGCATATTTGTTGAATTGCTCATGATTAAACTGGATAGTTCGAGTTGTTTCCTTTAACTGTACTATTAACCCGGTTTTCTGACCAAATACACTATAATGACTGCGAAAAAAATCAAAACGATTATCCTCTTAATTAATTGGTTGCCTCTGTGGTCTAGTTGCCGGTTTTGAACTACTTGATTTATTATGTCCCGGGATCAATTCCCGGGGTTGGACAACACACAAATGTGTATTTTTAATATAGGTTAAGATACTCAGTCCCGTCGTGTGATATTAGGCAAACCTATCGTCAACTGGGAGGCAATGGACTTACTATCTTGGGTTAGTTGCACTATGTATTTGGTGATATCAATGGGAAAATACTTTTCAAATCCCGGAAACATTAAAAGTGCTAGTTCTCCAGTGCTGGACTTGTTGGATTTTGACTATAGCCCGGTTTCGATACCCGAGTCGAGCAACAGAGAAAGTGAATATTTTTTTTAATAAAAGCAACGCTGCCCGAGATTTGAAAAATATCTTCATGTCTATTTTTAGAGTTATCTAAGACAAGGTGGTTAAAGAAGTTCATTCAGAACACCCACTACTAGGCAAGGATACTAAGTAACGTGATAGGTGGCAAACTCTGGGCTGGAACTCTTTCTTTGTAGAAGGTATTTACGGAGCAGATATTCAAACATCTTGATTTTTTATTTCTCCCTGAGTTATTTCTAATATTAACATCCAATACTACTTTATCCAAAACTGAGTGGTCTACAGGTGGCATCTATTTCTTACTATAAAAAAATGCCTGCTTGTTATCCTTACAATTTAATTAAGAAACCTGTCAGAGTGAACAGACTTCTACCTAAATTTTCATTTACAATCCTAATCTCAAACTGTATTAAAAAGAAAAAAATTGGTTTGTTAAAAAAGTTTAAAATGTTACATTTTTATTGCTTAAATAAAATATCAAGTATCAAAAATTCCTTAGCTCTTGGTCTACACAAACATTTTTTTCCGTGTGACGTTTGACGCCTTGATACGACAGTGCGTTTTCATTATATGCAGCTTAGCGGCAAGGAGTAAATAAGGCAACCCATATTGCCAGCCGGTTCTTTCACACAAATTCTACGCCACGAGCTCGCCGAATATAATCCGCTTTTTACGATTCTAGTCGTCTACAGTGAATTTGAAATGAGAAAAATAACCTCAAATTCTTTCTCAGTGACTTATGGCTTCGTGTTATGAATGAATTTTATTCCCAACTGTTTTATTACAAGTTGGTATTATGTAAAGGAGCCCGTACTTAAGTAAATGGCTTAAGCGTATAAATGAACTCCACTTTTTCCACTACTTTGTTAGAATATAAAGTTCTTCAATTACAACGCTGGATAGACATGGCCTAATAAAGTTCAAAGCTGTAGAATTCTTTTGTTTTGTGTTTCTGTATTTCACTTCAGCAGTTGTGTCTTGTTTTTATACGAAATGATTTAGTGTAATTGGAGAGTGAATAGGCAGGATTTTCGGATGATGTGTGATAACCATAGTGTATGGACACCATATTATATATTATTGAAGACGGAGACGCAGAAAGTCAAACAGGACAAAAAAGAAACCTTTAGTGCAAGTGTACAAGAAGACCTGACTTTTAGATTAATATGAAATAGGGCAGACAAAGAACAAGATAAATATAGAAGTGGTAGAGATGAATCGGTAGAACCTTCGTTTCGCCATATCGTCAGTACTGGCTATTGTTAAGTTCTGTACTGCAAGACTACCTTCCGCGGACTAGTATACATGGCCTGAGATCCTGGCCTAAGATATTGCGCCAAAAATGTAATATATTCCTCCAGATTGTACTTTAACTTAGAGGAAATCAACATATCTTTATCTTTGTTCTGAAATTTACGCTCGTTAATTTCATCCAACTATAAAAGTATTACAAATGTGAAAGTGTGATCACCGTCATCAAATAGTGTAGCAGTAACATCTATGGTATTTGTTGGCAACGGTTGTCCCTTCACAGCATCAACAATCTTGTTAGCTATTAAAAAAAAACATTAGCAAAAAATCAATATAGCAATAGCAATTATCAGCAAAAAAGTAACATCCATTCAAAAATTGATAGCACACACACTAACACACATTAACACAAACACACACACACACACACAAACACATACGCGCACGTCAAACTTATAACACACCGTTTTTTTTAACGGGATTCAAAACAACCTGAACGTGCAAAATACAGAATCTAAAACTGGAAAATCGTTCCATCCATAAACCCATTATCCAATAAACTCACGATTTAAACATTAGATTAACAAAAGAAAGTAGATCGACAAAAAGAACGTACAATTCTTCCTTATTGGTTAATATCTTTGGGGATGAGTCGTTTCCTCGAGCTTATTTCTCGAGGGACCAGCGTTATAGTACCGCGTACGCACCTATCACAAATCTAAAATATCGTCAAGAACGAGATTTTATTATTTAGCTATAAATACAGAATTGCTTTGTCTTTATTCTCGTATTTATGCTCATTTATTGCGTCCTCTAATATTATTAAAGCGACAATGTATTTGTTCGTTTTCTTTCATGGGCTAATTAATAATACGAAACTCAATAAAAGATCAAAACTGACACATGCTACTTTGTGATCGACTCGAAGAAAAAGAGAAAATGATGATGATAATGGTTAAGGCCCCATACTCAGTCAGCGAGAAGAGCCAATCACCGCACTCCCCCGTTCCATGATTACTATGAAAATGGCGCTCTAAAGTAAACGTCTTAAGCGACAAATCACTATTTTTGACACTATAAAAGTAATTTGAAAAAAAGTATAAAAACTGAAACACTTATCTTTTAAGTATAGTACTTATCTATGTTTATGTTAAATCTAGTGTCGATATTTTCACAATTGAAGTAGACAGAAAGCAAAAGCTTTCAATAAAGGGTTAACTTTTTGATTTTTTTCTATCGAGCAAAGTGAAAGGAATCGTGTTTTGGAAACACCAGTCTAGTAAAGCATATTAAGCATAGTAAAGCATGTTAATCTTGTGTATTTTTGTCAGCAAGATCCATGATTGCTTTGTATGAAAAAAACAGAACTGTTGACGTATTTTAGCGTATATGGCCCCTTAAGTGGCTAGAGTACACGCCGAACTTCACCGACCAACCGCGCGGCTCGGGTCCGATTCCCGACGAGAAAAGACTTGTGTAACGAACATTTGAATATCTGCATTTCTGGGTCTGTTTGGTTATTAAATTTTTTTATTATTGTATATAAGTATTTCTATATCTTACTGTCGTTGACTAACATCGATAATATAAAAATACTAGCTGACCCGGCAGACATTGTTCTGCTACATTTTTTAATGTGATTTTATCAAAAAAAATTGGGGTAAGTCACCCTTGTCACTTAGGGGTATGAAAGACTAGCTGTTACACGCGGCTTCGCCCACGTTTTCGCAGGAACTCGTTGTGCGATCAGGATTAAAAGTAACCTATATGTTAATCCAGGTCACAATCTATCTGTGTTAAAAATTTCAGATAAATCCTTTAAGCCATTCGAGCGTTAAAGAGTAACAAACATTTTTTTTTATGATATTGGAAGGCAAACAAACAGACGGATTTCCTGATGTTAAGGAATTCACGCCGCCTAGAGACACCAAAGCTGGCAATGGTGCGTTGCCAACCTGACGCCGGGATGTTAGTACTCGAGCAAATGTAAGTTAACCGGCTACCTTACCCTCCGAACCGGAACACGTCATGACGTTATGGCGGCAGGAATAGGTAAGGCGGTGGTATCAATCCGGGCGAGTCGCTGCGAAACTCTACCACCTAGTTAGATGTCACGGTGTTAGTGACGGTGAGCCTATGCTCGCCATTCACGAGCTGCCTGGCAAGGAAGGCAGATGATCTATTCTACAAAGGACCCCGGACCAACTCGGGGAATGCATACATACACACATCCTTACAAACTTTCGCATTTATAATATTATAATAGGATAGATGTTGGCCGGTTTTCAGACCTACTCAATATGCTCACGAAAATCGGTAAAGTCATTTCGGAGGAGTTCAATCACGCATACCGTGACACGAGAATTTTATATCATACCAATATTATAAAGAGGAAAACTTTGTTTGTTTATTTGTTTGTTTGGTTGTAATAAATAGGCTCAAAAACTACTGGACCGATTTTAAAAATTCTTTCGTCATTCGTAAGCTACATTATCCACGAGTGACATAGGATTTGTTTCATCCAAATCGGTATAGTAGAAGCCAAGTTATGCAGGCGAAGCTGCGTGAAACTGCTAGTCTTAGATAATTTGATAATTATTAATTTTGAGGTTAGATTTAAAAAAAATCCTTTAAATCAAATCTGTCTACAAAATACTGCGTACTTACCCAACAAATTACCAGAGATACATAAAACAGAAGTTGTAAAAACCCAGAATCTTTACTTGCTATCGTCGGCACTCGGTGGAATTCCATTGTATACACACGTTTTTTTTTAATTAACACTTGTACTTATCCACAACATACATTATTTAACACTTTCTGTTACTTTCTGCTACTTTCGCCTATGTGGTCTAGTGGTTAAGTTGTTGGACTTGACGCATGAGGTCCTGGGTTCGAATCCCGGGTCGGGCAACAAAAGAAAATTGGGTTTTTCCAATTTTCTAATAAAAAAAATGTTGCTCGGGATAGGATATGTGCCCGGTGGGCGATAGGCTTGCCACCTATCACATTGTGGGACTTAGTATCTTCGGCTAGTCGTGAGTACAATGGTTGTGCCTCTGCCTACCTCTTCGGGGATATGGGCGTGAAGATACTTTTTTTTTAGCCAACTGGTTTCACTTTTTACACTTTGAATCTAGAGATAAAAAAGACTGTTTTAATTTAACGTACATTACTTATTTGGTTGGATTGATTTGGACTGACGGTACCCACTTATAAAAATGTTAGCAGTAAATAAACCACAACAAAGTTATACCACAGCGAGTCTTTTTCCCTAAAAGTAGGGATTACAGTTAAAATGAAAAAAAAAGGCATATGTAGGATTCACACACGATAGAAGTGAAACTCTCTCTTTCTCTCTCATCTCTCTATCAATGTATATCAATATCCATCAATCTATATCAACCTCTATCAATCTCGATCAGTGTTTATCAGTGTCTATCTATGTCTATGAATATCTATCTCTCTCTATCTCTGTCAGTCTCTCTCTCTAAAAGAGACATAGAAAGAAACATACAACAAACATTACATTTCTAATTAAAGTAAATCGACAAAAGAATGAGATGAAAATTTATAATTCTACTCATTTTTGTATTTGTGTCTCTTACCCGTCGTTTTTCCGTTGCATCCGGTTTGAAATCACAGCGATTCTAAAGAAGTTTCACTTCAAAAATTGTTGGTTTCAAAGCCCTGATCATGTTGTAAAAAATGAAACCGGTTGGCTAGAAAGTAGCAGAGAGTGTTAAATAAAGTATATTGTGGATAAGCACAAGTGCTAACTACAAAATCGTGTGTAAATACCCAATTTATCATCAAAATTTCGTACACTAAACTTATTAAAAAACTTACTTCATCTTCTGCGAAGATGGTGCGATAAACTAACAAATAGTCTTTGTTACACCACACAACTTCGGAATCAAATCAAAGTTTTATCCGTACAATAATGAAACGGATATCGATACGACATCTAGATAAAACCGGGGGACAGTCGTCAAAGGAATCAAGCGATCGGACGGATAACTTTCATGCAATTATATAAAACCTTTGTTGTTTTGTCTGTGAATGGAAATGTATATAATACCTTTGCTCCTAGTTGGCCAAAGAGCTAGCTTTATTTGGTAATCATAAAAAAAATTGTTTATGCTATTTATGAGTCTTGGGCTTAAAGTTTCAATTTTCGCGTTTCGGGTTTTGAATTCTTATTTTTGACAGTGGCAGAAATTGTGTCATAGAAGTAGTATCTTCACGCCCATATCCCCGAAGAGGTAGGCAGAGGCACAATGAGGGCACCCACGACTAGCCGAAGACACTTAGTCCCACAATGTGATAGGTGGCAATCCTATCGCCAACCGGGCACATTTCCAATCCCGAGCAAAATTTTTTTTATTATTTATTTTTATCTTTTTGTTGTCCGACCAAAGCAGTCAAGTCCAACAACTGAACCGCTAGACCACAGAGCTTAGATAACATTCCCGAGTTGGTCCAGGTCCTCTGTGTAGACAGATAATTTGCCTCCCTGTCTGACAGAACGTAATCTGGTAACATCTTATAGTCCTTCAAGTAACACATATAAATTTCAGCTTTTGAACTAGACGAAAGTATAAAAGTTATAAGTTAATAAAGTTTAGGGGTGTCTGGCTGTCACCATAATCATAATTATAACGTCAAAAATTATAAACTGAACAGTAAGTTGACAATAATCGTCAAATATAAGGATATTGAAAAAAAAGGAAATTAACGACACTACGCCAAATCTCCAAAAACAAACATTAGTTTAGAGATTAAACATTATAAAGATTAAAGATTAAACTACCACCGGATCGGAATGCCGCGATTCCGTAGTTTATAAAAATGTCGACGCGCACAAATACCACTTATGGTTCAAGTGAATAAAGATTATTCTGATTCTGATTCTGAAAATTCCAAAAAGCCCAATTTATAGCACCCAGCCGCTGCGCGTCACGGCTTACGTATACGGCTATCTTTACGCCTGCTTAAACTTAACTATACATAATATGATTAAGGGTGGATTTCACCGATCGTGTTGAAACCAAGTATAGTAAAAGTTAGTTCAGTGTGAACGAGTTCAATTGTAGGTAGTGATCCCGTTTATAAACCAATGCAATAATTTATCTTATAACATTGACATAATTCTTATACGGTATACAAGATTCGACCTAACACATAAAATAGTTTCGTAATAAAATATTCGTAACTAGCGGCCCGTCCCGGCTTCGCACGGGTATAAAATATACAAATAAACCTTCCTCTTAAATCAATTTATCTATTTATAAAAAAAAAAACGCATAAAATCCAAATTAAGCATATAAAGGGACAGAGGGACAGATAAAGCGACTTTGTTTTATACTATGTTTTATTGTGTTATAATTTCTTTTACTGTAAAATTGACATAATTGACACTCTTGACAATTAACTAAACGTGTTTTTACATTTATCGCATTTAAATTTGACCTTGAAGTCCAGTCTACAATCTTAATTATTAAGATGAATGAAAACGACTATATTTAATTGAGTCTTAGTTTTTACTTATAATTATTTTGTTAGTAATAGTAATAATTTAATATTCTTTATTAATATTCTCTTAAGAGAAATAGTAGGTAACACTGGTGCTGTAGCGTAATAATATTCTCACTTCTATTTTATCCCACGCTGTAATCTAATTATACTAGTGTAGCACATGGTACGATATTTAAGCTCCCGGATTTTGCATTTTAACTTACGAGATCTTTTAAATACATTTTACTGCCTCGTAAAATACCGATTTAAGAATTTAAAGTGACAATTATCATTAAAGAAAATACCAGAAATAGCGATGATATTTTGGGTAACTAAACTAATCTTTTATTACCCTCCTGAAAGCATGTTATTGCTTGCTTTGACGTTTCTTTCCTCGTTAACTAAAAAACGTACTTTGTGTTTTGATTCGTTCTAAATTATGGTTATGATCTTATTTGGAAAGCATTTATTTTCGGTCTTCAAACCGGAAAAATATTTGAAAATTGTAGATTACTACTTACGTGCTTTTTTCTATTATCTTAGTAGGTAATTAAATTTTTATTACTTTCTCATCTTAAAATGGTAGTATTATAACATCTTCCTACAACTTATTTAATTTAAATATAGCCATAAGTCTATCTGCCGCTTACGCTTTTATAGCAAAACCGATTGACCGAATTTGATGAAATTTGTTATCCGATTTCAAACATACGCTATTTTATTTGAAAAAAAAAAGGCTATATTTTAAGGTCAAATCAATTCGTTTAATATGTCCCGAGAGAGAGAGAGAGAGAGAGAGAAACAGAGAGAAAGAGAGAGGAAGAATGATAATCTGGAAAAAACAGATAGTTTACAAATAATCAAATATGCAACAACGTAGGCAAAGCTTTGGCATTTTTCATTAAAAATATTGCGTTCAGTGTACTCCCACCGGTTTGTCAGTACCTAGTGAGTCATGAAGGAGACGTTTTGTATCCAAATCTTTCATCTTAAGCGGTGACTGTAACAAATGAACGAGGGGTGGTTTGATGCCGGTGCCGAGCTTACTTTGTATTGACCAAACGATAAAACTGTTATAACGTTTATAGCATTATTTTGATTAATTTGTCCAGAGAAACAGAGAGAGAGAGAGAGAGGGAGAAATATAATTTCAAAAAAACAGATAATTTACAAATACTTAAATATGCAACAACGTAGGCAAAGCTTTGGCATTTTTCATTAAAAATATTGCGTTCAGTGTACTCCCATCGGTTTCTCAGCGGCTAGTGAGGCATGAAGCGAGACGTTTTGTACCCAAAGCTTTCATCTTACGCGGTGACTGTAACAAATGATCGAGGGGTGGTTTGATGCCGGTGCCGAGCTCACTTTTGTATTGACCAAACGATAAAACTGTTATAACGTTTATAGCAAAACTATTCAATGGTGAAGTTTTCCACCCAAGTTTTCTTTATTCTTTTGACAGTATTGTGTTTTGGTTAATGTATAATATTTTGAATAATACTATCTCTCTGTTATAAGTGACAATATAGGGAATAGGCACATCGCCTCTGTGATGTGGTGGGACGTCGTTGGACTTGACTTCATGTGGTCTCTGGTTGGATTCCCGGGTGGGAAAGAATTTTTTTTTTCAACTTCTTATAAAAGCAACGTTGCCAGGGATTAGATAATTGTCCGGTTGGCAATGGGTCTGCCAATATCATAGGTTTTAGTATTGATATTATATATTTTAAAACTATAAGATCGTGTCTCCGGCTACGAATGGCACTGTTTGTACATCTGCCTACTCTTCGCGATAAGGGAGTGAAGACAATTCAGCATATTGCTTTCTGATAAGAAACTACCAAAGCTTATGGTAACCATGGATTTTTTAGGTAAGTCGCTGGTCTTCGGTCAGGATGTTGGTGGCTCCACTTAAGGCCAATACCCACTCAGCCAGAAGAGCCAATCACCGCGCTCCCCCGTTCCATGATTACTATGAACAATGGCGCTCTAAAGTAAACGTCTTAAGCGACAAATCACTATTTTTGACACTATAAAAGTAATTTGAAAAAAAGTATAAAAACTGAAACACTTATCTTTTAGGTATAGTACTTATTTATGTTTGTGTTAAATCTGATGTCGATATTTTCACAATAGAAGTAGACAGAAAGCAAAAGCTTTCAAAAAAAGGGTTAACTTTTTGATTTTTTTCTATCGAGCAAAGTGAAATGAATCGTGTTTTGGAAACACTAGTCTAGTAAAGCATATTCATGTTAATCTTGTGTATTTTTGTCAGCAAGATCCATGATTGCTTTGTATGAAAAGAAAACAGTAAACTGCTGACGTATTTTAGCGTATATGGCCCCTTAAGTGATACCAGACCTTATTGATCTAGCTCTATTGTGATACATGCAAGTTTGACCGTGTAGGGTGGATTCGACATGGCCATCATGGCTATTGGCCTAATGTGTAATTTTTCTAGCTTTCCTACTCTTCAAATCATATCGCTCGTTTAGTTACTAATTGCAAAAACTGAAGAAAAAATAAATATTGTAGTTTTTTTATTAAAAAAAATGAAAATTATTTATTCGTGGAATATGTGTGTTAAAACGTTGTTACAAAGATATTTATGAATACAACATATTCTGCCACATTGTGGTGTGCAAATATTTAATTAAATTTAAAGAAGTTAAATACTTATATACATTTTAACATTTAAATCGCAGCACTTATTTATATTTTTAATAGACATTTTATTTATTTATATGTTTAGTAAGTTTTATAATTTATTACAAATAAATTTAAAGGCACATTCATTTTATTCCTATCTACCTTACACTACCACTAATAAGAAAACAAGTAGTTAGTAGATGTATGTTATTAATTTAGTTACATGTTACTTATTTTGTTTTATCATTTAACTTATTTATTATTGTTTAATTGACTCTGTGGTTTAGCGGTCTAGCGTTGGTAGGGCAACTAAAAAACTAGAAAATGTATATTTTCAAGTTCTAACAAAGAGAACTTTGACTGGGATTTGGGTATGTGCCCGGTTGGAGATAGGCTTACCACCTATCACATTGTGGAACTTAGTGTCTTTGGCTGTTCGTGGGTGCCCTCGTTGTGCCTCTGCCAACCCATTCGGGGATATTGGTCGTGAAGATAATTTTCTTCAAAAAATAGCAGTGCCCGGGATCAGATATGTGCCCGGTTGGCGATAGGCTTGCCACCTATCACATTGTGGAACTTACTGTCTTCGGCTACTCGTGGGTGCCCTCGTTGTGCCTTTGCCTACTACTTGCGAGGGATGGGAGCGAACATTTTTTTTTTATTATTACTACTTTAATGTTGGTGGTGTAGCATATTGGATTGCTATAGATTTGGAATGTCACGTGTCGGCGAAATAGAAGAGAAAAGCTCAAAGCAGATTCAAATTCCGTAAAACTGTAGATTTCTGTATTGCAATCAGTTTTGTTTATTCATACAGGATAACTACAGGAGAGCCATCTGCATATTTACAGTAGTACTATTTAAATTATGCGCTTCGGCTATATTCGTCAAGCTGCGGGTATCCGAATGTATTTTAAAAATATCTATATAGAGTTTTTATTACATAATTAATCATTTTGTTCAAATTTAAATTAGGTCAGACAATTTAAAAATAACAGTATAAAGTGTAAAAAGAGTTAAAAATGTAAAGAGGAAGCGCATAATTTAAATAGTACAAGTTTCACTATATTCGGCAGCACAGTAATAGTTTTGAAATAAAGATATTTCAAAATTTCCCCGTGTTGGTCTTTTACAAAATAGACCATCTGCCTTCGCCAGACAGCGCGTAAAAGGCGAGCATAAGCTTACCGTCACTAACACCTTCTAGATGGCAGAGTTTCGCGGCAAATCGCCCGGATTTGTACCACTGCCTTACCTATTTCTGCCACCATAACGTCAGTGCTTGCCGTTGACGTATTCCAGTTTGGAGGGTAAAGTAGCCGGTAAAGTTACTTTTGCTCGAGGCCTAACATCCCGGCCTTAGGTTGGTAACGCACCATTATCACCTTTGATGTCTCTAGGCGACGTGAATCTCTTACCATCAGGAAATCCGTTTGCTTGTTTGCCTTCCAATATCATAAAAAAAGTAATATATCTGTGTGTGCCTGGCAGGTCCACAAGAATCGTGACACTTGGCAATTTAAATATCTCAACCAATATAGTAAGGGACTTGGCGTGAAGTTATGTGGCTGTGTGATCATCTGCGTTTCTTTATCCAAATCAAAATCACCTCTGTGGTCTAGCGGTTCAGCTGTCGGACTTGACTGCATGAGGTCCTGGGTTCGGTTCCCGGGTCGGGCAACAAACAGAAAATTGGGTTTTTCCAATTTTCTAATAAAAAAACCTTGCTCGGGATTGAATATGTGTCCGGTTGGCGGTAGGCTTGCCACCTATCACATTGTGGGACTTAATGTTTTCGGCTAGTCGTGGGTGCCCTAATTGTGCCTCTGCCTACCTTTTCGGGGATATGGGCGTGCAGATAATTTAAATCAAAATCCATTTTGCATAAAGTCTAAGACACAATACTACAGGACATTAAAATTATCGGTCATTTTTAACCGAGTTAAAAAGTTGTTTTAGAAAAAATTACTGACGAATGCTTGGAGCTTAAAACTCGGTTTGAAGAAAATTAAGAATTTACTAAATAGAACTGAACATAGGAAAATTTTCCTTAAAATTAAAGTTTTGAGAGCTTGAAAATGAAAACTCAGTTTCAATTGAAGATAGATGAAAATAGCAATCGCGTAAAAGCTATTGCCCGCAACTACGTCCGTGTTTTGTTAGGAACAGCAAGGATGTGTGGTTAAAAGCGACAGTGTTTTTTTTCAAAAGACACTTATTATATATTTACGTACAGGTAATATTGGAGAACTTCTTATTTCTCACCTCATGAGTCAAGTCTGGAAAACTTGTTTTTGCTCACCTCATGAGTCTAAGTCTTGAAAACTTCTTATGGCTCACCTCATGAGTCTAAGTCTGGAGAACATCTTATGGCTCACCTCATGAGTCTAAGTCTGGAAAACTTCTTATTGCTCTCCTCAAAGTCTAGGAAGGTCCAAATTTTTACATTCGTCTTATTGTGAATGAACTTTATCGTTTAATTCACAATTAGACGAATTGTCATGGACAAAATTAAATATCGAAAATAATGTTTCATACATTAAATTGTAAATGGATTGGTACAGTTCACAGTTACAAAGTAATGGTGTTAGTGTATTAATTAACGATGTTATAGTGACATATATAATATAAATAAACATCTATATATTAATACGTAATGCGAGAACTTTTGACCCCTTTTTACGAAAATTACGCGGACACAGGAGCATAAAATTCGGCACATTTATAGTTTATGTATAGAAGAAGCGCAGAACGCTAATATTTTTTAATAATAATGCTTATAAAGTACATTAAATCAATAAATAACACATTACCCACACTACCATGCATTTGACACACACAAACAAATATATTAATGATAACGATAAAAGATCACAGATGACGCACTATAAAGTTCGAAAACAAAGTAGTAGGTCTTGAGAAATGAAGATGGCGTTCTTATCAACAAGGTATTAAAATGTATTATGGTCGAATTTCGACTAATGGGCGACCACTAGTATACATATTAAAACATCTTGCGTAAAATCAATTATAAAGTTTTAAAAATAAATTGACACTGACTTACTTAAACCTTCATTGGCCGAAATCTTAGATCAATTCTAAATACTCGAAGGCCGAAATGAAAGAACCGTCGTCAGTGAAAAACAAGTCTCGTTTGAAGTGAAGTTTCTTGTAGAAAATGTAATACATAAAATGAAATTGTAAAACTTAATATACATCTATCTTAAATAAATTAAGCTAAATATTTCGAATTCCAATAATCGAAAATCATCGAATTTTAAACATCCAATCAGAGCATTGGAACTCACTCCAACCCTGTATTTTCATGGTATTTTTGAGCATACAGAGATAAAATGTGTTTGGTAACTTTGATTGCATCGGGATGTTTTATAGACTGCACACCCCAACTAGATATTCAATTTAGATTCACCAGATAGGCATCTAAATAGTATTGGGGGCAATAGCTCTAGTTGTGATTGTTCAGAGAGGTATTCATGCGTGCTTCTAGGGAGATAATATTATAGGATACACAGCTATGCAATTATTATAATCTTATGATATGATTATGGTTTACAAGGTTTAAATTTTAAACATCTACTATTCATATCAAATTGTCAAACTAAGGTTGAATTTTGTCATAGTCGGGATGTAACGACCCCACCAGATAATTTAGGTTAAAATATGAAACAACAAAAAAAATATGAATTTTCTTGGCACTTTTAGCTTAGGCCAGTAGCCCAAAAAAAAGCAACGAATTCGATCTAGCCGTTCGAAAGTGTTGATGTCATTAATTCGATCTTTTCTGTACAAAATTGTGACTTAATGGTAGATTAAATGTTAATCAACGTCTCTGAGTGTGACTGTTAGTAGCTATATATAATAGCTTTTCTACTATTTGTCTCTACAGATCCATTGAATAAGTTTACTAGCCGTCTGCAGATTTCTCTTGCTGCATAACAGTTTTATTACTTTATTTTAATATACGTCAAACTAATATCTCAGTTTAAGAGCTTAGTTGGCAACTCAACCACGTATGCCATAAAAATAAAATGCATTTCTGCCGAGTGTTCATATTTCAGAATGTTAGAGGAAAAAAGCTCTTGAAAAGGAAATGATCATTCATAGCATTATATTATGTTTTTCCTTCATTCGTAGTTTTCCCCTGTGGTCTAGCGGTCCTCGACTTCTTGAGATCCTGGGTTCGATCCCGGGTCGGGCAACTAAAAACATACAAAATTTTTATTTCAATTTTTTTAATAAAGATAACGTTGCTCGGGATTGAATATGTGACCGGTTGACGATAGGTTTGCCACCTATCACATTGTGAGACTTAGTGTCTTCGGCTAGTCGTGGGTGCCCTTGTTGTACCTCTGCCTACTCAGGGATATGGGCGTGAAGATGCTTTCTTTCTTTTTTAATAGTTTTTGATATCGATAAGAATTGGCATACAAAACTTTGTACTAATTTTATTGGAGTTTGAACGTGGCAACACTGTGTCAATTGAATTATCTTGAACTATTTTTTAAGGTAGCAAACAAACACAGGGCTGCCCTGGTTTTAAAAAACAACTGTGGACTATTCTATTAGTGTTATAAATGCGAAAGTTTGTACGTTTGTTTGATACTTCTTCACACAAAATCTGCTAAACCGATTTTCATGAAATTTAGCACACACATTGAGGGTAGCTTGGATTAACATATAGGACAGTTTTCATCCTAAAAAATGTTTCTGTAGGACCACTAACCACGCGGGCAACAGCTAGTAGATACTATAAATGTTATCCTGAGCCCAGGATGTTAGCTCAATAATTGTGCAAGTCTGCTAGCTACTCAAACTACCAAAGCAAGTGTTTTAAATTTGATTTGCCTGTGTGTGAATCTGTCTGTTTCGTCTTAATTATCGACGGATGAATCGTTTTCCTTGCAAATCTTTTTGTATGAAAACTGATGTGATCTATTGTGTTTAGGTACTTTATAGGGTTTGTTAGTTGTAATTAAACATTTTTAACCTCAGGGTTATGTATTTACAAACATGCATACTTTCATATCTTCACGCTAATTCCCTTATGATGTAAATGTACATAGAGAGTATCGAGTACAAGTCTTTTAGTTTTAAAATTTATGTTAGTTTTTTGTGTACAATAAATTATTAAATAAATAAATAAAACTCTCATGAATATATGTATGAAAAGGGTAATGCATGTAGAGGAACCAGGAGGAGGAATTTCTGATTTAAAATTGATACATTCTGATTATATTTTATATGTTTTTTTAATTTTATGAATTTTGCAAATTGACATTGAAAATTGAAAATAATATATTAAAATTAATTAAAATTAAGCATAACTATTTATTTTTTATTTTTATAATTTTTTAACATTAAATTTATTAATTAAATTGAGTACTTTATAACCTTAATGATAAAAAAATCGTAATTTATTTAAGTTTCACCTAAATTGACATGTGAAATTTTTGTCTTTGTATTTATTGTTTTGTTTATAGTTCCAATTTCATTTGATTAATAATTTGTATGACATAAAATTGTTAAAGTATGTAATTTGCATGCCAACTAATTGGTATAGTAGGTGTACTGTAAATAATTTAAAAAAAAAACATTAAATGTATACCCTGCTAAAAGCAAATAAAGATGATTGATTGATTGATTACATTTATTCCCCTTTTCATACAAACAATTTCATTTTGTATTTAATAAACGGATGTCATACAACAGGACTGCTTGTTTGGTTGTTGTTATATTCTATAATATACGAAGCTAAGAACCATTTCTATCTCGACTAAAAAAAATGCGTTGAGACAAAAAAAAAACACACACACACACATACACATACACACTCACACAAACCTTAGAAAGTGATAAAGTTGTAAAATTAACCACTTATGTTCCAAGTTTCCTATTATCTATCCACTATAAACGCAATAATCCTATTAACAGGCTTGCTCGAAGCCAGGAGCCTCGGTTGATTAGCTCTGGGTTCAAATAGCCGGATACGCTATAACATTTTTGGGTAAAATGTAATATTGTGTTACGGTAATAGAACGGGCTCTTTCTTGTTAACATTTTATTTTTCGCTTGGATAAAATGGAAATATGAAAGTGCAATTTTTGATGTATTGTTTTATCTCTTTTTATGATAATTTAAATATTTGAATTATAAAATTATATTTGAATCGTCTCTGTAGTCTAGCGGTTCAGTTGTTGGACTTGACTGCATGAGGTCCCGGGTTCGAATCCCGGGTCGGGAAACTAAAAGAAAATTGGGTTTTTCCAATCTTATAATAGAAAAATGTTGCTCGGGATAGGATATGTGCCCGGTTGACGATAGGCTTGCCACTTATTACATTGTGAGACTTAGTATCATCGGCTAGTCATGGATGCCCTTGTTGTGCCTCTGCCTACGTCTTCTGGGATATGGGCGTGAATATACTTACTTACTTTATGATAATAAATATAGAAAATAGAATTAAATGTAATAAGTTAGGTAAAAGTTTATTTGTTTTCGAGGGATACTTAAGAGTAATATAAATGCAAAAGTTTGTTTGTTTGTCCAATGAAGCTATGATAGAGTATAGTTAATAGGGTGGAGTCTATAGAGTTTATAAACGAAATATTAAATAGCACTTGTACCTTTTAAAATTATTTTATTACCCTATTGGCATATAGGCCAACCTGTTTCACTTTTACAAAATTATCAAGGCTTTAATGATAAAGTAACGTTAAGTATCTTCACACCCATATCTCTGAAAAAGTAGGCAGAGGCTCAACCAGAGCTCACACGACTAGCCGAAGACACTAAGTTAAGGCAAGCCTCCATATCAAATCCCGAGCAACATTTTTTTAATTGGAACAACATTTGGAAAAACCAATTTTTTTGTTGCCCGACCCGGAAATCGAACCCGGGACCTTAAGAAGTCAAGACCAACACCTGGACCCCTAGACCACAGAGGCGAAGTAAGCTTTCTAAAATCGGTTCTTAAATGACGACGAAATCTATTAAAACATGTAAATATTTAATATTTTAAAAAATAAAAAAGTAAACACCTTACGCGAAACCTTTGAGTAACATTTCTAAACGCCTTGATCATGTCAGAAAAGTGTCTTCTAGCCCATATCCCCTAAGAGGTAGGTAGAAGCACAACCAGGGCACCCACAACTAGCCGAAGACACTAAGTCCCACAATATTATAGGTGGCAAGCCTATCGCCACCTGGGCACATATCCAATCCCGATCTTTTTTTTCATAAGAAAATTGGGAAAACCACATTTTGTTATTATGACCTGGCCCGGGAATCAAACTCGTTACGTCATGAAGTCAAGTCCGCTAGACCACATAGGCGACTATGTCTGCTTTCAAATAAATAAAATCCGCTTCGAAACGGTCTATCCGTTTCAAGTTATGATGCCACAGACAGACACAGACACCTACTTCCAAATTACAGTCCTGTTTTTACGTCAGGGGTAATGATACAAGAGGCAAAAAAGTAACCTTCTCTTTTAAAGTTGGTTAAAAGTGAGAAAAGTGCTTTAATAAAATACTCCTATAAAATATATGCCAAGAACGTACAATTTATAACTAGTTAAGGGCAAAATTGATGTGAAGGTTGTGAAATTGACGAAAAGGGTAGGCTAAGTGTTGTGTCGAGAGCGAAAGTGATTGAAAAAGCTTCGAAGCACCGCACCCATTTCGTCACGCATTTTACTGAACAAATGCTCCTATAAGACGTGACTTTACTATAGCTACGCGTTTTATTGAAGGTTATATCTGAAAGACTCCACCCCACGTGTGCATTATGGTCTATCTATGTCTTTACATATATTTTAATTCTTGTGTTCGTGTGTTTGTCACTGAACTCTTTCCTAGACGACTGGACCGATGTTGATGAAACTTTTTGTGTGTGTTTAAGTTAATTCGAGAATGATTTAGATTCACAATTTGGTCTCCTGGAAAATGTTTTTGAAGTGAAACTTCTTTATCGGGGTTGGAAAAAAATTTTGTGTAACATTTTTCGTTACGAGTCACATTTTTCCGTTACGCGCCATCTTTGTTCTTATCCCTACGACGCATGATTCGAAGTATACTTTCTCCAGCGGAGTAAGGATTGGCAATAAACTTTATTTAACCAATTTCTGTAAAGTTGCATACAGTAAATTATTTTTTGAGAAATAACGTCATAAAGAAGTTTCACTTCTTCACTTCTTACGAGTGTACGCTAGTGCACGCACACATTTTTTAAATTAATTTTTAAATAACAAGTAGTTGTTGATTTTGGAATTGGAATGTTTCAAATCGGACCCGACCGACTGCGCTACTGTCGATACATTAATGTCAAGCGAAACGAAGTTTGCCGGGTCAGCTAGTATACATATAAACTTTCTCTTTAATCACTTTATCTATTACGAAACCGCATCAAAATCCGTGACGTAGTTTTAAAGATTTAAGCATACAGAAGGACATAGGGATAGAGGAAGCGACTTTGTTTCATACTTTGTAGCCAGTTATTGAAGTATTTATAAGTTAGTCATTATACTGTATACCTGAAGCGATGCGGAGACTTAACCAGAGCATCAACAATTAGCTGAAGATACATAGTGCCTCAAAGTGATAGGTGAAAAACCTATCTTATTGTTTATTTTTATTTTCATTTATTTTTATGGTATTTGAAGGCAAACAAGCAGATGGATTTCCTGATGATAATTCACGCCGCCTAGAGACACCTAAGATGATACCCAATGGTGCGTTGACAACCTGTGGTCGGGTTGTTAGGCCTTGAGCAAAATGAAGACACATCTATTTAGTATCTAGAAAGTATGAAGATACAGTTAATTAATATTAAAGCACAACTTTCCACGACAAATTTTATTATTATCTTGTAAAAAAACCGGTTTCACCAAATGAGCGTTATTAGGGCTATAACCACTGAAGTTCTTTTACCAATAAAATATACTGTGAAAGTACGAGTGGCATTAATAAAATGTATCTAGAATATAATTTCAGCAAGCCCCGATAATAAGACGTATAGAAACTTTGAAAACCTATTATTTCCAATCGGGTTTTTATCCAATCCCGGACAACTCTGTACCCGACATGGAAATAAAACCAGAGACCTGTTGTAGTTACCACCCAAAACTAGATCGCAGGGATATTTATTTTTTGTACAAAAAAACTTTACCTTAGTTTAATAAGAACAAATAATTAGATTGTACATATCTGTCATACACACACGACACATGTGTTTCTCTATTTTTTTTATGATATTGGAAGGCAAACAAGCACACGGATTTCCTGATGGTAAGAAATTCACGCCGTCTAGTGACACCAAAGGTGGAAACGATGCATTGCCAACCTGAAGCGGGAATGTTAGGCCTCGAGCAAAAGTAAGTTAACCGGATGCTTTACCCTCCAAACCGGAACACGTCATGACGTTATGGCGACAGGAATATGTAAGGCGGTGGTACTAATCCGGGCGAGTCGCTACAAAACGATGTCACGGTGTTAATGACGGTAAGCCTATGCTCGCCTTTTAAAGTAAGACAGTCACTAGCACCGTGACATCTAAATAGCATATAGCAAATGGTCTAATCTGCGATGGAGTCCAGACCAACAGAAAACCCGTGTTTAATACATGTGTACAATAGTTTTCCACCAAGTTCCTATGAAAAACATAACTTCAATTATATCTTTTATTTCCCTACACCCCATTAATTGGTACTACGGGAGTAATTCGTTAATGATTTGTGTATATTGCAAACATTGCGTTCGTGTGCAAGATGGCGTCCGTACACAATTATTTAATACATAATGTACAATAGTTTTCCACCAATTGCCAATGAAAAACAAATTCAAATAAATCTTTTATTTCCCTGTACACTCCTTTCATTGGTATGATGGGAGTGCGTTAATGATTTGTGTATATTTCAAACATTGCGTCCATGTGCAAGCTGGCGTCCGTACACAATCACATTGAACAAATCATACATACATCACACTGGTACTTCTCAATTTAATTCATAGTGTATAATAGTTTTCCACCAAGTGCCTATTAAAAACATACATTCAAATAAATCTTATATTTCCCTAAAAACCCCTTTTATTGGTAGTACGGAAGTCATGCGTTAATGATTTGTATATATTGCAAACATTGCATCCGTGTGCAAGCTGGCGTCCTTAACACGTATTTAATACATAACGTACAAAAGTTTTCCACCAAGTGCCAATGAAAAACATAAATTCAAATAAATCTTTTATTTCCCTGAACACCCCTTTTATTGGTACGACGGGAGTGCGTTAATGATTTGTGTGTATTGCAAACATTGCGTCCGTGTGCAAGCTGGCGTCCGTACACAATCACATTGAACAAACATGCGATAATGTTATCGTTACAATTACTTTGTTTTGCAATATAATAGGAATCTATTTCTCATTTGAGCAACACGCGATAGCTGCACGAATATTGCGACTAACAAGTTTATTTGTTAGAACGGAACAACACTTGGTAATATTTATTACTTGCCACTTAGTGTCTTAGTGTTTTCTGGAGCCTTTGTGGTCTAGCAGTTCAGTTGTTGGACTTGACTGTCTGAGGTTCCGGATTCGATACCTGGCCTGGGTCGGGCAACAAAAAGAAAAATTGGTTTTCACAATTTTCTAACAAAAAAAAACGTTGGGATTGGATATGTGCCCGGCTTGCCATCTATCACATTGTGGGATTTAGTGTCTTCGGCTAGTCGCGGGCGTCCTGGTTATGCCTCTGCTTACCTCTTCGGTGATATGGGTGTGAATATACTTTTAATTTTTTTTTAAATCAAGTAGTTTTTGCTTGTGAGTATGGTTACATACACATATAATTATTGTATGATGCTCACATCGTAAGCATTTTCAACTAATTGAAGTGAAAACTTTTTTAGCAGCGTTGCGCACTTTTTTTGGAATGTTCGTGTTGTGATGTTTGTGTATAATAGCGCAATAAATGAATATTGTATTGTACCACATAAATGATAGTACTTTCATACTGATAATTAAAGTAATTCGTAGTAATTTATTACTAATCGCGAAGTTTTTACAACTTCACCGGTCGTGCAAAATTATTCCCTAATCATTCGAAAATATCAAAAATGCACAACATTCAATTCAACATTTCCGCTTCCGTCGGCACTCCCAGAGTGCTACCCGTTTTCTAAATACATTAGCTTGAAGATTTACGTGTATTTTATGTGCAAAAACCCATTTTAAGGGTTATACTATGCGTATATGTGTATGCAATACTTTCATTAGAATACGTTTGTTTGTGTATCGTTCCAGCAGTGATAACAAAATTTTTGTACCGTTTTTCACTTTTACCAAACTTTTAACGTGGAATGAACTCAGCATTGAACTTATTTATTCCTGTTACCATAACATCTGTACTGGACTTCATAGTATTCTTTGCTGAAAGGTAGACTGTGGATTGCACAAGTAGCCTAAGATCGCAGGATCTTAAATATAAGATAAACCAGCAACACTTAAATCTTTATTGGTGATTGGTTGTCTCTTACCATCGAATGAGCTAAATATTTGTTCGCAATCTTAAAAAGCTTTATTTTCTATATGTATGGTGATAATTATTTATGTGTTTTACAAATATTACATCCGTGTGGAAGCCGGCGTCCGTACACAATGAGATTCTAAGTACAAACATGCGATAACGTTAACGTTACAATACTTTGTTTTACAAGAGAAGTCTATTTCTCCTTAGAGCTATACGCAACGCTTGTCCGAATATATATAACAAACAACATGTCTACTAGACACATGTCGTGGTGTTTATTGGTTTGACCGCCTCGTTGGTCGAGTGGCTAGCGTACTCGCCTAACTACATCGACCAACCGCGAGGCTCGGGTTCGATTCCCGACGGGGGCAGGCATTTGTGTGATGAACATTTAGATGTCTGCATTTCCGGGTCTGGGTGTTTATTAAAATTTATTCTGATATCTATTTAAGTATTTATATGTAATAGTATCGATAGTATCGTTGACTAACACCCATAACACAAGCATATAATTTGCTTACTTTGGGGTTAGATTCAATTTGTGTGATTTGTCCAAAGATATTTATTTATTTATTTATTTAATTACCTATAGAAACGTCTTGTATCGTAATTTTAATTTTGAATACTTACGTTTCTTATTAAGTTTGTGTAATACAAGAAATATGTTATGTTTCACAATATACTCAACAATATTCGAAACAACTACGCCGATACTATTGACGTAAGTATTTAGTCCGTGCGTAGAAAAGATAAAGCTAATTACACTTTATAATATTACTACTTTAAATTATAAACCCATTTTTAAAAAATGCTAAGAAAAAAAGGTCACTGATCCTGAGTACTACAATAAAGCTGAATGGCACTGGAGTGTACTGGACAAGCACTGTTATGTATGTAATGGTATATATGCAAACTAATATACATAAACGTTCTAGTTGCGTGCAAATTCTAAAATATTATCACCGTTTTACAAAATGTTGTAGTTTAATTTGAAGCTAGGTGGTCTTTCACACTCATAAAATCCATGATTTTATTTTATTTATAAACATAATTTATAAACATAATGACTGGATAAACTGTGGAATAGATAACTTAATAGCAACAATACCAAAGCAATTGAAAGTTCAATACAGGTATCGAATATTGTACTTAACAAAAATTTTATTTATTTATATCTTTTTTACTGTGTCTCTGTGAAACTGTATTTAAACTAATTGTATAATAAGTTATCTTTTGGACAATAGTTATTTAGGGAAAGAGATAAATCATGTAAAAATTCTTGATATCCATACAGGATTTTATACTGGATGTATGTGTATGTATGTATACGCTGTATGTGCAGTTTGTAAAATAATTTGATAATAAGTGTTTTTATTGAAATTGTTTAGTTTTTTTATTTCACGCAATTAATTGACTCTGAAATTTTTAAAACAATTCTCATAATACGGTATTTCAATACTGTAAACAAAGATATACTTGAATGTGATCTCCGAAGCCATTGGGACCAGTTTTAATAATTTACGTAAAGTTTTATGCTTTATAAGATATATTCTACTCTTCTATCACTATTACTTAATACTCATATTGAGTGAGTAGAAAAATATATAAAAACAATACATATAGTCATTGATAACAATATTAACAACAGAGTTAAAGGCGTATTTAAAATTTAATTCAACTATCTAAAAATCTACTTTTGTTTATTTAAATCTATTCTGTTTAGTTATATGAAAAAAGGAGTTTTCAAGCCCATATTCTCGATGAGTTAGGTAGAGGCACAACGAAAGCAGCCAGAACTAGCCGAATATACTAAGTCTCACAATGTGATACGTGACAAATTTATCGCCAACCGGCCTTTTTCAACCCAGGACAACATTATTTTATTAGTGATTAGCTATCCTGGCGAACCTAGTTCCACCCGATCAATTTGTATGGAAAAAAATAACGAACAGTTTTTCTCATGTTCCTTATAAATTTCCCTATTTTTCTCTTCATAAGAACCTTGTCCTTAAACAACTAATATGTACATATAAAAAGAATTGGCCTAACCGATCCAGTTGTTGGAAAGTTATACGCTTAGCAGAACATTTAGAATTTTTTAATAAAGATAAACTAGAATCTATACTTCAAATTAAAAAAAAATCGTTTTATCTTTAGTTTAAAGGCCCTGATGATGCTGTAAAAAGTGAAACCGGTTGGTTAGAAAGTAACAGAAAATGTTAAATAAATTATACAGTGGATAAGTACAAGTGTTAACTCCAAAAAACGTGAAGATCACTCATTTATGTTGTCCGACTTGGGAATTGAACCCAGAACAAAGTAAAATCAAATCCGACCCCGGACCATTACGCCACAGAGAAGTTAAATAAAAGCTTCAAAACATGAATTGTGTCCAAAGACGCAACCTTGTCGAATTCTTGTTGCCCGACTCGGAATCGAACCCAGGGCTACGTAAAGGCAAATCCAACACCGGACCACTACGCCACAAAGGAGTTAAATAAAAGCTTAGAAAAATGAATTGTGTCCAAAGACGCAACCTTGTCGAAATATCCGAATAACCGCAATTACTTCTATAGACGTGCGTACTAAAGGCACATAAAGCGAATGGCAGCTTAGTTGCACTTTCATTATACTCCCCTAGACCATTGGTCTTATTGAATCCGAAGATAAGTTGCCTCGGTAATTTCCTGCCATTTAGGATCATTACTCTTCCTCGTGATCACAGACTGTTAGGGTAAATGTGGATATTGGTGGTGACAAAAAAAGGACGCCAAATGTCGGCAGTTACGGAAACTACTTCCGACGTATTCAGTGTGATGTTTCTTTATTTCTAGTAAAAAAATATCAAATATACATATGTATACAAATGTTATAATAATATGATATAGCCATACGTTGATAAAACTAAATCCGTATATGAATTATTTTTAACCGACGCCAACTAAATAGCGACTTTAAGGTGAGTAGGTAAGTAAGTATCTTCACTCCCATATTCCCGAAGGCAGAGGCACAACCAGGGCATCTACGACTAGCAGAAGACACTAAGTCCCACAATGTGATAGGTGGTAAGCCTATCGCCAACCGGACACATATCCAATCCATGATAGTTATTTTTATAAGAAAACTGAAAATATACATTAACTAAATTACTTGTTGCCCTACCCAGAGATCGAACTCGTTAAGCTGGTTCCATATTAATTTTGTAATGATCCGACCAGGTGTTTTTAAGATATACTTAATAATGTAGCAATAACAAATTCTTCAACAAAACTCAAAAACTACTAGATGTTGATACAATTTATTTCAAACCATTTTTGAGTCATTTGCTATCTTTCAAAAAATATTATCTAATTGCAATTATTGGTACCTAATGAAATAATTGGACGGTTTTTGCAGTTTTACTGCTCTTAATTATTAAAAACAAAGATTGCCACGTATTGTATACAGCATACAGAACCCAAAACGAAGGTTGGTTTTTTCTTTTTTTTATGTTATAGGAAGGCAAACAAGCAGACGGATTTCCTGACGGTATGGCTAGTCAGTCTGTTTCAAAAACAGCAACTCGTATTTTTACCAAATT